>JAQQTP010000028.1:7392500-7712500 GCA_029884605.1 Ormosia emarginata | reverse complement strand
AATGGGTTTGATTTTATTGTACCTTGTTTCTGTTTAAATTTGTGTCAGCTTTCTCCAACAAGTAATATCTTCTGTCCTTTACTCATCTATATTTTAACATTGAGGACAATGTTGTGATTTAGTTGGGGGGGAAGGATAGTTGACCCAAAAAAATAATAAAAAAAAAAAAAAAAAAAAAAAAAAAAAAAAAAAAAAAAAATTGTTGTCTTGTTTGGAAAGTATGATATGATTGTCATGTACTTATTAAATCAATTAGTGATGGCGAGTAAGGAGTAATTTTACTCTTGAGGCGCATCTTAATTGGTGGCGAGTAAGGAGTTTTTTAGGTAGTAACTAATTAGTACTAAAGTTTTATTGTTTGATTTCTTTTCGAGTCGATGCGATCTTGTGATGTGTTTCTTTTACGCTTGGCGTTGATTCACTTCTTATCAGGTTGTGTTGCTCTTTTCTATATCTCTCTTTCACATTGAAGGCAATGTTATATTAAGCGTGGGGGAGAAATTTCAGCATGTTCTTTTTGTAAAAAAAAAAAAAGGAAAAAACAAAAACAAAAAAAGGGGGTTCATTGCATGATTGAATAACTTTTCTCCCTTCTTGAACTGATATGCTTGGTGATGGATGATTAAATTGATGAATTGAGTTTGATGGATGCATACCTTGTGAGATTTTGAGCCTAATGGATGGATTCAACATTTATGCCATTCTCTTCTTTCTTGTGTGATTTTCACTCATGTTAATGACCACTCTAGAACTTGCTTTGATTCTTTTTGAGGCTACATTTCACTTGCATGCATGAACATGATTGAGGCCCTCTTTCTTAATTAGCTAGTTTAACCAAATAGACAACCTTGTTTTCAATATGATATCAAGCACTCTTTTGATTTCTTGGAAATTCTCTGATTCCTGCCAACCTTGTATATTTTCCTTTGCTTAACCCCTTTGAGCTTATTTGACCATTCCTTGTTTCTAGCTCATCATGTGCCTTAAATGAGAAATCGTGTTCTTACTTTACCTTAGGGAATAAAAGAACATTAGCTTGGTTAATGGATGAGTTTTTGAACAAGTGTGGGGGTGTGTGTACAAAATGGTTGTTGAAAAAGAAAAGAGTGCCCAAAAAGAAAAAAAAATGTATGTATATAGTTATGTTCATATATATAAAAAGAAAAAAAAAAGAAGAGGATTGGGAAATGAATATGTAAAAGGATATACATTAGAGTTGGGATGAACTTTTATGCTTGTTATTTGAACTCAGCTCTCATTTGCTTTTATTCTCTTTGGTATTTATCCTCTCATATCCATTTTATCCTCTTCTGTTACCTTAACCTCACTACAACCTTGAATAAAGTCCTCATGATTTGTGTGTGCATGTGTTTTGAGTAGTGGAGAAGTAGAAGATAAGCAAGCTTATGGTAGTGCAATTTTCATGGGTTGAATTGAGTGAAATACCTACCTTTTAAACACTTGAGAGATTGAGAGGATCTTGTGAAGATCTATCATTCTCGATTCATGTTGAAGATACCTTGCTTGTTGGTTTGAGATGTGGAGAATTGTTAACTCATGAATGTTTTGATCCTTGAACCTTTGGTTGTTCTTCTTGATTGTAAAATTTTGGTCTTGAGTTTTGCCCGAGTGCAAAAAGCTAAGTGTGGGGGATTTGATAAACACATATTTTATTCATTAAGAAACCCTTATATTTAGTCATTTACACTCTCCATATTCTTAATTGATTGAGTTTGACATGATTTTGTGAGTTTGAGCTCAAATTGATCCTAATTGAATATTTTCAGCATTATTGAGATTTTACACTGTTTCTGTATTTTGGTCATAACTTGAGTTCCTGATATCTGAAAAATCATGAATTTTATCTTGTAGGAAAGCTAAGAGGAAGCTCTACAACTTTGATGAAGAGCTCGAAGTCTGATTCAGATGTCTAAGGGACCTTAGTTGACATGGAAGTCAAAATACGGGTTCTGTCAGTAGAATCCGAACAGTGTGCACTCAAAAAAATCATATCTCAAGATGTAATAATGGGGATGGGCTGAAATTTTGAAAGTGGATAGTCAAGATCCAAATAAACAACTTTCATGAAGAACACATTTTGAGAAAAAGAAGTCTAGTAGGTCATTTTGAGGTTGCAAGTCGGAACAGAGGTGCTGAAGTTGGGTTTGAGCAACCTACGGTATTTGGGACATATCTTGGGCTTAAGGAAGCCAAATTGGACGAACCAGCTATCCATTTTATATCCAAGACAAGGATCTACAACTTTCTTGAAGAACACTTTTCGTGGTTCTGAAGTATAGTGGGTCGTTTTTGGCTTCCAAGTCAGACACGAAATTTTCGTCCTCAACCACCCACTCATCCATCCACTAATCCACTCACCCACTCATCCACTAATCCATCCACTCATCCATCCACTCACCCATTCATGTCCATAATTTCCCACTCACCAAAAGTCCTTTGGCATTTTTCACTAATTCAACCACTCAACCATTCCACTCACTCATCCACTAAACCAACCCACTAATCCATCCACTCAAACACTCCACTCACTCACCCACTCATCCACCCACTTCCCTTTGTCATTTTGTTACCTTAGACTTCTATAAAAGGCACCATTTATCATGAACAAGATGTAACTCTCCTTCATTTTCTCTCTTAGTTTCTTGTTTCTTCATAGTTTCTTCTTGTTTCTTCATAGTTTTTCTTGTGATTTCTTTCTAGCTATGTGTAACTAAACCTCCTTTGGTTAAGGGGTGATGAAACCGCTAGTATTAATGTTGTAAACTTTGCATATTTGATTATTTCAACACAGTTATGTTTTTATTCATATATTTCTGAATCTATTGTTGGTATGAAGGTTTTTGTACTTGTTCCTACTTTCAAAGTAGTAGATCTAGGTTTATTATGCGCGGTTGCGGTAGTAGATCTAGTGGGATGTATGATGTTCATGTGGGTATAATTATCTTTGTGCTATTTGCCGCTTAAAAGTGGTAGATCTGGGTTTATTATGCTTGCGGTTGCGGTATTAGATCTAGAGACATATATGTTCTAAGTAATTTAATCCCGGTGTGTGATTAGACCTTAGTGTAATTGGTTTTCTAAATCTTAATGCAATTGTTGGATAGTTGTAAGAGCGGTTGCTTTATGACTAATCAATGATTAGGAGTTGATTTGAGCGGTTGCTAAATTGACCAACACGTAAGGAAAACAGAGATTTACTCTCACAATTGCATAAAAACATAATTGAGCATGTTGGAATAAAAGGATATGTGGATTTACATTATTATATAAATCTAGTGGTGGATTCAATCTCTTAACCAATTTTCTTATATTGTTGATTTTAGTTTGTTTATTGTTATCTTTGAAGCTGTTCATTGTTCATCAAAACTCCAAAACCCCCCTTTTACTGTTTATTGTTAATCAGAGTCTAAATTGGGAATTGTTTAATAGTGTTAATTGAATTGGTTCTCTGTGGATCGACCCTTACTAACTACAACTAGTTGTAAGGTTTTTATTTTCTGGTGGGCCTGACAACTGATTTTTATCTTAATTTTAATCACTACATCCGCACGCATCAAAAATCACACAACACAAACAAAACAGACCTAACCAAAAACCCAAAAGACTCTAACTTGGGCTCTGATACCAACTAATGTAACACCCACCATAGGGTGCCACATTTATGTTACTTAATTTCCAAATTACCCCCAAGTTATAAAATGTGACGTTGTGATAAAAGTATGAGTTGTAAATTTTTTCCTTTCTTCTTTGATAACTATAAAATAAACTTAGAGGAAAATAAAATATTATATATCATCACACATAATTTACATCATCATACATTACAAACATACTGTCAGGATTATTTATATATAGACCATTTCTCTAAAACTAGATAACATACTTAAATATATACAAACATAGTTTGTAACAGAGTTTAGACTCGCCCAAGTCTAACTAAGCAGCAGAACCTTCAGACGGGTCCTCCTCAGATTCCTCAGCAGGTAGGAATCCGATTTGACGTGTCGCCCTATGAATAGGTGTCCGGGCTGACGAGACTATGCTGATTTCCATTGGGACATAGTTTCTAGTATCCCAATGTCGCCTGATATGCAGTGGAAATTCAACATGAACAAAAATAGTTACAGAGAAAAATGGATCCCCATAAAATATCCTGCTAAAGTTTACTGTCAGGTGTCCCTCATAAATTAGTCCCCTCTCATTGGGACTAGTCCTCCATGCTTTAGCTCCACCGTGAAACTACAATCTCATGTAACCAAAGAAACTTGACCGGGATGCCATCCGATCAAAACTCAGCTTCCTCTGGAGCCTGCTCTTCTTCACCTTCTTGTACAGTCCCTTGTTCAGCGTCTTTACAATTATAAATATAGTACAAAATAATATACAAAGAGGTGAGATCACCTACGTCAATACCAACATGATAGCACAGAGATAATACATACAGCATACCATATAGATATATCATACCATAATTACAATTATGCCGTCATCATAGTGTATACAGTAACAATAATTACAGTAATGCCATCACATGATTATCATCATCATCATCTAATTATTCCTTAACAAAATAATTGTCATAGCCAATATCCCTCAATTAATATATCATACAGATATAAATGCTCAATTTCATGCATGCGCACATAGACTCAACTTCTTACTCCATGGAGCTAATACTCAGTTCGGAGAAGTCGATCCGAAAGATCTGTCGGTACCAAAATGCCTCGGACCACGTGCTATAATTCTCATTTGTATTTGCACATCTAGCATATACACGACAGTCTTTATGAGATCTTGATTAAGAATAGTGTCTCGATCAAGATCATCAGTGCGTTGCATCGGTCTAACTTACAGGAAGAAGAGCTACCAATCACCTATGTAAGCAACCCGCACCCCGATGCCCCTAAGGTCAACAAGTGACTTACACTACGTATATCGCACCCACTCAAGAGGTGTATGTCTCTCCTAAGCAAATAGCCTCATACAGTCCCTCGGACCTTTCCAATGCATGTTCAATGCACCAATGCCAATCATAGGCAAAATTCATATATAGTGTTCATACACCAGTTCATGCATATAAAATGCACCAATGCCAATCATAGGTAAAATTATCATTTTCTCATACAATGTTCATCCACTGGTTCAACAGTAATTTTACTGTATATTTAATCGCAAAAATCATATTATCGCATTTTCATAATTTTGTAACATTTCTGTTACGTTTTCAAATCACATATAGATTTTTCAACATTTTCATAAATATTCCACCATTTTTAAATCACGTAGTGATTTTTCAACAATATCTCAAACATGTAAAAATATTTAAACGCTTTCCAAATTGCGTAGAAATATTTTAACGTTTTTCAATTCACGTGGAAATATTTAAATGTTTTTTCAATCGTGTTGCTTAAAAATCACGTTTTTAAGTTACGTAAATCATTTTTCACAGTTTTTCAACTTCGTAAAATATTTCTCAACGTTCAAAAATTCTATTTCAATCTTTTTCAAAATAATATGACCTCTCACATTATTTTTCATATTTTCCTACTCAAAAAAATCATTTTCGCAATTTATTCCATAAAATCACCATTTCATAGAATTAAATCAATGTTTCTAACTTTAAAATTTTACTAACGCTCTCCAAACCCAAAGAATGAGTTTTACGTTAGAAAATCCCAAGTTTCCCACTTATTCTTTATAATTCCATATCAATTCTAAAAATCAATCCTCTTTAAAATAAATTGAGATTCAAACACTTTCAACCTCTCTTTTCCATTCACAAATGAAAATTCTGTTTTTCAAGTGTTAAAGCACTCTGATTTCCTTTCCAAATTTCTTGTATTAAATCAAGTTATATTTTTATTTTGAAAATCACTTTGTTCTCACAAAACCAAGGCATTTCAAGTCTTCAAAATCGTGGACATGACTATTGAAAACATTCTTGTATTTTTCCTTCTAAATCAACTAAGTTCCATTCTTGATTTTTACACAAACAAAACCATTAAAACTTCTCACCAAAATCGTGAACTCAAGTTCTTTGAAAACAAACCATTTGTTTATTTTCCTAACTTTTCTAAACATCTAATTTTACCATTCATGAAAATATTAATTTGTGAATACCTATTTTGAGGTGATAAAGCCGAAATTCACCATGGTCTTTGAAACCAAAAATAATTTTCTCCACTTTATAGTTTCTTTAAACAAATCAATTTCCTTATTCTTGAAAAATTTCAACATAAAACCCTAATTTTTGGGGGTCAAAACCGTAGCCTCCCCTTGGCCATTGGAGCCAAAATTTCTTGCTTTATCATACATCCATCATAATATATTCAACATATCTTCATCATGCATATCATAAGCATACCATATAAGCAATAAAATTATGCAAAGCATATCAAGCATAGGCAAATAATCAAAGCACATAAACACACACAAATTATTATATGACCATGGATATGAATCCTCACATGGATTCACCATCCATTAAATATAAAACCATCTCTCACCACCATGCTTGGTTGATGAGATGGATCTCCCTCTTACCTCTTGAAGAACCACAAAAAGCTCCTTGCTTTGTATTTTGAACAAGATCTCCACCAACAAAAGTCTCTTGAACATAAAACAAATACAAAGAAATTAGTATATTAAGCTTGAATAAGAGGAACCATGGATCAAACATGGTTTAGAACATGAAAAAGAAGATAAGAAATGAAGTTTTCCATAACTTCACCTTAAGAACCCTAGAACTTGTTCTTGGAAAAACTCCTTGAAGACAAAAGATTTAGGACTTGGTGTAAACTACAAAGTGTCTTAGAATAAGGTAAAGATTCAAGAAATATGGTTGTTTGAAATTAAAAAGTGATGGAAGGCTGTTTTGGAGTGCTTAGCCGAAACTAAGCTTGGAGAGAAATGGAGAAAAAAAATTTTCTAAGTCTTGCTTTAGGAAAGATGAAGAATGATTCAATAATGACCAAAGGTGATCAATTATGGTCTTCCAAAGTTGCTTTAGCTCCTAAATGCAGCACCAAACCGTCCCCTCCTCTCCATGCATTCTTCAAAATGCAACAAATCTCCTAGTCATCATTTTAGGCAATCTTAACCATTGATTAGATCAATGGTTAGGATTTAATGCAGCTTCTAGGTTTAGGCTTAGATAGAAGACTTAATTTAGGCCATTGGATCTTTTCTCCATAAAATCCTAACCATTAGATGTGTTTCCAAAATGAAGGGTCAAGATTACTCCTTCAAACTTTACATCTAAGGGCTATAAATGGTCCTAGCCACTTTATATGACCAAATCTCAACCGTTGATTAAATCAAGATCAAGTCTCCACCGTTGATTACATCAATGGTAGATATCCAAGCCACTAATGTTGACTTCGCAGTACAATATTTATTTTTGTATCTGGTATTACTCTTCGAATAATATTTTTACTGTATTTTTATCACTAGATAATTAAATACAGTGCAAAATACAGTAAAAGAAAACTTTTAAAACTGTTTCCGGATTCAGGTTTAGTAAGATCCCCCATCTCCGTCTCAACAGTACGAATTTTCTTGGCTACAGAAAAATTTTTACCTTTCTGGACCCACGTGGGGCCCACATACAACCTCCCTGGGCCCACAGGACAGCCCACGGGTAACACTAAATTAAATAGAGTAATATAAAAATTTCATAATCACACAAAAAATCACAAAAATTAGAAAATGAACAAATATCAAATCAGATTACGTAAAATAGTTAAGACTTAACAGTAATAATTAAATTACGTAAAATTTTCTCTTGACCCGAAAATTATTATTTTCCTGACACGGAGTAAATCACACAAAACGATCAAATATACTGACGGAATGTTCAAAATAATTTTACAGTACACAGATATCACTAAATAGTAGAATTCTGTTAACTATCAAAATTACTGTCTTATATTTAGGAAGTTTAGGGTGTTACACCTAATATATGTACCTTAGTATATCTGATATATACCTGGATAAGCAGTATAAGTTATGCTACTTTTAATTTAATCATCCATTAATCCGTAACATTTAAACAAATAATTATGGAGAGCCATATCTAAAAGCCATACATAAATATATGACTTTTACATTCTCAAAGCAAATATAAATAATTACATAAGCTTTGGACTAAAAGCATAAACTAAACTCTTCTAATTCTTTTGTTATCTTCATCTTCTTTCCCTTTTTAGGGCCTTGATATGCTAACCATGAAACATAAAGGGGTGAGAATACAAAACTTTCTCATAATATATATATATATGTATATGTATATATGTATATATATATGTATATATGTATATATATATATATATATATATATATATCATGACACTAATATAAATATATACAAGAGTCCATTGACAAACTATAAATCATATCTTGCTATTGATATTAAACAAATGTCTATGCAATTGTAAAATATCAAATCAAATGTCTTTTCTTGCCTCATCTTTGCTCTTTAAAGTAGGCATACTATATTAACTTCTTTGTTCTAGTTATTCAATACCATGATAAAAGTACTGAATAAATATCACTTAAGAATTTCATTCTTTTGTACTTATCTATGTAGAATAGGTTAAATAGCCCTTAGACTACCTGGTAATGTGTGGAATGTCCCAACACACAAACCTGATGATGGGTGGACTATTCCATGTACTATTTCTACAACATCCTATCTGATGATGAGTAGACTATTTCATGTACTACTTCCACAACATCCTATCTCTTTCTTCGCCTAGCAAAGGACATAACTCATTGATAGCCTAGCATAGAACATATTAATCCTTTTATGTAACACCCCGGTGTCACCTCTCACCGGGCTAGCCCAGCAGTGTCCACTACTCAGATAACTAATCCTTTTATAAAACACTCCGGTGTCACCACTCTACTGGGCTTGCCCGATAATGTTCGCTACTTGGACAATTAATCCTTTTATGAAACACTTTGATGTCACCACTCTACTGGGCTTGCCCTGCAATATTCACTACTTGGATAACTAATCATTTTATGAAACACTTCAGTATCACCACTCTACTGAACTTGCCCGGTAATGTTCACTACTTGGATAACTAATCATAACCCCACCTTTAGCAAAGTTCTTTTCTCACTCCTTTGCAAGGTCAAGGGGCTTGCCTTACTCCCTTAGTTAGAAATTGTAATGAACTATGATTCAACTTTATTGTGTAAGAGAGTCAATCTACTAGCTCTAACTTAACTCTTGCTAACTAGGCCCGTTGACACTCAACTCTTTCTAGCTAGGCCCTATGACACTTACCTCTTGCCAGCTAGGCCTTATAATACTCAATTGTTTCCTAGAAAAGGCTAAACATAAAGAAACTAAGTGACACGACCCGTGTCCTCAGACATAAGGGCGTTCGTGTCCTTCTCTAGCATGTCAATTTGACGAACATGACTAAAGACATGGAGTGGGTCCTGTCCCTCTCTACCTGTTCAATCCCAAAACACTTCAAAATCTTGCCTAAAAAGACTAATTTTTAAGATTGCACTAAATATGCATCATAACTTCTAAAATTCTAAAATTTTATGAGCATATAGATTTCTCTCATATCTTTGAAATGCCACAAACCTCATCTCATTTGGCTAGGTGTAGCCAAAGTTATGCGATATTTTGCAGAAGCTAAAATAGTGCGTTCACTATTTTTCTAGAATCTGACAAGGCTTTAAACTGAAACTGGGAATAAACTAAAAGCGGTAAAATTATAAAATTTTACAGTTAAGAAGCCTTACATCTTAGCTTCAAAATGCCATTGATCTCATGTCAGTATGATATTGGAGCAAGAAATTATGCAATCTGGTTTACTGGCTACTAGAATGTTTCTGCAGAATGTGCCTCTGATTCAAACAAAAACTGGTACTGATTGGCTTGCTCTAAATTTTTAAATTTTTTACCACATAAAGCCTTATGTCTTAGCTTTCAATTGCCACTGGAATCAGGTCAATACGATGTCTATAGCTCAAGCTATGCAACTAAAACCATAGGCTGTTCAAAACGCCTCGTTTAAACCCGTGAAATTATGCATGACAGAGCCAAACACTAGGGGGTTGTGTCTCTAGACACAGCCCGTGTCTAAGAATTGTTCCTTTGGAAAAATTCTCACTTCCAATTATTCAAGATCAGTTTCTATGTGATTTCTAACACCAATCTAGACCTCTAAACTTATTATAACTCTTTTACAACCTATTGATTCACTTAGGCATGGATTTAGGTCCAAAACCACATAACTCCAACCATTTTCCAAATTCAACATCTATGAACTCTAATGGTTGATCTTGAGCCATAAATAGCCATCTTACATTTACTAAGCTACAAATATCCTAACCTAGTCATTGGAATCAAGAACCAAGCCAAGAACATGGATTTGACTATCTAAACCCCTATTTTCATCCAAGAACCCTAAGTAATCAAATATAAGCAAAAAGGGAGAGGATGAATAGAAACCCCTTACATCTTGTAGACACTTGATCTTTGAAGCCTTGCTCTTGAACTTCTAGTTCATTTTGGCTTTCCTCCTTTTTCCTTTCTTCTTTATCCCTTTCGATTCCTCTCCCCTTTCTCTCCTTTTCTTTTCTATTTTTTTGTCTTTCAGCCAAGAGAATGAGAGAAAAAAGAGAAATAAGATAGAGACAAGGGCAAACTTGTAATTTTGACATTTTGATGTCACTTCTTGATCTATTAAGAACACTTATATCTCACCAAATCAAGTTTTCTAACTTCCAACATATTTGAAATCAATCTTAAGATTCATTAAAAATTATGTTTCACCATTTCTCTATTTTTTCGTATCTATTGGGGGTCAATCTGACATTAAAAGCACAACCAGTATGCCTAAAAATACCAAACTAATTCTGATTGTTCTCAAATTTTAATTGCACCTCATTTAACTTATTTGTGACTTATAAACAAGTTATTCATATTTGTTTTCCTTAACATAGCAATTTATGCTACTATTTGAGTCATTTTAAGCTACTTTTTAACTTCTGTATTGCAACAAAGTATCTAAATTAACTTAATTTGCCATAAAACTGAACTAGCATGTCAAGCAAGTATTAGGCTACCTCTGTAACTATTTACAAGCCTAACATGTTTCTCAGGATGTTACATTTCTCCCATCTTTTTAAAAAAGAAATTGTCCTCAAAATTACTTTTCTCTTGCCACAACTCTAGGTAATCTTATTTTATATGGTACTTAAACTCCCAAAAAGGTTCCTTTGGTGCCAACTTCACCCTTTACTAACCTCTGAAAAAAAGGCACCTGGACACCTATTCTGCTATGTTCTCTTTCCTTTTAGGCTACCAATCATATTCCGAAGGTCTTAATACATCTTAGTAGTCTCTAGAGTGATGATACACTTTCTCTTGTGAGTTTCCTCTAAAATCCCTTCCTTTGATCCTTGACTCTCTTGGAACACAAAATTCATCTCTAAACTTTGTCATTCCTTTCTTAGTCATAACAAAATTCTTTCGAGTTTCTTAGAGGATATGCTCACTCATGTTCCTTAGAGTTTCCTTCTCTTTTTGAGTTCCTAAGATTTAAGTCCTTAAGTTATTTATTATGCTCACTCTACTCACTATGAGATTATGTGGCACTACAAACACCGTTAGACTCAATTTCCTAAAACTCTCGAGAAGTTCACTCTATCTTGAACCCTCATTTGAGATACATGCAGGAATTTCTTACCTAGTGCATTAGCTGTTGAGTTGTTGTAGTAACTTTACCCAGATGATACTCTAACTCAAAGTTATGATCCTTTCATCATAACCAAGTTTTGCGTAGCATTCCATCCATCATCTTTGCCTTATGTTTAGTTTTTTCTGATCAAACAAATGATGCTAACTTATAAGATCACCAAACACCTCAAACCATCTACTAGCTTAACTCGTACCATACTTGTAAAGAGTTCTGCTTCTCTCTTAGATGGTACTCATTCCTCTTTCTAGGAATTTATTATAGATGTCTTCTTATCACAGGTATATTCCTTAAGACTTATTCAACTTCCATATATAAGGAGAAAAGGAAACATATCCTTAAATCCCCGCTACTCAGAAGTTGTTCCTTTGTTTAACTCTCAAAACATAGACTATACATAGAAGAATCATCAGATATAAACCTCAATGTTTTATTTGATAAATTCAAAACCATGTCTAATCTAACATCCATGTTAAAAGAGATAAACTAATAAGATTCTTCAAAGGAAATCTTATCTTTAACTTTACACTTCAATCCAAACTTACTAAGGAGGTTGTGACTAGCTTTCCTGTTGATGTAGACAATGATGAAACATGGGAAAACTCAACATAGATAAATTAAATCTTTTTCCATACTCATATGAAATCAAGGAGTGAGAATGCTCCTGAATCCTACTTTACAGCCTAGAGATCATCAATAACTATGACCTTACCTCGTACAAGATTGGGAGTCTAAGCCGCCTCCTTATTACTTAGAGTATAAACTCTTACTTTAACTTAGACTTTGAGGTTCAGCACTGCTCCCTATTTCTGTGCACACTTATTTAAAAGTGTTCTGGTCAGCCATAAGTATAACATATTATTTGGCCAATTTAACTAAGTCTTTTCCCATGTTAACTCTTGCATCTATCACATCTTGGTCCCGTCACTTCAGCTTAAACTTTGCTAGGGTCCTTTGTAATTTTCACCTTTTGAGAAATTACATAGCTCTTAAATTGTACCACTTGTAACCAAAAACTAACTCTTGGCTAACTTAGCACATAACCATTTTCTTTTTCAAAATTTTTCCAAAATTACTCTTAATATACTCTTCATGTCCTTTCGTCATTCTAGAAAAATTCTTAGAGATCTACTCTTCTTAATTTGGATTCTATGACAACCAGATCTTAGATTACCTCATGAGAAAAACTAAACCTTCTCTCAATTGATCCACCTGATCATCCTTTCTAGACAAAGACAATTATTCTCGATAGTCTCTTTGTTCAACTGCTTATAACTTAAGCACAGTCTTACACTTCAACTAAACAAGAACATAACATCTTTTGTCTCTAAAACAACCAAACCATACCAACAAGGTAAACAAACTAGATTCATAAAGTAAACCAACATGATTTACAAGGTAAATATATACTTTTCTTATATACATCTTAAAAGATTTCTCTTTACATGTGTTTTTACCTCATACCAAATTAGAAGATTTCGTCACTTCCGCTACACCACTCTAATTATATACATAAGAAGCACACATATTTGCCCTCCAAAAATGGTCCACTCCCATGCATCTTCTTCATATAGCACATTTTGGTACCTTGGAGTCTGATTTACCTTTTTCCTTTAGGGTTATTTAACTAAGAACACCCTATATATACTTATTGTCACCCAAGCTTCCACTTGAACTTGTTTTCCTTTGTCTAATAAAAATTAAGACTAAGAGGCACCCTCACTAATCTCAACATCTGATCTTTTCCTCTTTAAGGAACTTTCTAACTCTTGTTCCATTGTGGCTCTAAGATTATCTATTTCTACAACTCTACATTCACTGACTAGAGCGAAGAAGTTCTTAATCTCCTTTTGCTTTACAACTCTTCTAATGCCCTCTCCAAGTCCTACTTCTAATTTTACTCACTTCTAATCTTTATCTGGATGACTCATAAAATAAGAAGAGAACTTAAGATATTCTTTGAATTGTTCTACATACTGATGCACACCCATATTCTCTTGTTAAGCCTCAAAAATTCCAATTCCTTTGCTATCTCAATACAAGGGAATCATACCTGTCTAAGAAAGTAACTCTAAACACCTTCCAGGTGATTCGAGTACTGACCATCTCTAGTAACCTCTCATCTTCAACTCATCAACTTTCACCTTCATCTTCTAACTCATAAGAAGTAAAGGTCACCTTTTGTCCATCAGTGCATGCCATGACTTCAAAGATCTCTTCCTTTACCAGTCTCCCAATCTCATAGGTTCACTCAGTAGTTGCCATAGTCTCTTGTACAGCAGTACAATACATATTGAGTTAGCTAAGCTCAATATCATGTAGCCGTGCGATAGTAGCCATTAGCATCCATACCTAAGGCTAGTCATGTAATTCTCTATTCAGATATCTCTCAATGAGATACAAGAATGCACAACACTCTGCCAAACTACTACTTATGCCTAAGCACAGTCAATCCATATCCCGACCCAACAAGATGAACTACTTTGATACCATAATGTAACAACCTAATATCTGTACCCTAGTATATTTGACATATATCTGGATAAGCAGTATCAGTCATGCTACTTTTAACTTAATCATCCATTAATCCATAACATTTGAAAAATAATTATGGAGAGCCATATCTAAAAGTCATACATATATAAATATACAATTCTTACATTCTCAAAGCAAATATAAATAATTACATAAGCTTTGAACTACAAGCATAAACTAAACTCTTCTAGTTCTTCTGTTATCTTCATCTTCTTACCCTTTTTAGGGCCTTGATATGCTAACCATGAAACATAAAGGGGTGAGAACATAAATTTTTTTCAATAATATATATAACTTATGGCACTAATATAAATATATACAAGAGTCCATTTACAAACTATAACTTATATCTTGCTATTGATATTAAACAAATGTCTACACAATTGTAAAATATGAAAAGTCTTTTCTTGCCTCATCTTTGCTCTTTAAAGTAGGCATACTATATTAACTTCTTTGTTCTAGTTATTCAATACCATGATAAAAGTACTGAACAAATATCTCTTAGGAATTTTATTCTTTTGTACTTATCTATGTAGAATAGGCTAAATAGTCCTTAGACTACCTGGTAATGTGTGGAATGTCCCAACACACAAACTTAATGATGAGTGAACTGTTCTATGTACTATTTCCACAACATCCTATCTCTTCCTTCGTCTAGCAAAGAACATAACTCATTCATAGTCTAATATAGGACATATTAATCTTTTTATGTAACACCATGGTGTCACCTCTCTACTGGGCTTGCCCGGTAGCGGCCACTACTCGAATAACTAATCTTTTTATGAAACACTTCGGTGTCACCACTCTACTGGGCTTACCCAGCAATGTCCACTACTTGGATAACTAATACTTTTATGAAACACTCAGGTGTTACCACTACTTGTAACTCCTTTACAACCTATTGATTAACTTAGGCATGGATTTACGTCCAAAATCACATAACTCCAACCATTTTCCAAATTCAATATCTATGAACTTTAATGGTTGATCTTGAGTCATAAATAGCCATCTTACATTTACTAAGTGTAACACCCCAAATTTCCTAAATAGTTGATAGTAATTTTGACAATTAACAGAATTCTACTATTTAGTGATTTTTGTGTGTTGTAAAATTATTTTGAGTATTTCGTCAGCGTATTTGATCGTTTTGAGTGATTTACTCCGTGTCAGGAAAATAATAATTTTCGGGCCGAGGAAAATTTTACGTAATTTAATTATTACTGTTAAGTCTTAATTATTTTACGTAATCTGATTTGATATTTGTACGTTTTCTAATATTTGTGATTTTTGTGGATGATTATAAATTTTTATATTTCTCTGATCGTTTTTGGACTGTTTGTGGGCCCCAGTGGTCCTACGTGGGCCGGGGTGAGTCCCAAAACGTGAAAATTTTTCTACGCATAGAAAAATTTATACTGTTGAGACGGAGACAAGTGATTTTACTAAACCTGAATCTAGAAACAGTTTTAGAAAATTTTATTGTACTGTGTTTTGTACTGTATTTAATTATCGGGCGATAAAAATATAGTAAATATATTCTTTCGTGGGGTTATAGCAGATAAAAATAGAAATTATACTGCTTAAGTCAACAATAGTGGTTATGACAACTTTTGATAGACTAATAGGAAGCAAGTTTAATGCTTTTGACGGACCAATAGGAAGCAAGTCTAATATTGAAGACTTTGATATCAACCGTCGATTTAATCAACGGTGTAGGATTAGTCTAATAAAATGGCTATGACCATTTATAACCATTGGATGAAGAATTAATCAAAGGTGGAGATTTGATCTTACAAAGTGGTTAGGACCATTTGTGACCGTTGGATTAGGATTTAATCAACGGTGGAGATGGATCATTTATGACCATTGGATTTGGATTTAATCAATGGTGGAGATTTGGTCTTCTAAAATGGCTATGACTAATTATGACCCTTGGATTGAAAGTAAGAAGGAGTAATCTTGACCCTTCATTTTTGGAGATGCATCTAATGACTACGATTTCAAGGAGGAAAGATCTAATGGCCTAGATTAAGTCTTCTAATCAAAAGTCTACCTTAATCCTAACTATTGATCTAATCAATGGCTTAAATTGCTCTAAATGGTGGCTAGAAAAGATGACAACTTTATGAATGCATAATGCATGGAGGGGGGACGGTTTTTGTGTTGTTTAGGAGCTTAAGGAAAAAGTTTGAAGACATTATTAGATGTCTTGGTCAATTATGCATCATTATTGATCATTTTGCACTCTTAGGAGAATGCATGAAGGGGGGGCTATGGTTTTGGTGTCCAAAGGCCATAGCAAAAAGTCTATGACCATTATCACTCATTATTGATCATTCTTGATCATTCCAAAAAGCCTAAGCTCTTAGAAAATTTTCTCTCCCTCTTCTCCAAGCAAGTTTCGGCCATGACACCTAAGAATAGCCTCCATCACTCAAAAATTTCAAACAACCTAGTTTCTTGAATCCTTACCTCATTCTAAGAACATCTCTTGTTATGAGTTTTCACAAAATCATTCATCTTGAGCTTCAAATCCAAGCTTCAAGTTTCTATCATAAAGGTTAAAGTTCATATTTCTTCACCCAATTTTTTAGTTTTGATTTTCTAAGCCATGCTTGAACCATGGTTTATCTATTCCTACACTTGTTATTGATTGTAACATTTGTTTATGATTTTTTAGGGATTTTTCAAGGAGCTCTACGAAATTGGTGGAAGGAAAACTAAGTGTTTTCACTTCATTCTTTACCTTAACCAAGTCTAAGAAATCTTTCTTTCACAAAAATAAAAAATTTCATCCTTGTTCTTCAAGAGGAATTTCAGCCATATCACCCAAAATCACCATCTAATCTCTTTTAATTTCATCCAACCATAAATCTTAAATCTACATGATATTCTAAACAACTTTCATGTTGGAGACTTTCTCTAAATCATCCATCTTCAAGTACTTTTCCTAAGACCAAGTTTGAAGGGTAAATGGTGAAGTTCTTGATATTCTTTTCTAAAATCTTATATTTAAAGTTCTAAGTCATGTTTGATCCATGGTTCCCCTAGTTCAAACTTAATATACTAATAAACTTGTGTTTTGTTGTGTATTTAAGAAGCTTTTGGTGGTGAAGGACTTGGAAAAAGAAGCAAAACAAGGAGTTTTTAAGGATCTTCAAGAGGTAAGAGGGAAATTCATATGACCAACCAAGTATGGTGGTGAGAGATGGTTTTGTATTTGATGGATGGTGAATCCATGTGAGGATTCATATCCATGGTCATGTAATTATTTGTGTATGTTTATGTGCTTTAATTATTTGCCTATGCTTGGTATGATTTGCATGATCTATTGCTTTGATTATGGCATGCTTGTGGTATTTATGATGAAATATGTATATGTATGTCATGATATAATGATGAAAAGGAAAACAATTTTGGTTCCAAAGAACCATAGAGGCACACGGCCTCAATGGTGTTTTTGAACAAAAAGGTTCTAAGTATTTTACTTATCATGAGTTTTAGATGAAAAGAGCAATGTTGATTTTAAGGATTTGCAAAAAAAGTGAAAATAAAAAATTAACAAATGATTTGATTTCAAAGACCAAGTACTCACGGTTTTTGTGAAGAATTTTTAATGATTTTGTTTGTGTAAAACCATATTGACTTAGAAGGAAAAATGTTTTGATGATTTCAATAGTCAAGTCCACATTTTTGAAGGCTTGTAATGCCTTGATTTTATGGAAACAAAATGGAAATATAGTTTGATTTAGTACAAGGAAATTGGAAAGGGAATCAGAGCGTTTTAACACTTAAGAAAATGGGGTTTTCGTATGAAAATGGAAAAAGAGAGGTTGAAAGTGTTTGAACCTCAATTTATTTTGAAGAGAATTGATTTTAGAATTGAATAGAGAAAAATGGAGAATATAATAGTGATTTGATATTTTTTAACGTGTAACTCATCCTTTGGGTTTTGGAGAGCTTTAGTAATTTTTAAAGTGAGAAACATTGATTTAATTCAATGGAATTGTAAATTTGTGGAATTTGTTGTAAAAATGATTTTCTTGAGTAAGAAAATATGAAAAATAATGTGAGTAGTCATATTATTTTGAGAAAGGTTGAAATGAAATTTTTGAAGGTTGAGAAATATTTTTTGTAATGGAAAAATGATGTTGAATTGTTTGGAAGTCCAAAATAATGTTTGGAATATTGAGGAATATTTTATGTGGTTGTAAAATGGTGAAAAATATTTTATTTATCTTAAAAACGTGATTTTTAAGCTACGCAATTTAAAAAATGTTAAAATATTTCTACGCGATTTGAAAAGTGTTTAAATATTTTACGCTATTGAAAATATTGTTGAAAAATCACTACGTGATTGAATAATGAGAGAATATTTTTACGTGATTTTGAAAATGGTGGAAAATGGATTACGCGACTTAAAAGAATGATTTTTAAGTTACGCGATTGTCAAAATAGTGGAAAATCGCTACCCGATTTGAGAAACGTGTAAATATTTTTACGTGATTGAGAAAACGTTGTAAAATCAATACGTAATTTGAAAATGCAACAGAAGTGTGGAATTGTGAAAACGTAACAGAAATGTTGCGCAATTGTGAAAACATGACAAAAGTATTTTGTGACTATGAAAACGCGATAATATGATTTCGCAATGAAAAATACAGTAAAGATACTGTTGGGCAATGTGTGGACCCTGATTATGAGATTATGAAATTAAACTGAGAATGGGCCAATGTGTGGACCCTGAATATGAAATTGTGAATTTTGCCTGTGATTGGCATTGGTGCATTGAACATGCATTAGAAATGGTAAATTTTGCCTGTGATTAGCATTGGTGCATTTTATATGCATGAACTAGTGTATGAACACTATATGAGAAAATGATGAATTTTTGCCTGTGATTGGCATTGGTGCATTGAACATGCATTGGAAAGGTCCAATGGACTATATGAGGCTATTTGCCTAGGAGAGACGTACACCTCTTGAGTGGGTGCGATATGCATAGTGTAAGTCACTTGTTGACCTTGGGGGCATCGGGGTGCAGGTTGCTTACATGGGTGGTTGGTCGCGCTTCTTCCCGTAGGTTAGACCGATGCAACGCACCGATGATCCTGACCGAGATACTATTCTTAATCATGATTTGATAAAGATTGTCGTGTATATGCTAGATGTGCAAAATCAAAATGAGGATTATAGCATGTGGTCTGAGGCATATGGTACCGACAGATCTTTTCGATCGACTTCTCCGAACTGAGTATTAGCTCCATGGAGTAGGACATTGAGTCTATGTGCGCATGCATGAAATTGAGCATTTATATCAATGTGATATATTAATTGAGGAATATTAGCTATGACAATTGTTCTGTTGAGAAATACTGGATGATGATGATGATAAATAATGTTGATGCCATTATTGTTATTATTGTATGATTTGGATTGATGAATATTTGGATATTGTTGAGGACATCATTGTTAATATGTTTGAACTGATAAATATTTGGATGATAATAGTTAATTAATGTTGAGTGCATTATTAGAATTATGGTACGACATATCTGTATGGTATGTTGTTTGTGTTATCTCTATGCTACCATGTTGGTATTGGCGTAGGTGATCTTACCTCTTTGTTATATTGTTTTGCTGTATTTGTATTATTAAAATTGAATAGTAGATGGAACGAGTTGTCTTAGACATACGGGTGATAAATACTCTAAGATCGGAGACAACATCAGAGAATGACCATTCCAGATTTGATAGCATGTAGTGTTGACAAGGAACAGATGTCTGATGCATCAAGATGGATACAAGAAGGAATAAATATGTTAAGTTTTCTCGTTAGTATTGTACCGTGCTATTAAGTAGGACCTATGATGGGGTTTGCTACTATTAAAAAAAAGAGTCTGTTAGTTTTATATTTCTCTTTAAATTGTTAAATATTAATTGGTGTCAATATTATATATTAATCAGTTTAAATATATTTTCAGTAATACTTATGGATTTCAGTAAGTTTATGTTTCCGTCTTTGATGAAAAGAAATTTTAAAACTCACATTTTATAACTCAAACCTTGTATGTACTGATTTTTAGATTGGGAATTGGTAGTCAGAAATGTGATGCCCTGAGGGGGGTGTTACACTAAGCTGCAAATATCCTAACCTAGTCCTTGGAATCAAGAACTAAGCCAAGAACATGGACTTGGCTATCCAAACCCCTATTTCTATCCAAGAACCCTAAGCCATCAAATATAAACAAAAAGGGAGAGTATGAATATAAACCCCTTACATCTTGTTGGCACTTGATCCTTGAAGTCTTGCTCTTGATCTTCTAGTTACCTTTGGTTTTCCTCCTCTTTCCCTTCTTCTTTCTCCCTTTTGGTTCCTCCCCCCTTTCTCTCCTTCTATTTTTTGTTTTTCTCTCTTTCAGTAGAGAGAATGAGAGAAAAGAGAGAAATAAGATAAAGACAAGGGCAAACTTATCATTTTGACATTTTGTTGTAACTTCTTGATATGTTAAGAACACTTAGATCTCACCAAATCAAGTTTCTCAACTTCCAACAAATTTAAATTAAATCCTAAGATTCATTAAAAATTATGTTTTATCATTTATCTATTTTTCTATATCTACTAGGGGTCAATCCAACACTAAAAGCACAACCAGTATGCCTAAAAATACTAAACTGACTCTGATTGTTCTCAAATTTTAACTGCACCTTATTTAACTTATTTGTGACTTAGAAACAATTTATCTATACTTGTTTTCCTTAACTTATGAATTTATGTTACTTTTTGAGTCATTTTAAGCTATTTTTAACTTCTGTATTGTAACAAAGTGTCTAAACTGACTCACTTTGCCATAAAACTAAACTAACATGTCAAGCAAGTATTAGGCCACCTCTGTAACCATTTACAAGCCTAACATTTTTCTCGGGATGTTACAGCTCGTACCCTAATCTATACCTTCTTTCACTTTCAAACACTTTAATTGGTTGTGGGACCCCTTGAAGTTTCGCCCATAAGCCTCTTCCTTTCTGATATCCATTTTTTGCCATAATATGGGTCACCATTTCATTAACATTATGCACCGATGTCTCATTCTTTCTCGATTTCTCCTTCAAAACCTCAAAAATGTGTAAGGAATCACCCTCAACTTGCTCTATATTTTTCACACAAGGTACCAAAACTAGTTTTGACAATATAATCACTTCTACTCTATGAATAGTGATTACAAATCCATTTTGAATATACTTCAGACACTGATGCAAGGTTGACGAGACCATTCTAGCCTCATAGATCCATGACCTTCCCAAAAGCATTGTATATGATGGCTGAATATTCATGACCTAAAAGAAAACATGAAAGCAACTTAGCCCAATTTCAACTAGCAAAGTTATTTTCCCCAAAATTCCTCTTTTTTTTCCCATCAAAAGTTTGCACAATCATCTCCTTGGATTCTAAATCAGCTTCCCCCATGTTCAATTCCTCTAGTGTAGACATTGGAATTACATTTAATGTTAAACCTCCATCTATAAGTACTTTTGCAATCATAAACCCTTTGCACTTTAAGGTAATATGTAGCACTTTACGACCACACCCTGTATTCGAAACAACTTCGTCTTTTGAAAAAAGAGATCATGTTGACACACTTTACTGGATCCACCAAGCTAATCACTCCTTCGAGAGTGACATCGGGCTTGACATAAGATTCACTTAGTATTCTTTGTAGTACTCTTCGATGTGGTTCCAAGGTAAGAATTAGTGATAAGAGTGAGATCCTTGCTGGCGTTTTCTTCAATTGTTCCACGACATCAAACTCACTCTACTTCATTATCTTCAGAAATTCTTCTCTTCTTCTTCTTCTTCTTCTTCTTCTTCTTCTTCTTCTTCTTCTTCTTTCTTCTTCTTCTTCTTCTTCTTAGAATAAGCATCTTCCCTAGTCTTGCCTACTTTATCCTTCTAAATTGATTCCTTTTCCCTATAACATCTGCCACTTTTGGTTACCTCGCCAATTTCTTCAACATTTGATGCTACTCCTTCCAGAAGGGAGACAGTGGTATGGCCTGTAGAGGATTCTCAAGTAACCATTTTTCATCGTTATCTCTATTTCATACTCCCATGGCACAGTATACGTGTCAACAAAAGCAAAATGAACAAGATTCTTGATACAGATGATGTATTGCAAACCCAAGTGCAGGTTGTTTCAAGTAATAAATTCTCGGGAGTCTGAGGCCGATCCACAGGAAATTGATGAAGAAAAATTCTTTGAGGTAAGGAAAAAATTTGTCACAATAATAAAGGTGATAAAAGTTGTCTACAAATAAAAACAGATTTACTTGGGTTAGGAGATTCACTCTTAGTAATAAATTAAAGACAAATTATTTCTTTTTATAACTCAATTGAACTTCACACATAACAGAGGTTTCAATCGAAAAATACAACATTCAAAATTCAATTAAGATTATATATGTAATTATATTATGGTTCCTTTAATTATCCATTAACGCCAACACTTGTAAAAAGGCTCAAGCATTCATTGTGTCAATTTTTTGTTTTTCTCTCTTTCAGTAGAGAGAATGAGAGAAAAGAGAGAAATAAGATAAAGACAAGGGCAAACTTATCATTTTGACATTTTGTTGTAACTTCTTGATATGTTAAGAACACTTAGATCTCACCAAATCAAGTTTCTCAACTTCCAACAAATTTAAATTAAATCCTAAGATTCATTAAAAATTATGTTTTATCATTTATCTATTTTTCCATATCTACTAGGGGTCAATCCAACATTAAAAGCACAACCAGTATGCCTAAAAATACCAAACTGACTCTGATTGTTCTCAAATTTTAACTGCACCTTATTTAACTTATTTGTGACTTAGAAACAATTTATCTATACTTGTTTTCCTTAACTTATGAATTTATGTTACTTTTTGAGTCATTTTAAGCTATTTTTAACTTCTGTATTGTAACAAAGTGTCTAAACTGACTCACTTTGCCATAAAACTAAACTAACATGTCAAGCAAGTATTAGGCCACCTCTGTAACCATTTACAAGCCTAACATTTTTCTCGGGATGTTACAGCTCGTACCCTAATCTATACCTTCTTTCACTTTCAAACACTTTAATTGGTTGTGGGACCCCTTGAAGTTTCGCCCATAAGCCTCTTCCTTTCTGATATCCATTTTTTGCCATAATATGGGTCACCATTTCATTAACATTATGCACCGATGTCTCATTCTTTCTCGATTTCTCCTTCAAAACCTCAAAAATGTGTAAGGAATCACCCTCAACTTGCTCTATATTTTTCACACAAGGTACCAAAACTAGTTTTGACAATATAATCACTTCTACTCTATGAATAGTGATTACAAATCCATTTTGAATATACTTCAGACACTCGATGCAAGGTTGACGAGACCATTCTAGCCTCATAGATCCATGACCTTCCCAAAAGCATTGTATATGATGGCTGAATATTCATGACCTAAAAGAAAACATGAAAGCAACTTAGCCCAATTTCAACTAGCAAAGTTATTTTCCCCAAAATTCCTCTTTTTTTTCCCATCAAAAGTTTGCACAATCATCTCCTTGGATTCTAAATCAGCTTCCCCCATGTTCAATTCCTCTAGTGTAGACATTGGAATTACATTTAATGTTAAACCTCCATCTATAAGTACTTTTGCAATCATAAACCCTTTGCACTTTAAGGTAATATGTAGCACTTTACGACCACACCCTGTATTCGAAACAACTTCGTCTTTTGAAAAAAGAGATCATGTTGACACACTTTACTGGATCCACCAAGCTAATCACTCCTTCGAGAGTGACATCGGGCTTGACATAAGATTCACTTAGTATTCTTTGTAGTACTCTTCGATGTGGTTCCAAGGTAAGAATTAGTGATAAGAGTGAGATCCTTGCTGGCATTTTCTTCAATTGTTCCACGACATCAAACTCACTCTACTTCATTATCTTCAGAAATTCTTTTCTTCTTCTTCTTCTTCTTCTTCTTCTTCTTCTTCTTCTTCTTCTTCTTCTTCTTCTTCTTCTTCTTCTTCTTCTTCTTCTTCTTCTTAGAATAAGCATCTTCCCTAGTCTTGCCTACTTTATCCTTCTAAATTGATTCATTTTCCCTATAACATCTGCCACTTTTGGTTACCTCGCCAATTTCTTCAACATTTGATGCTACTCCTTCCAGAAGGGAGACAGTGGTATGGCCTGTAGAGGATTCTCAAGTAACCATTTTTCATCGTTATCTCTATTTCATACTCCCATGGCACAGTATACGTGTCAACAAAAGCAAAATGAACAAGATTCTTGATACAGATGATGTATTGCAAACCCAAGTGCAGGTTGTTTCAAGTAATAAATTCTCGGGAGTCTGAGGCCGATCCACAGGGAATTGATGAAGAAAAATTCTTTGAGGTAAGGAAAAAATTTGTCACAATAATAAAGGTGATAAAAGTTGTCTACAAATAAAAACAGATTTACTTGGGTTAGGAGATTCACTCTTAGTAATAAATTAAAGACAAATTATTTCTTTTTATAACTCAATTGAAATTCACAAATAACAGAGGTTTCAATCGAAAAATACAACATTCAAAATTCAATTAAGATTATATATGTAATTATATTATGGTTCCTTTAATTATCCATTAACGCCAACACTTGTAAAAAGGCTCAAGCATTCATTGTGTCAATTTTTTGTTTTTCTCTCTTTCAGTAGAGAGAATGAGAGAAAAGAGAGAAATAAGATAAAGACAAGGGCAAACTTATCATTTTGACATTTTGTTGTAACTTCTTGATATGTTAAGAACACTTAGATCTCACCAAATCAAGTTTCTCAACTTCCAACAAATTTAAATTAAATCCTAAGATTCATTAAAAATTATGTTTTATCATTTATCTATTTTTCCATATCTACTAGGGGTCAATCCAACATTAAAAGCACAACCAGTATGCCTAAAAATACCAAACTGACTCTGATTGTTCTCAAATTTTAACTGCACCTTATTTAACTTATTTGTGACTTAGAAACAATTTATCTATACTTGTTTTCCTTAACTTATGAATTTATGTTACTTTTTGAGTCATTTTAAGCTATTTTTAACTTCTGTATTGTAACAAAGTGTCTAAACTGACTCACTTTGCCATAAAACTAAACTAACATGTCAAGCAAGTATTAGGCCACCTCTGTAACCATTTACAAGCCTAACATTTTTCTCGGGATGTTACAGCTCGTACCCTAATCTATACCTTCTTTCACTTTCAAACACTTTAATTGGTTGTGGGACCCCTTGAAGTTTCGCCCATAAGCCTCTTCCTTTCTGATATCCATTTTTTACCATAATATGGGTCACCATTTCATTAACATTATGCACCGATGTCTCATTCTTTCTCGATTTCTCCTTCAAAACCTCAAAAATGTGTAAGGAATCACCCTCAACTTGCTCTATATTTTTCACACAAGGTACCAAAACTAGTTTTGACAATATAATCACTTCTACTCTATGAATAGTGATTACAAATCCATTTGAATATACTTCAGACACGATGCAAGGTTGACGAGACCATTCTAGCCTCATAGATCCATGACCTTCCCAAAAGCATTGTATATGATGGCTGAATATTCATGACCTAAAAGAAAACATGAAAGCAACTTAGCCCAATTTCAACTAGCAAAGTTATTTTCCCCAAAATTCCTCTTTTTTTCCCATCAAAAGTTTGCACAATCATCTCCTTGGATTCTAAATCGCTTCCCCATGTTCAATTCCTCTAGTGTAGACATTGGAATTACATTTAATGTTAAACCTCCATCTATAAGTACTTTTGCAATCATAAACCCTTTGCACTTTAAGGTAATATGTAGCACTTTACGACCACACCCTGTATTTGAAACAACTTCGTCTTTTGAAAAAAGAGATCATGTTGACACACTTTACTGGATCCACCAAGCTAATCACTCCTTCGAGAGTGACATCGGGCTTGACATAAGATTCACTTAGTATTCTTTGTAGTACTCTTCGATGTGGTTCCAAGGTAAGAATTAGTGATAAGAGTGAGATCCTTGCTGGCGTTTTCTTCAATTGTTCCACGACATCAAACTCACTCTACTTCATTATCTTCAGAAATTCTTCTCTTCTTCTTCTTCTTCTTCTTCTTCTTCTTCTTCTTCTTCTTCTTCTTCTTCTTCTTCTTCTTCTTCTTCTTAGAATAAGCATCTTCCCTAGTCTTGCCTACTTTATCCTTCTAAATTGATTCCTTTTCCCTATAACATCTGCCACTTTTGGTTACCTCGCCAATTTCTTCAACATTTGATGCTACTCCTTCCAGAAGGGAGACAGTGGTATGGCCTGTAGAGGATTCTCAAGTAACCATTTTTCATCGTTATCTCTATTTCATACTCCCATGGCACAGTATACGTGTCAACAAAAGCAAAATGAACAAGATTCTTGATACGATGATGTATTGCAAACCCAAGTGCAGGTTGTTTCAAGTAATAAATTCTCGGGAGTCTGAGGCCGATCCACAGGAAATTGATGAAGAAAAATTCTTTGAGGTAAGGAAAAAATTTGTCACAATAATAAAGGTGATAAAAGTTGTCTACAAATAAAAACAGATTTACTTGGGTTAGGAGATTCACTCTTAGTAATAAATTAAAGACAAATTATTTCTTTTTATAACTCAATTGAACTTCACACATAACAGAGGTTTCAATCGAAAAATACAACATTCAAAATTCAATTAAGATTATATATGTAATTATATTATGGTTCCTTTAATTATCCATTAACGCCAACACTTGTAAAAAGGCTCAAGCATTCATTGTGTCAATTTTTTGTTTTTCTCTCTTTCAGTAGAGAGAATGAGAGAAAAGAGAGAAATAAGATAAAGACAAGGGCAAACTTATCATTTTGACATTTTGTTGTAACTTCTTGATATGTTAAGAACACTTAGATCTCACCAAATCAAGTTTCTCAACTTCCAACAAATTTAAATTAAATCCTAAGATTCATTAAAAATTATGTTTTATCATTTATCTATTTTTCCATATCTACTAGGGGTCAATCCAACATTAAAAGCACAACCAGTATGCCTAAAAATACCAAACTGACTCTGATTGTTCTCAAATTTTAACTGCACCTTATTTAACTTATTTGTGACTTAGAAACAATTTATCTATACTTGTTTTCCTTAACTTATGAATTTATGTTACTTTTTGAGTCATTTTAAGCTATTTTTAACTTCTGTATTGTAACAAAGTGTCTAAACTGACTCACTTTGCCATAAAACTAAACTAACATGTCAAGCAAGTATTAGGCCACCTCTGTAACCATTTACAAGCCTAACATTTTTCTCGGGATGTTACAGCTCGTACCCTAATCTATACCTTCTTTCACTTTCAAACACTTTAATTGGTTGTGGGACCCCTTGAAGTTTCGCCCATAAGCCTCTTCCTTTCTGATATCCATTTTTTGCCATAATATGGGTCACCATTTCATTAACATTATGCACCGATGTCTCATTCTTTCTCGATTTCTCCTTCAAAACCTCAAAAATGTGTAAGGAATCACCCTCAACTTGCTCTATATTTTTCACACAAGGTACCAAAACTAGTTTTGACAATATAATCACTTCTACTCTATGAATAGTGATTACAAATCCATTTTGAATATACTTCAGACACTGATGCAAGGTTGACGAGACCATTCTAGCCTCATAGATCCATGACCTTCCCAAAAGCATTGTATATGATGGCTGAATATTCATGACCTAAAAGAAAACATGAAAGCAACTTAGCCCAATTTCAACTAGCAAAGTTATTTTCCCCAAAATTCCTCTTTTTTTTCCCATCAAAAGTTTGCACAATCATCTCCTTGGATTCTAAATCAGCTTCCCCCATGTTCAATTCCTCTAGTGTAGACATTGGAATTACATTTAATGTTAAACCTCCATCTATAAGTACTTTTGCAATCATAAACCCTTTGCACTTTAAGGTAATATGTAGCACTTTACGACCACACCCTGTATTCGAAACAACTTCGTCTTTTGAAAAAAGAGATCATGTTGACACACTTTACTGGATCCACCAAGCTAATCACTCCTTCGAGAGTGACATCGGGCTTGACATAAGATTCACTTAGTATTCTTTGTAGTACTCTTCGATGTGGTTCCAAGGTAAGAATTAGTGATAAGAGTGAGATCCTTGCTGGCGTTTTCTTCAATTGTTCCACGACATCAAACTCACTCTACTTCATTATCTTCAGAAATTCTTCTCTTCTTCTTCTTCTTCTTCTTCTTCTTCTTCTTCTTCTTCTTCTTCTTCTTCTTCTTCTTCTTAGAATAAGCATCTTCCCTAGTCTTTCCTACTTTATCCTTCTAAATTGATTCCTTTTCCCTATAACATCTGCCACTTTTGGTTACCTCGCCAATTTCTTCAACATTTGATGCTACTCCTTCCAGAAGGGAGACAGTGGTATGGCCTGTAGAGGATTCTCGAGTAACTATTTTTCATCGTTATCTCTATTTCATACTCCCATGGCACAGTATACATGTCAACAAAAGCAAAATGAACAAGCTTCTTGATACAGATGATGTATTGCAAACCCAAGTGCAGGTTGTTTCAAGTAATAAATTCTCGGGAGTCCGAGGCCGATCCATAGGGAATTGATGAAGAAAAATTCTTTGAGGTAAGGAAAAAATTTGTCACAACAATAAAGGTGATAAAAGTTGTCTACAAATAAAAAAATATTTGCTTGGGTTAGGAGATCCACTCTTAGTAATAAATTAAAGACAAATTATTTCTTTTTATAACTCAATTGAAATTCACACATAACAGAGGTTTCAATCGAAAAATACAACATTCAAAATTCAATTAAGATTATATATGTAATTATATTATGGTTCCTTTAATTATCCATTAACGCCAACACTTGTAAAAAGGCTCAAGCATTCATTGTGTCAACCTCTTATCTACAATGAATCAAGATCTCCACTTTACAAGGATGATTTCTAAATTGATTGGAAATAAAATACAACACATATAATGACTACTTGATAATGCATCATTCAAGCATAAGAAAGAAATTAATCTAACCTTAATTTATTACCAAAAATTTCACCCTTTGACCTAAGCAAAATAAAATTAGTTACTCATGGACAAGAAGAAAGAAAGAGAGTAGAAGAAAAAAATGAACATAACTTCTATTTAGAACAAAAGAAAACTACAACAAGAGAAACATATAACACAATAGCATGATCTTGATCTCTAAGCTAAGATGATCAAAATGAGCAGCCAATGCTTCCTTTTATAGAGCTTAATGAGTACAAAATGACAATAGAGTTGTTTGATAATGAGTGAAAAATGCCAAGGGAGTTGTTTGATAATTGTGAATGAGTGGAAAATTATTGAGATACTTATCTCCGAAATGATTCGGTGCTGAACTCATGGCTAATGTCAGAATTTGAAAAAGTGGTCTTTATGAAAGTTGTAGTCTTTTGTCTTAACTTTCTAATGTCGCTAGTTTCACCCAATATCATTCCTACAGCTCAAGTTATAGCCCAATCTTTGCACACTGCTCATGTCCAACTACAACTCCTCTGTTCGGACTTCCAAGCCTAATATGACTTCTTAGCCATCTGAATTAGCTCTTGTGTTCTTCATGAAAGTTGTATATTCTAATGCCACTAGTTTCAGCCCAATATCATTCCTACAGCTCAATATATGGGCTGATGAGTGCGCAGAGGTCAAACTATCAGGATCAACACTCTGGATCTTGCTTCAACTTCAATTTTAGTTATCCAACGTGTGATTTTGCTCTTGAAGTCATCATAAAAGTTGTAGAGAATTGTCTTAGCTTTCTAAAAGATCAGAATCACATCAACCAGATATTTACAACTCAAATTATAGTCAATTTACTAAACTCTGCCAAATAGACAATTAAGGTCAATTCAAGCAATAATTCCTTCATTGATCCAGTTAAACTCAATATCATAAAATGTGAGAAAATCATCTTAATTAAGCCTAACTGAATCTTAAGAAGCCCAGTGAGAGGATTATAAAATGAATAAAATATATTGCTATCACTTCATTATAGTTATTTTCTTCTGGTGTGTTCTTCTTGAAAGGTGGTACCCGGAGTACAAAAATCTCAACCACATTAACTTCTTTTACAAAATCTTTTCTTCGTTGAGCTTGTATTACCCCCATGGTGATTTACCCTTGAAAATGGAATTTGAAATCCTAACAATTTTCAATATCGTGTCCTCTTCCCCCACGGTGGTATGCACAACTTGACTCCGCATCATACTTCTCCTCCCCAGTTTTTGAGGATGATGGTGTAGTGACATTATAACCCACCATCTTTAACCCCTTAAACACTTCATCCATTAGAGTGCGTATATCCATAATCTTCCTTATTAATGATTCCGATGTTTCCAGAGTATTTACTTAGTTTCCTCCTTCATGATTTGGATTTTAACTATATTGGGTCCAACTCTTCTTTTATATCTAAGCTACCATATGCAATTAATTTTTTCACCGTTGTCTTAAAAGCATCATAGTCTTCAATAAAATGCCTAGAAATATCAATTTGAAATTTGCAGGTCAAATTCAAGTTAAACTAACTTGGGAATAGTGGCTGCATGGGGCGTGTAGGACTCCCTGAAATTAAATGGGCATCATAAAACCTTTGGAATAGTTCTACATTCGAGATAGTTAATTTTGGGAAATGTGGTAAATTTTGATGGCGGAAACGACTTTGGATTTGATAATTTGGTTGTGGTTATGAGTAAATGACTAATGGGTCCATAAGTATAAGGCACTTGGATGTTAGACTTGGGGTGGTGGGATTTGAGGTGAGTTAGTAGGTGGAGCGGTTAGGCCAGGTGGATGAAAAGGTGCAGGTATCTAATAAGAAGGGTAAAGGTTTGGGTTATATGGAAGGGCTCAGTAGGTAAGGAAAGATAGTGGATAACGGGGTTATAAAGGTTATTGGTTTTGCACATAGCTCACTTCCAACTCCTTTTTCTTAGGGGAAAATCCCTTCTTGAAACCACTTTCATTATTGCTTATTGGCAATTTACCTACCTTTATCAGAATCTCAATCCTCTCTCAGGTAGCTATCAATTAAGCAAAGTCTCAATAAGCAGCACCTGTCATTGTCCTAATATAAGGAGCTCCCAAAGTCCCTAGAAAATATAAGCATATTTCTGTCAATGTCAATGGGGGTTGAACTTATGCTATGAAAGCTCTCCACTGCTAGGTATACTACTTGAAGGTTTCCTCATTTTTATTTTACAGTGTTCCTAACTATTCCTGAGTTGAGGTTGTATCTAGGTTGAATCGATACTATCCCATAAACAGGTTTGCCCAGTCATTCCAAAAAGAGATTTTGGAAAAGTCTTGTTGGATACATCATTCCAAAGCAGTCCCAGTTAAGGTATTATGAAAGAAACTGATAAGGAACTTCTAGTCCTTTGACCAAATTGACATTTTAGTCATGTATGTTTTCAAGTAAAAAAAAAAGGTTAGTGCTTCCATCATATTTGTCGAATTATAGAACCTTAAAGTCCTTTAGGATGACAATATTAGCAATAAAGCACAACTCTTCTATCCCAAGGGAACCATAGGTGTTGGGACCTATTATTGCTTTGATTTGTTCTTCCATCATTTCCATATATTCTTCCTTCATCTTATCATTTTGAATTGCTGCATGACTATTCCCAATAAGAAATCCTATTGACACTAGGATGGACACATGCGGTTGTTCCTATGTGAATTCAGTGTTACCATGAACCTCATTTCGAGTATCCTCTGACAAACGATACCCTTCTCCAATAGGAATCACTAATGGTACAGTATTCGAGATTCCTCCCACAAAAGGCATCTCAGTGGTGACCTCGGGGTTTGTCCTTATAGAAGTGATAGTTGGTAAATTCCATACTCAGATTTCTTCCTTCGTTCTCAACTGCCATTGCTGTAAGCCTTGCTCGAGCACTTGTATTATGAACTCGAGTTTAGTTAGTGTCGTCTTTCCTTAGCAAAGGTTTCAAATCTCTCCATGATCAGTAAAAGTACAATTTAGTAAAAACAACCATGATTATTATTGATTTTTTAGAGGATCGTTATTAGTTTGTGTCGAATGTACTTAAGTGAATATCTTTGATCTTTGTTCGTCATGACCATTTCTTAGAACCTATAGTTCAAAAGTATTAGGTCTCAAGTAAGACATGGGATCAGAAAAACAAACAAGCATACTTTATTCAATTGAAAAATATCACCAATGTCATTTGAGAGGAGAACATTATTTTTAACCAAAATATTTTACTTCCTAGCTGAAATACATCATTGCCTTGTCAAATTCATCATTCTCTAGTTGAGTACACCTTGGCCTTCTGCTTCATTTGCCCAATAAGACTCTTGCAATACTTAATGAAATCAATAATCTCTGTTGGTGTCTTAAGTGGATTGACCATCCTATCAGTCATCTTCAAATAATATGGAACATCTACAATTGTCGTGTTAGCTAAACATGCTAGTCTCGCGAAACGATCCATCCAAAAATGAACTTCTTCTTTTTATTCGCTAATGTCCTTGTCTTATTGTTTCACTTAATCTATCAGCTTCTACAAGTCTTCTTGTCCCTATTGTAATGCTGCTTCACCTTGTCTATATATAACCTCTCGATTTTGATTTTGTCTTCATATCCCACTGACACCATTTTTATTTGTTGCCTCATGCTATCCACCTGTTGTAAAGCATTATTCTATATCGTTTTAGCATTTACGAGCAGCACTTTAAGCTATTAATTTTTAGCCAAAGCCCTATCTCTTTTTAGCCCTCTGTTTAGATAATCCGCAAGTGCACGAGTTGACAAGTAATATATTAGAGTTAAAGTATCGTGTCCCAAAGGATTGACAATTAGAAAAGTGTTATTACCTAACCAATTTCCACAAGATCTTATCTGAGCAATCAAAATATGAGAGTAGGTTTTAATTAAAATAACAATTTAAAACAAACAAGACAAGAATGTACCAAACACTAAGTTCACAAGAGAAAGATGAGAATGATTAAGGCCTAAGGGTCCCTATTCACTTGCTACTTCAATGAATATTTGTAATTCACAAGCATCTATCAATGATTTGATTTTGCTAGCTAAAAACAAGCAATAAATAAAGACCTATGTCTAGGACTTTTACCCATGTGAGACTTATCTAATCTACTATGTGTCCATGTGAGTCAGCATAAAAATCACTCATTGAGACCAATGCAAAAATGCAGAAATAACCATCAGAGTCTATTCTCATAGCTCTACCACATCTTTCTCACTCACAAATAAACCAGAAGCATTATCAACCTTATTAAAAATTTGAAAGTCATAAAAATTGAAAAATATACACTATAACACTACCAAAAACACATTCAAAACATAAAGAAAAGCTCCTCAATAATGCATAAAATTAACCTAAGCTAAGAGATAGAGTCAAGAAATTGGGTTGTCTCCCCAAAAGCACCTTATTTATAGTCCTAGCTAGACTTTGCAGAATTCAAGATGGAAGAGCAAGGGTGATTGAGGTTTTGTGTCTCTCCACCTCATCACCTAAATAGAGCTTGAGCTACTGGCCGTTGACTTTGAAGGTTGACTTTAAAACAGGATCTTCTAAGGTTACGGCACCATAGGGAAACACTTCCACCACTAAAAATGGACCTAACCGCCGGGATTTGAGCTTGCCAGGAAATAGTTTCAGCCTTGAGTTGAATAAGAGAACCTTCCAGCTTGGTGCAAAGCTTTTGGGAATAATATGCTTGTCATGCCACTTCTTCACCTTCTCTTTGTATATTTTAGCATTCTCAAATGCTTGTAAGCGGAATTCCTCTAATGCATTCAGTTGCAACAATCTTTTCTCCCCACAAGCTTCAGAATCCTAATTCAATCTTTTGATGGCCCAGTAAGCGTGGTGCTCAAGTTAAACGGGAGGATGACAAGCCTTGCCAAAGACCAATTGATATGGAGACATGCCAAGAGGGGTTTTATAAGCAGTGCGGTAAGGCCAAAGAGAGTCATCCAACCTTTTAGACCAATCCTTTCTAGAAAGACTCACAGTTTTTTCAAGAATCCTCTTTAACCCTCTATTAGAAACTTTTGCTTGGCCACTTGATTGTGGATGGTAGGCGGTGGCTACCCTATCTGTCACTCCATACTTAGCAAGTAGAGCAATAAAATACTTGTTACAAAAATGTGATCTTCCATCACTGATAATGGCTCTAGAGTTGTCAAACCATGTGAAAATGTTCTTTTTTAGAAAATTGAGGACCACCTTAGAGTCACTAGTAGGCAGGGCACAAGCTTCCACCCACTTTGACACATAATCGCCTGCTACAAGAATGTAATGGTTACCAAAAGATGAAACAAAAGGCCCCATAAAGTCTATACCCCACATATCAAAGATTTCCACGTCTAAAATGGAGTTCAAGGGCATCTCATTCCTTTTTGAGATGTTTCCAGTCCTTTAACATCTATCACACTTTGCTGCAAATGAGTGGGAATCTCGAAACAGAGAAGACCAATAAAAACTTGATTGTAACACCTTAGCAGTTGTTCGTTCACCCCCATAAAGTGAAGTATGACATTGCTCAAATATAGCACTAGTCTCTTCTATAGGAACGCACCTTCTAAGCACCTAATCAACACACTGTTTAAAGAGATAAGACTCATCTCACACATAGAATCTGACATCATGAAAGAACTACTTCTTCTGATGATTAGACAATTCTGATGGCACCAATCCACTCATAATGTAGTTGACATAGTCAGCATACCATGGATCTGAACTAGCAAACACAACAAATAATTGTTCATCTGGGAATGTCTCACAAATCAAAGTAGGATCCTGTTGATAATTCTCATTTTCCAACCTGGAAAGATGATCAGCCACCTGATTCTCGGCACCCTTTTGATCTCTAATCTCAAGGTCAAAGTCTTGTAGTAATAACACCCAATGAATTAACATTGGCTTGGCATCCTTTTTGCTCATTAAATACTTGATGGCCAAGTGATCCGTGAAGACAATGACTTTAGTACCAACCAAATATGCCCAAAATTTATCGAATGTAAAGACAACCACAAGGAGTTCCTTCTCCGTAGTGGTGTAATTCAATTGTGTATCATTAAGTGTCTAGCTTGCATAATAAATGGAGTGAAAGATTTTGTTCTTCCTTTGGCCCAATATCGCTCCAATTACATAATCATTAGCATCATAGATCAACTTAAATGGTAGGGTCCAATTAGGAGTAGTGATAATAGGTGCTGAAATAAGTCTTTTCTTCAACTCAACAAAGGCTTCCATACATGACTCATCAAACTTGAAGGGCACATCTTTTTCCAACAAGTTACATAGTGGTTTGGTAAGCTTAGAAAAATCTTTGATAAACCTCCTATAAAATCTAGCGTGCCCAAGGAAACTTCGAACTCCTTTAACTGAAATTGGAGGCAATAGTTTCTCAATCACCTCAATCTTAGCTCTATCCACCTCCATTCCTTTATGTGACACTAGATGACCAAAAACTATGCCTTCTTGGACCATAAAATGACATTTCTCCCAATTAAGCACCAAGTTTGTCTCTTCATACCTTTGAAGCACAAGAGTTAAATTATGAAGACACACATCAAAAGAATCACCAAAGACCGAGAAATCTCCAAACATTTCTCCACTATATCAGTGAAAATAGCCATCATACACTTCCGAAAAGTAGTCAGGACATTGCACAACCTAAAGGGCACTCTTCTAAAAACATAAGTACTATATGGGTAGGTGAAAGTCGTTTTCTCTTGATCATACGAGGCAATAACAATCTGATTGTACCCTGAATGCCCATCCAGGAAACAGTAGAACGCATAACCTGCTAACCTATCCAGCATCTGATTAATAAATGACAATGGAAGATGATCCTTTCAGGTTGCATTATTAAGCTTCTTATAATCCATGCAAATGCGTCATCCCGTGACTGTCCTAGTGGGAATCAAATTATTGTTCTCATTGGCTACCACCGTCATTCCATCTTTCTTAGGCACACATTGAACTAGGCTCACCCATTTGCTATCAAAGATAGGATATATGATGCATGCATCCAGCCATTTGATAATTTTCTTCTTTACCACCTCCTTCATGATGGGGTTGAGACGCCTTTGATGTTCAATGGTTAGCTTGTGATTAGCTTCTAGCAAAATTTTGTGCATGCAAATGGTGGGGCTAATGCCTCTAATATCTATAATAGTCCACCCTAAAGCCTTTTTGTACTCCCTGAGCACTCTCAGCGGCTTGGATTCCTGCTCATTACACAAAAATACAAAAATAATAACTTGTAGATGACTCCCCCAGGTATGAATACTGCAAATGATCAGGCAATGGCTTGAGCTCTAACTCGGGTGGAATGACTATTGAAGGCTGAAGAATGGCCTTGTCAGAAGATATGTTCAATAGTTCAAATCCTGGCTTCCTGAAAAACTTAGCAGAAGAGTCAAGTAGCTTAATATATTCCATAACATCATCCCTATTTATATGCTCATCTATGGAAGTCAAAGATAAAGCAAGGGAATCATCAAAAAAGCTAATATGAAATGCATTTTCAACCATTTGATCAATCATACCTATATAAGAACATTTTTCATGATCATTTGAAAATTTCATGGTTTTATAAATGTTAAATGTTACCTTCTCATAAGTGAATTGCACAGTGAGCTCACCCTTTTGAACATCAATCATAGTCTTACTAGTGGATAGGAAGGGCCTCCCAAGAATCAAAGGTACATTGCAGTCTTCCTCCATGTCTAGGATGATGAAATCAGCTGAGAAGATAAACTTATCCACCTTGACCAAGACATCCCCAATTACTCTTTTCGGATAAGTGAGGGAACGGTCAGCTAGTTGCAAAGTAACCAAAGTTGGCTTCACTCCCCCAAACCTAGCCGTTGGAAGATGGATAGAGGCATCAAGTTTATGCTTGCCCCTAGGTCACACAAGGCTTTTCCAAAGAATTGACTGCCAATGGTGCATGGAATGGTGAAGCTCCCTGGGTCTTTCAACTTGGGAGGTAGCTTATTTTGTAAGATAACACTGCATTCTTCGGTGAGAGTTACAGTTTTAAAATCCCTAAGCCTCCTCTTCTTAGACAAGATATCCTTCATAAACTTCACATAACTATGCATTTGTTCTAAAGCCTCAACAAATGGTATGTTAATGTGAAGTTTCTTGAAAATATCCAAAAACTTCTGGAATTAAGCATCCAACTTTTGTTTAGCTAGCTGGTTAGGGAAATGTGGACGTGGTGTATAAGGCTTGTCCTCCTTCTTGTTGTCTTCAACCTTTCTCTTTGCGATTTCCTCATTCTTTTCAACCTCATTATTCACAACCATCTCATCTTTTGCAACCTCAACTTCTTTTTCAAGTAGCTCGGTCTTTGGATTTCCTTCTATTTCCTCCCCACTCCTCAATGATATAGCCTTACAATGCTCATTGGAGGAACATGTAGGATTGTTAATAGTGTCACTTGGAAAACTCCCTTGGGGCCTATTGCTTATGGCTTGGGCAAGTTAGACAACTTGAGTTTCAAGATTCCTCAAGGAAGCCGCTTGACTTTGCATCAAAGTATCATGGGAAGCAAGCCTTGAATCAGTTTTAGTCATATGGTCTTGTTGACTAGTCATGAATTGGGAAACATCTTCTCTAATTTAGAAGTTGAAGTTGAAACTTTGGCTTAAGGGGGCTCTGTTGTTGAAAACCTGGAAAAGCACGGGGTGTTTCTTTAGGCTGAGAAGAAGAAGAACCTTGAGAATTTCCACCCTAAGAAAAATTTAGATGGTTTCACCAACTAGAGTTGTAAGTGTTACCAAAAGCATTATTGTGATTAGGTTGGCGGAATTGACTAGTATATTGCACACTTTCTAGGCTAGCCGTGTAATTTATAATGGAGTGAAAGTCCCCACAATGATCACAAATTTCTGCTGAGTTATTGGCTCCACTTGCCATTGAATTAATTGTCATGGTGACAAACTTCTTAGAGAGTGTTGCCACTTGAATCAAGAGCGATGTAAGAGTGTCAACTTCATATATACCGGCTACTACTCTCTTAGGAGTAACCTTCTCTACTGGCCACTGCTAGTTGTTAATGGCCATTTCCTCCAATAGGTTGTAAGTCATGTCTACAGTCTTGCTCATAAGAGCCCCTCCAGTTGATGCATCAATTATGGATCGAATAGAGGTTGTCAAAATGTTGTAGAAAGTATGCACTAACATCCATTTTGCTATGCCATGATGGGGACACTTCCTCAGCAACTCTTTAAATCGCTCTCATGCCTCATATAAGGTCTCTCCCTCAAACTGCCTAAAAGACAGGATATCATTTCTGTGCTTCATCGACTTCATAGGAGGGAAGAATCGGTCCAAAAAATTTTGCACAAGTTCCTCCCAAGTAATAATGGAATGCTCAGGTAAAGATCGAAGTCAGATCTTGACCCTATCCCTCATTGAGAAAGAAAAGAGCCTCAAGTGAGCTGCATCATCAATCATCCCCCGATGCTTGAAGGTATCACAGATTTTTAGAAAATTGGCTAGATGAGTATTGAGATCTTCACAAATTGCAAGGTATTTTGATATGATCCAACAATGGAACATATGATTTTTGGATATTCCTTGAATTAGTTCTCTTATAACTGAATTCAACAACAAACAAAAACAAGGAAAAAATTAAACAAAGATTAATGTAGAAGAATAATAAGTGGTGTGAAGAACAAGTAAGATGAAAATTAAAAAAAAAAAAGAATTAAACAAGAAGATGAAGAATGGCGCCATAATCTCAATTCTATTAAAGAGAATGAGAATGATAAGTCTTGTGTAGAATCGCTACAAAGGTATAAGGAACCTTTGATAAGATTCAAGCTATGGTTCTCTCTAAGAACCCAAGAGGCACGAAATAGCCCTTTCAAATATGATGAATTCCTCTATTTTCATTAATCTTCCAAAATCTCCTTTTTGGAGTACATGAGTTCCCTATTTATAGGTTACGCTTGAAGTTGTTTACAACCCTTGAAGTCCTAAAATGACTCTTGAAATACAAGGAATAAATTCCCACTATTATGCAATTACAAAAAATTATTACCTAGAAAATAAGCATAAACATGATAATAAATTCCCACTAGCCATCATAATGACTTAGGAAGTCTTTAAAACCCAAAAACTAACTTAGGAAAGACCAAAAGACATCTAAACTTATTTCAACAAAATAAAATACAAAAATTACAAAATAATAAGAAAAAAAAGCTTTAATAAGATACCCTAATTAATTGGCCCAATGAACCAAATAGAGAGAACTTTAACAAACTTATAAAGCCCAAATCTCGCCAAACACAAGTCCTAATTGGAGTCCTCTTCAATTTGGATTAATTGGACCAACTTGGGTTCATCTTCTTCCTTATCTTGCTTGAGATTGAATATATTGGTCACTTCTTGTTGTAAAACTTCCTTAGCCCTCTTGGACCTTGACCTAGTCATAGGCCCTCATAGCCCAATTAAAGAATCTTCCTTTTAACTCTTCCTTTCTTACTTGATGGTCCTCCTTGGTCTTCATCATCCCTTTTTTTTTTAAGTGAATTCGGTCACGAATTTGGTGCTTCATCACTTACATCAAAAGGACTTAAGTTAGCCACATTGAATGTTGCACTAATTCCATACTCACCGAGTAGATCAATTTTATCAGCATTATCATTGATCCTCTCTACAATTTGGAATGACCAATCTCCTTTAGGTTAGAGCTTTGATTTCCTTTGAATGGGAAATCGTTCCTTCCTCATGTGTACCCACACCTAATCTCCTGATTCAAATACAACTATTTTTCTACCTTTGTTGGCTTGTTTGACATATTGCTCCATTTTCTTCTCAATTTGAGACTTCACTTGTTCATGGAGTTTCTTCACATATTTGGCCTTTGCCTTGCCATCCTTATGAACTAATGTAGAAAGGGGTTAGAGGATTAAATCCATAAATAATTTTAAAAGGAGAAAATTGAGTAGTAGAATAGACTGCCTTATTATAAGCAAATCCAACATGAGACAAACATTCCTCCCAAGATTTAATATTCCTCTTAAAGATGGATTTAAGGAGAGTAGAGAGAGTTCTATTTACCTCCTCGGTTTGTCCATCCATTTGTAGGTGACAAGTGGTAGAGAATAGAAGCTTTGTCCCTAGCCTGTTCCATAAAGTTCTTCAAAAATGGCTAAAGAACATAGTGTCACAGTCCGAAACAATACTCCTTGGCATTCCATGGACTCTTACCACTTCTTTAAAGAACAAATCAGCCACATGACTTGCATCAAATTTAATTTCAAATTCCTACAAAATAGATTTAACATCACTAAGCAAATGGTTAGTAATAGAATTCAAGCAAGCATCTTTGTATAAGAAAATGTACATAGGTTGGCTTGCAAAGAATGGTCTCTTCACCTCACTTTCTTTTGCAAAGAAACTCTCAAATTTTCTTTCCTTCTTTTCTCTCTTTTTTTTGAATTTTGTCCTCAAAAATGGAATTTTCCTTTTTTTCAAGATCCTCCTCTTTTTCTCTCAAGTCTTTTCTCTCTTGTTCTCTCTTTATTTTCAACTTCACTTGATCCTTACAAACCTCTCTTGGAGATAATGGTACAAGTTTGACCTTAAGAGCATTATGTACAAAAGAGAACTTGTTAGTGAAACAATTATGAGTAACATGTCTATCAAATTACCAAGGCCTTCCAAGTAAAATATGGCCAGCCTCTATAGGAACAACATCACATAGGATTTCATCATTATATTTACCAATTAAGAAGCTTACCAATACTTGTTGGTTCACCAACAGCTCACCATCCTAACTTAGCCATTGAAGCTTATAAGGCCGCAGGTGTGAAGTAGTCTTTAGGTTGAGTTTGGTCACCAATCTAGCACTTACAACATTGGTACAACTTCCCCCATCAATAATCAAAGAGCACATATTCCCTTGAATGAGGCATCTTGTGTGGAAAATATTCTCTCTTTGTCTTTCATCTTTCTCTTTAGCTTGACTCCACAACAATCTTCTTACCATCAATAAGTCTCCCTCTTGTGGAATAACCTCACAATCACTTTCCTCCTCACTTGGTGAAATAGAAGAAAATTTACTAGTGATGCTCCCATTGTCCCTCATCACCATTGTTTTCTAATTTGGCCATGGAGAAGATGTGTCTCCTTCCCAAACACTTGAAGCATTTAATGTCCTTATTTTTAGAAGTAGAAGATGAAGTGGAAGTAGTAAGCATGGTGGCCTTAGGGGCAACCACGGGTTCCTTTGGACTAGAAGAGGATCCCTCCTTCTTTTGCTTGTCCTTCCAACTTGTTGTGTTGAAGTTGAAAGAAGCCTTCTTCAAAGTACCATTCCTCTTGAGTTGTTGCTCCACCTTCATGGCTTGATGCACTAAGTCTTCAAGCTCAACATAATTTTGCAACTCCACAATATAACTAATGTCTCAGTTGAGTCCACGAAGAAACCGAACCATGGTTGCCTCCCTTTCTTCAACAGTGTTGGCTCTTATCATGGCAACCTCCATCTCTTTGAAGTACTCAGCAACACTCCTACTCCCTTGAGAGAGTCTTTGTAACTTATTGTGTAGCTCTCTATGATAAGAAGAATGTACAAACCTCCTCCTCATCAAAGTCTTCATTTCGTCCCAAGTAATGACATGATGCTCTTTATATCTTGCCCTTTCTTTTTGAACTTGATCCCACCAAATCAATGCATAATTTGTGAACTCAAGTGCAGCCACCTTCACTTTCTTCCCTTCATTGTAGTCGTGGCATGAGAAGATTTGCTTAATTTTCATCTCTCACTCAAGATATGCTTCCGGATCATTTCTCCCTTAGAAAGAAGGTATTTTGATATTCACACCCCCAAGTCTTTCTCCCCTTTCACCTTTCTCATTTTCTCTATCTCTCATCTCATGTCTCCTTCTCCCTCCTTGCCTCATACTATCTCTCTTTTCTTTTTCGGATTCATGGGATTCTTCATCATGGTTGGTGTAACACCCTTGTGGGGATGTCACATTTATTATTAAAATAAAATAAAGATAAATAAAATTCTACCCAAGTTGTAAAACATTTGTTACATAGTAATACTAGTTGTAAAATTTTTCTGGTTAAACAGAATATTACGAAATAAAATAACACGGAACATAAAATTAGTAAACTATCATCACATATAATATACATAAGTTTTTGTCATAAGTTATACAAATAATTTACAACTATAAAATATTTAACAAAAACAGTAAACCAAGAAGTAAGGAGTCTACATATACAAAACGCAGACGCGTCCAAGTACACATCACAGAACTCTAACCCTCTGAAGGATCACTCTCGGATGAAACTTCAGGTGATAAGTATCCAGGATACCTCGACCCTCTACAGACCCTAGTCCGTGTTGTCGACACGCTGCTAATCTCACTAGGCGCATCAAACATACCACCCCAATGACGCCTAAGAGATAGCGGTAGCTCCACATGTAAATACAATATAGTAGAAAAGATAGGCACTCCATCAAACTCTGTACGTATGGTCACAGTCAGACGCCCTATGTACATAACCGAATCTCTGTCCTTTCGCAGACGCCAGGCTTCAAAGCCTCCATGAAACTCAAGCCTCACGAATCCAAAGAATCCCAACAGCGCCATACTCTCACAATCAATCCAGGGGATATGGATGGTCGGATGGTTCTCCCTCGTCAAACTGGTCCTCATTTTGCTGCTCTTCCTCCTCAGGATATACACAATCAAGAGGCTGTTCCTCTTCCTCAAACTCTTTTATAATACAATTTAAAATACAGAAAACATGTACAATAAAGAGGTAAGACAATCTATATCACCACGAACATGGTAAATAAGAAAACGCCAATACAACAAATATAACACTTCATATAATATATCCTACAATATAGCATACCACCACAGCATAAATGATAATATAATATAACACAGAAATTAAATGCAATAGCATCATAACGTTACAGATAAAATGTTACAAATAAAAATATTATAATGTACAACACATAATCATATGTAATGTGACTCAACCCTACTCCATGGAGCTACAACCACAGACATCAGAGAGAATGACCTGCAAGTTCTATTAGTACCTTAGGCTGCCCAACCAACTATTGCACTGTCTCACATTGTGTCTATAGCCCACTGTCCAAATCATCGTGGTATAGTACGCAGTTCAAACATCGTGTAACTATAGGCATTGTACTAAACTAGTCCTTACAAGATCTCGATTAAGTATAGTGCGTGTCGAGACCACTAGTGTGTTACCAGTTACCACGGCCCAAAGGAACGACCAACTGTCCACATATGGAATAATCCGTATACTAATGTCTCCAAGTTCACACAAGTTGAACCACACTACGCTTATCACACTGACAACATAGTGTAATTCATCTCGTCAATCAATCGCCAATTCCAAAACGAATCGACTTGACTCTAAAAATATGAACAAGATTATAATTATCAAAATACCCTTCAATTTAAAATAATTACTAAAACACCCTCAAATCTTAAATAATTATGGAAATGCCCTCAAATCTCAAATTCAATACGTCCCACTTGACAGTACTGTTTCTCAACCTGTCTAGGTCCACCACTTTGGCCCGACAGTAAAACTTACTGTTTCTGTCAATCGCATAAAAATTTTATCGCGTTTTCATAATTTCATCATTTTTACAAACGTTTTTAAATCGCGTAAATATATTTTACTATTTTTAAAATCACGTACTGTTTTTAAATCATTTTCTCAATCGCGTAAGATTCTTAAATCGTTTTCTTGTCCGAATTCCTTAAAAATCACTATTTAAATAAACAAAAATAATATTTAATATGTTTGAGTTACGTAGAATATTTTCCATACCGTATACAATATATTGGATATCTTTTCTATCTTATTTGTCTGTTTTTAACAAAAATTGACAGTATTTTGCTTAGAAAATCTATGATAATGGTTTTCTAAGTTTTCTAAAAAAATTCCTTTCATTTATATTACAACCAATTAATTACACTTTTGAAAACCACTAACGTGCTTCAAAACATAAAGTGAGCTCTACGTTAGAAATTTCACTAAAGCTACTGTATTTTCTCATAATCGGTAAAATTCTTAGTTTTAGCTCTTTAAACTTAATCTAATCATTTTTATTCCTCAAGACTCATTGTACTAAAAATCTTTTTGACATTATTATCAATCCTTGATTAAAAACAATTTTTTAGAAACCAAAACACTTAACTTTGGCATGTTGGCCGAAATCTACAAAATTTTCTATTTGATCTTTAAATTCATTTTTCTTGTTCTAAATCAATTTGTATCTTGTCAATTTACCTAAGTCAATTAAATCACTCTTTTAGAAAATGGTTGAGAACATTTTAGTTCTCATTTTGTGTTGAGGTCGTGAGCCTTGGATTTGTGTTCTTTGGAACACTCATGCAACCCTTGCATATTATTCACATCCTACTACTTATTCATGCATTACTAACACATACAATATATTCAAAGCTTGTAGACATGCATTACTAACACATACAATATATTCAAAGCTTGTAGACATGCATATTAATACAAATCACAACTAAGAAAGCTATTACAACAAACACACAAATGAATCCTTATGGATTCTACAATCACAAACAAGTCCATTTTCTTATCACCACCCAAGGATGATAAGATTTAAGTCTTCCTCTTACCTTAAGTGAAGACAAACTCTTCTCCTCTCCTTTCTATGGATTTCGGTTTCACCCTCCAAAAACCTAAGGATCTTAAATAAAATTTTAAAGAGTTACTACTATAAGAGAAAACTATATACCATGGATCAATCATGGCTTAGAACTTTAGAAATAAGATTAGAAATGAAAAACAAGGATTTTCACCTTCTAGGTAGAATCTCCAAAGTAGTTTTTCAAGCTCAAGATGATGGATTTTGAAAGAACTCTCAACTAGAGATGATCTTATAATTGTGTTTAGGTTTGGAAAAGTGAGATAGATAAAATTTTGGGTGAATGGATGGTGATTTGGGTGGTTTGACCGAATGGCTCTCGAGGGAAGCTTCAATGGAGTTTTGTTTTTGCAAGAGAGAAAAGTGATAGAGAGGTGTCCACTTTGGTGGCTCCATCCAAACCTTAGAAATGATCAAAGGCTAGGATAAACCCTTGGCCTCCAAGCTTAGCTCTTATTGGTGCATGCAAACCTAGTCATGCAATGACTAAGCTTGTTCTTGAAAGCTCTTGGCTTGTCTTGTCATGGCTTTGGCCGAAACTCACCAAAGAGAAAGCAACTAAGTTTGCTTCTTCTTAGCCATCTAGTTATACTTAGGTGAAACAATCTAGTTACTTGTCTAACTAGTTAGTTACTTAGGTTAACTTAGTTAACTTGGTACTAATAGATTTTTATTAACTTAGAAACCAACTAGATAGTTAAATAATTTACTACCACTTAGTTACTTAACAAGTCTTCTAAACTAATTTAATTAGGTTTCAAACTAACTAGCTTAGGTCTTCTAGTTATAAACTAATTAGTCTAACCACTTTTGTTGACCTCTTCCTTTTGGTTAGAAATTTCAAGCCTACTTCGTTGACTTGCTCTCATTGGCTTAGAAATTTCTCTAGCCAAAATCGTTGACTGTTTCTCTAAACGTGGGTCCCGCAAAATATTTTTGGGTCCACTGACGCTTATTTATACTGCCTGATAAAATAATATTATAATAATATAAAATTATTTTATTTCACCGTAAAATCCTAAAAATTAAAAGATTAATAACGGTATCATTCAGAATTGGGTTTAGTAAGATCTCCTAACTCCGAATAATTAAAATAAGATTTCCCCGACCCAGAAATTATTATTTTCCTAACCCGGAGCAAATCGCACAAAAAGTTCAAATAAAATCACAGATAGTAAAATAAAACTCTGTATCATACAGAAAAATAACAAACAGTACAATTCGGGACACAATAATCATTTATCCTAAAGTTTGGGGTGTTACAGTTGGAAGCTCTATCCCTCTCTAACCTATCAATCATCTCATGGATTTCATCACTTTGCCTTTGAAAAAGCCTTTCCAAATGTCATGTTAGGACTTGTATTTGGAATGTCATTGCAGATGTCCTTGAGGAAGAAGGGGACTTCCATTTAGATCTCCTTCCTTAGTAGGCATTGTACAAAATCAACAAGTTAGTGAACATAATAAAACAAGGTTCTCACTAACTCTTCTCATGTATTTTCCTCTTAGAATTATAGTTCCCTCTTGTTTACACACATTATGGCTTTTATATAATAATCTCTCTTGCCTTTTTCCACCCAAGTCCTCTTTACAAGCCCTTAAAGTGAATCTCAAGTCAATCAACACAAAAGTACTCACACACAATGTAAACAATTCATACAAAGTCTAAACACTCAAGAGGTCAATCAAATGTGAAATACTCTTAGACAAAACTAAAAAGCCCAATAAGACACAAGAAAAGCTAAAGAACAAGGCACACTCAAATAGGAGTTGATCCAGACAAGAAACAAAAACAAGAATAGAGTAGAAATGATCAAATTAGCAAAGGAGAATTATGGCACCAAAGTCCACCAAGTAAATGTTAATATTCAAGAAGACTAAAACACTCTAAATATGTAATTAGGGAGAAAATCAATTGTTGTATTTTTTTTAAAAAAAAACTTTTGGTATTCGTGCTTTTTTTTTTGTATTTTTTCTCATTTTTTTTTACACAAACAGCCCCATGAAAGTTGAAGGAGTGTTAACAAGATCAAATAGCCAATGAAGGTGCTCTCTAACATATAAACATCAAAATATCAAAATCAACAAGATCAAAATGGATCAAACTTAGAACATAAATCAAGAATAAGTGCTAAATTGAAAGAACATAAAATCATAACCCAACTCTAGGATCCTAGCTCTTGATACCACATGATATGATCTAACAATAGAATATATGATTTTCGGATCTTCCTTGAGTTAGTTCTCTTGTAATCGTATTTAATAACAAACAAAAAGAAGGAAAAAATTAAATAAAGATTCATGTAGAAGAATAAGAAGTGGTGTGAAGAACCAGTAAGATGAAAATTAAAAGATGGAATTAGATAAGAAGATGAAGAATGATGCCACAATCTCAATTCTATTGAAGAGAATGAGAATGATAAGCTTTATGTAGAATCACCACAAAGGTATGAGGAACCTTTGATAAGATTCAAGCTATGGTTCTCTCTAAGAACCCATGATGCACAAAATAGCCCTCTCAAATATGGTGAATTCCTTCACTTTCATTAATCTTCCAAAATCTCCTCTTTGGAGTACATGAGTTCCTTATTTATAGGCTAATCTTGAAGTTGTTTGCAACCCTTGAAGTCCTAAAATAACTCTTAAAATACAAGGAATAAATTTCTACTATCATGTAATTACCAAGAATTATTACCCTGAAAATAAGCATAAACATGATAATAAATTCCCACTAGCCATCATAATGACTTAGGAAGTCTTTAAAGCCCAAAAACTAACTTAAGAAAGACTAAAAGACATCTAAACTTATTCCAACAAAATAAAATACGAAAATTACAAAATAATAAGAAAAAATGGCTTTAATATGAGACCCCAATTAATTAGCCCAATGACCTAAATAGAGAGAGCTTTAACAAACTTATAAAGCCTAAATCTCGTCAAATACAAGTCTTAATTGGAGTCCTCTTCAATTTGGATTAATTGGACTAACTTGGATTCTTCTTTTTCTTTATCTCGCTTGAGATTGAATATGTTGTTCACCTCTTGTTGTAAAGCTTCCTTAGCCTTCTTGGACCTTGAGACCTTGACCTAGTCATAGGCCCTCCTATCCCAATTAAAGCATCCTCCTTCTTAGCTCTTCCTTTCTCACTTGATGGTCCTCATTGGTCTTCATCATATTTTGAACCATCTGGATAATGGCAGGCTTGATCTCAAAAGTCTGGGCTTATGCAGTTGGCCTTCTAATGCTAGATCAGATATCTCGAGCAATTGGAGTAGCATACTCCTTCAAGAGTCTGTCAGGATTCTTTTCATCTGCCATCTCAGAATCACTATCAAGATTGAATGTCTTCCTTTGCACTTGTTCTCTGAGCAATCTTTGAAAAGTCCTCTTGATCTCAGGATCATAAAAAAAGTGAGATACACTTAGAGTCATTCGCATACAAGGGCCAAGTACCTAGAAAACAAAACAAAACAAACAAAACTTAAATTGAGAGTTGTGAATAGATATAAGAAACAACACCTAATCTAAATTCAATCCCTGACAACAGCGCCAAAAACTTGTTTGGATAATCTACAAGTGCACGGGTAGACAAATAATATATGAAAGTTAAAGTATCGTGTCCCAAGGGATTGACAATTAGAAAAGTGCTATTACTTAACCAATTTTCACAAGATCTTATCCAAGCAATTGAAATATGAGAGTGGATATTAATTAAAATAAAAATTTAAAATAAACAAGACAAGAATGCACCAAATACCAAGTCCACAAGAGAAAGATGGGAATGATTAAGGCTTAGGGGTCCCTATTCACTTGCTACTTCAATGAATATTTGCAATTCACAAGCATCCATCAATGAATTGATTTTGCTAGCTAAAAACAAGCAATAGATAAAGGCCTATGTCTAGGACTTTTACTCATGCGAGACTTATCTAATCTACTATGTGTCCATATGAGTTAGCATAAGAATCACTCATTAAGAATAATTATCAAATACTTACTATGCATGACCAAGGAGTATGTGTCCATCCCCTAAGTTAATCAACACACCTAAACCAATAGAATGTAATTGAACATATATCAACCATACAATATCCATATTCACAAAACCTTATGTTTAGTTTATTTATAATCCAAAAATCATGCAATTGATGGCCAATCAATAACAAGCACTAAGCATAGGTATGGAATAACAAAACTAATTTCATTGATAGAATACTTAATAATTTACACAATAATCAAATTCATAGCAAGATCCTAGAGAGCCTCTAGATTAATGTTTAGTTACACATCATGAAAGAAGAGAAAACTAATGAAATCATAAAACCCATCAAGTTACAAATCAAGAAAGAAAAAAAAGGGAAGAATGAACAAAGGTAGAGAGCATCCAAGCTTGACCTTCCTTCTTTGATCTTGATTCTTCACTTGAATCACCTCTATTCTGAGTGGTTTTCTCCTCCTCTCTCTTCCTCTAGGAAATTCCTGCTCAGTAAAACTCTAGTCCCTTCCTATGCCCTTAAAAATCAGATAAAAAAGGTCAAATTCACAATCCAAGGCTTTTCCCACGCCTAGGTGTGGCTTTTCCACGCCTATGCATAATAATGAAACACGTGCTATCAGCTGCTGACCATGCCTAGGCGTGGCTTTCCCATGCCTAGGCGTGGGTGTCTCTGTATGGAAAACTGAAAGCCACGCCTAGGCGTGGATTTTTCATGCCTAGGTGTGGGTTGGGAGTTCTTCATCTTTTCTTGCTCTCTTCCAAATTTGAGCTCCTCTCTGTTTTCCTCATCTATTCCAAGGCCTTCCCATCTTGAATACCTACCTCAAGACAATGCCAAAGTCCATCAAACCATGATCAATCCAAAATCCTTAAATAAAATTCTCAAAGATTCAATTCTTAATCATTTGAGTTAACAAGCTCAAATCATCAAAGTCATGCATGAATTGAACCTTTAGGCTTGAAAACTTGAGGATAATATGCTCATATACATTCAAATTCAAGTAAATAACTTCATTTCCTGAAGTTATCACCCTCGGAGTCCCAATTCCTTGTTTGCGGCTTCCAAACACTTTCTAGTTCTTGATATATGATCTTGCTCTGTCTTTAGCCTCTTGTTAGCTCTTTCAAGAATTTGGCATTTCTCAGAATTTTCACGCTTTAAAGCTGATATGCTTGGCGAGTCTTCTCTAACTCTGCTTCTAAATTCTTCTTTTTCTTCATTGGCTTCTACTAGCGTTTCATTTATTTCTTCATCTTCTATCAGGATCAGAGGCAAAGATTCACTAACTGCAGGGGTTGCTAAGATTTTGAAGGATAATTTGACTTCCTATGCTCGGTTCTTGACCCACTACCAGTAGCTTTCTTTGACTCCACAACTTCTAACTCTCAGCTATCTACCATTTCTGAAGACTTTCTTCCAAGCATCTCGGACCTTCCTGAATGTCTCAATAAACATTATGTTCATGTCATAAATAAAGAGAGTGGTTCCAATTCCGAGGGTGGTCCCATCATAGGATAGTCAAGTTGTCGCAATGCCAAAGTAGGGTTGTAGTTAATACACCCCTGAGTACCTTTAACAAGAACATTAGGAAATCTTTCGCACTGATAAACCACACTTTCCTTTTTTTCCACCATGGGTACCACAGGATCTTTTTCTCCTCAAGCTTGGCCAATTCATTAGCCCATTCACGACCATTTATGGTCTTCAACTAGAATATCTTGAGATTTGTAATAGGATATGGTTCTTTGTAGCCCCTCTTGAACATGTGAGTCATGAGCCATACAAATAGCATCAGTAGATAGCATTAGATCTGTTTACTCTTATTTTCATGGCAGAAATTCAAAGTGCAATAAACATCAACAAGAATGGTTATGACAAGATTTGTGGTATCATTTCTTTGAGCAAGGAACACTTCAATTGCTGAAAAATCTACCAAGTCTTCATTACTTGGGAAAAGGATGCTACCATAAATAATGAGGGCTAGCACTTCTAAAAGGCACTCTAGTCTTCAACCTCATCTATAAAGGTACTTTTTGTTTCTCACGCTTTTATTCGAATAGCATTAGTGTTATTCGAATAAACATGGGTTATATGAAAAGTTCTGTTGCTTTTTGTTGTATTTCTTGTAATTGGACTAAAAATGTAAATGTAATTGGCTAATTCTTTTGATGAATGAATGAATATATCTTTTTGCCCTTGTGAACTTAATTTTTTTTATTTTGCCTTACTGTTTTGTGTAACATTCTCTCCAACCCAATGGACTTGATTAGGGTTATAAAAGCTCCACAACACTAGTATAGGACCTTAGTTAATTCTGATAAATATCTGGTGTAGTTTGAGCATAAATCTATGACACTAAATGCGAGAAATAACTCCTTAAAACCTAGATTTTTGTTTGAATGAGCTAAGAAAATAGAAATAAATAAGGAGGATTTATTTCTAAGCCTATGAACAATTAGAATGGATATGTGAAAGCTTCTTAATTCGATTCCATAAGGTTTGATTTTAACCCAGGAAAGAAAAATGAAGCTTAAAGACTAATAGTGTACTATAAGAAAAATAGTGGAATGGTAATATAGAGAATAGAATGAAATCCTAGAATTTTCTACGATACCTATGAAGGTTTGAAAATTTATTTCTGAAAGATTAAAGTGTTCCTAACAGATATGAGATTTCCAGTTAGACGTTTTCCACAATTTCTTTATGATGAAAGTTACCTAATATTGACTTTTAGCATTGCTTCTCCATCACTCTTTCCCACTCTCTCACATCTTCATTTCTCACTTTCCTTACTCTCTCGTTCTTGCATCAACAGAGGAAGGAGGAAAACAAAACAAGAGAAGCAAGAAAGAAGCAAGGGAAGAGGAAGAAGGAAGTAACCAAGAAAGGAGAAAGGGAAAAGGAAACAAGAAAGTGTTAAGTTGATGTAGGAGGTTTTCTTTACCTTTTCTATTCTTCCTTTGTTTTCTAAAGTTTTGGAAACTTGTGATTTGGATGATGATTTTGAAATGGTAAAGATGATTGTGTGTTAATTATGATTTGAGAACTTGATTCCTTGGTTTGATTCATGATGAGTTTTAAGATTTGAAAAATGGGTTTCATACCCATATTTAGATTTGTTGTTTTATGATTGATTTGGATGCATATTGGTGATGGTTGGATGTTGTTATTGATATTAATTAGTTTGGTTTAGGTTAAAATAGTTTAAAAAACTCTGTTTTCTGTAAATTTCTAGGTGATAATCGATTACCACGAGCTAGTAATCGATTACCACGAGCTTCTGACAGATGAGTGGTAATCGATTACCACATCTTGGTAATCCATTACCAAGGTTCTGCCAAGATGATAATCGATTACTACGACTTGATAATCAATCACCAGGCTTCTTTTTTGAGGTTTTTGATATGAAAATTATCGAAACAAAGTCCTTTACCCCATGTAACCTTAAAACAAACCCTAAACCTTAAATTGAAATATTAGGATTCATTTAAATGTGATATGATTATGCATCCACACAAATTTGAGAAAGGATTTTTATGATGTTATTGCATCAAATAAGATGATGTGAGTATTGAATAGCCTCATATATGGATGATAATCTTATGAATGTGAATAGATAATGAAGTATAATGAGGTGATTGTAAAATAACCACTATGCATGTATGGTGTATGATAATGTGATAGATATTTGAAAGATTAAGTTATTTAAGCTTAAGCTTGTTATCCTTGGATTTATTGAAATGATAATGAGATACATATTTGAACCTCATACCTGGAGGTCATGTTTGATGTTAGAAATGATTATTGATTATCGATGTACCCAATGGGTAATATATTGATTGTCCTTGTACCTAATAGATAGGATATTGATTATGGGTATTATAATGATTATCCATGTATCCGATGGATATTATAGTAAATACCCATGTACCTGATGGGTAATAAATTAATTGTCTATGTACCTGATGGATATGATTTTAACCGTGGAGGATAAATTGATTGTCCATGTATCTGATGGATATGGTATTGATTATTGATAATATATTGACCATCCATGTACTTGATGGATATGATATAATTTATGGATAGTATAATGACTATCTATGTACCAGATGAATATATATATTAACTATCCCTATACCTGAAGGATGTTATGGTGAATATCCTTGTACCCAAAGGATAATATCTTGGTCATCCTTGTATCTAAGGGGAGTTATATTGAATACTCTTGTATCTGGAGAATACGAAGTTATGATTTTGTTATGGGGAAATATGAAATTATGATCTTGCCATAGGGAGTTATGGCTCTTGTGTGAATTATGTTTGAACATGATAATTGATAATTATATTGGAGAGGATTATAGTGTAGAATTTGGAAGTATGGTAATACATTTGAGATAGCTTAATACATGAGCTTATCATAGATTGAATTCTTGATATGATACTGATATATTATGTTGTAAGCTAATGATTACTTGGATTATACAAATGACTTTGTTAATGATATAAAATGAACCTTTATTTCGGGAAGAGAAAAGATTAGATTTGACTTTAGCCACCTTTTTAATGATTTGAAATGATTTTTTCTCGAAATAGCTAAAATTATTATGATGACATGTTTTTATAACTATTGTTGAGAATCGTAAGATTCTCACCCCACTTCCTTGATTCTTATAATGATTCCAGGATGACCTTCCTGCTGAACATAAAGGAGAAGAAGAATCTGAGCTTATAAAAGATTTGTTTCTTTTGTTCTGAAATTGTACATGATTGTATATGATTTTGCGCCTTAATGGAAAATGATGTACCTAATGTACCTTGATGTACAGTTTTGTATATAACATCATTCTATGGTTATGTATTATGTAATTCCACTTCAGGCTCATATTTTGTATATTATATATGTATTTCTTCAGAAAATTTGATATTAATCTGAGTGACGTGCTCTAATATGATTGCTAATGCATAATTTTGGATATGTCATTAGTTTAAATACTAGGACGTTACATTTTGAATGCTTATGAGTTTGACACTATGATTGACCTTGCTAAATTGTTGTTGAATATTAAATTGTTGTTAAACTTGAATGATCAACTTGCACCCTTAAATGAAAATCATTTTTTGAACTTAAATGTATACTATATTGCTTTAGCTCTATGCTTTATCTTGCCCCATCTTTTTTATCATGACAAAAGGGAGAGAAAAATGTTGAGTTCTTTGATTGAGAAAAGATAGGCAAATCTAAAATAGATCTTAGAATTTCAAAAGTAAGGGAGAGCTGTGTATATCTCTGAGTTAATTTCACCTCTTACAAAAAAGAGGGGAAGTAAGTCTCTCTAACAAGCCTTGTGAATTCCAATTTTATAAAACTAACTCTTTTATCAATGATTGTTTGTTATTATCAAAAGGAAGAGAATGTACTAGGCTATTGGCCATTGAAAATTGTTTTGATGATAACAAACATGAAGATGATGACAAGATCAAGTCTAAGACCTTCAAGAATAATTTATAAGACTTAGGATCTTTATGTGAGAAGCAATCTAGATATCTCAAAATGTTTTATAAAGTTTTTGAAAAAGATCTTCTTTAAAGTACTTTTAGTTGGTGGGAAGTTTTTTAAACAAAATAATGTTTTAACCTTGGATCAAGAAAATCAAGTTTGAATTTTTGAAATATCTAACTGATCAAAGTTGGAAATGTTTACCAAGCTGAATTGGGCTCAAAAATAGGTACTAAGATGATTGTAATAACATTCAATGGCTTAGTAATCAATTAATGGCTTTTTTGAAAGTTGGTAATTGATTGTCAAGATCTGGTAATCCATTACAGGCATGTAGGAGCCTGGTTTTTGAAAGTCAGAAGCTTTGTAATCGATGACCAAGGCTAGGTATGGTAATCGATTACTACTTGTCCAGGAAGCCAAGAACACAATTTAAAACTTGGTAATCAATTACCATATGTTGATAATCGATTACCATGAGTATGAAACCAGCAACGACTAGTTTTAGAGCACTTATTGCTTGAAGAAAACAACCCCCAACGGATCTTTGTCAAAGAGAACTATAAATTCAAGTCTTGCGACTCTTTTTGGACTTAGCTAACACACTGAAAAATAATTCCCAAACATTTGATTCGTGAATCATTTCATTTAATTCTTTGTGCTCTGTTTTTGACAAATCTTGAGATATCCTTGAGAGCTTCATAGAACTTCAATTTGTATATCTGCTATTTGAGAGAGCTTATCATTTATTCTTTCTTTCATTTCTTATAAAGAGGGTGAGATATCCTCCTAGAAAAAAAGATGAGGTATCCCTTGATAAAGAAAAGGGTGAGGTATCCCGACCTCAAAAGTTGTAAAAGGTGATGTATCCCTGTTTTGAGGTTTAAGCACAAAGGTGAGGTATCCCAGTGGTGTGTTGAGTGCTCTCAGCTGTAAATGTTTTCAAGCACCTGTTCAAGCTTAAAGTGATAGTGAAAAATTTCGGGTGATTTATTTGAGGACTAAACGTAGGTCACAAGAAATGACTAAACCAGGATAAATATTTGTGTTTGCTCTTCTCAACTCTATCTCCTTTATATTTGTGCTTTAATTATATATGTTTGAGTTGAACTTTATATCTAACTTATTTTCTTGATTTATCCTATAAATCAAGTTGTATTTAAATAATCTCTAATAGTTGCACCTTTATTATACATGTTCTAATGTATTTATTAATTAAGTGTTTTAAAATACTTAATTTTTTAATTTTATTTTAAAAACTTATAATCACTCAATTCACCCCCACTTTTTAGTAGTGGTTGCCATTGACTAACACTTACGAACCCCTAACAAGCTGGTCTTACTCTATAAATTATCAATTAGACAGTTTTGCATTCTTGACAACAAGAGCCTCAATTTGCAATTACAAGTAGGCAGAAGCTCGCATTGGATATATTGTAAATAATAGTTAAGTCATGTGCATCCATCACCTTCGATAAACATTATATTTAACCAAAGATGGCAAATACCTTCGAACGCAGCTACCTGATATTGAAATCTATACGTAAAAAGTGTCCATCAGAATTCTTGTCAACAATCGCAGATGTAGAGGTGCTGACAGACAAATAATTATTTAGTTCCTGAAACAAGGTTGCAAGATAAACATCACAATGAAACTGAACAACCTATTCAAATATTGAAATTTGACTAAACTAAATAGAAGAAACATTATTAGGCTGAACATTTTGAGGTACATAGAGTGTAGAACCCAATATCCATCTAGAGTACATACATATGTTCAACAATTCACACGTCAGAACTATTGTTTGGAAGGGAAAAGAACAAAAATGTAAAGTTCCGTCCTTTAACACTATCTGATGCATATGATATTCCAAAGTTGTGACTCAACTAATTTTCCTTGGAAACAAATGAAACAATCAGGACTTTGGAGGAATTCCAAAACAAATGGCATTCGATTCACAAAATCGTTTATTGCACAATGCTGAGAATAAACCAGCTAATCCACACAAAAACCTTAAAAAACAATTCAATCTAAATAATTTACAAAAATGTCAATATCTTATTCAGAATAGTTGATCGTAGCTTTTCCTGTAGTGGTACAGAAATAAGACACAAACAGGGATAACAAGAAAGAAGCAATTATGGAATACATGAGTAGGTGATGGACAAAATTCAGAACACAAGCAATTTTGACAATATGAAAGTTGAAATGAGGTTAACATTAATGAATATATACCATTTAATTGATAATAAAATATCTTTACAATTGGCTCTAGTCATACCCTAACAGAATAGGTACAGAAACTTGAGGGAAAAAAATGAAAGAACACTGTCAAATACTGTTCAATCGAAGAGTATTATCTCTCCTTCTTCCCAATCTCTACCTAGGAACTTCTTCTCATCTAAATGTTTAAATGCCATAAACTCATCCTTTAGGACCAGACCCAAAATTTCCTCCGATGGATTTACCCTTTGGCAGTCTGTCAGGGAATGACCACAAAGTTGTTCCAGTTCATCAAATGACTGCAAATTATCATCAATAAAAACAGTTCTCTTTGTCTCCTGTAGCATCACTCGAGCAGCTTCCCTTTCCTTCTTCCTTTGCAGGTCAGCATTGCGATCAAACAGGCAACTCTGTGTGGCCAAGATGGTATCTAAAAGGTGTTGCTTTGGCTTGGTAAAATCCGTGGCCTTTTCAGTCGATAATTCTGCATCAGATATTGACATCTTCAAATCCTTTCCTGAGGCAGAGACCACAAATGGAGCTTGCCACAGAGAATTAGGGCACGTGTTCTCTTCCTTACTCAATTCAAATACTGGTTTCCTTTTCTTTCCTACTTTAGATGTCATTGATCCACAAGCCTTCACAACATCAACAGAACCTTGTCTCACCTTTCCTAAAGGCTTTGGCTTTTCTTCCTCTCCCTTTGCTTTCTCAGCTTCCCACTTTTCCTCCAAAAATTTCCACTTCATCTCAAAAAGCTCACTCAGTTTCCCTGCTATTTTATGAATTTCATGCCTCACAGGATAATACAACATAGCATTTGAAAACATAACCCTGATATCATCAGCAAACTGATTAGTTTTCGTATACAAACCCTTCTCCAATTTCCACTTAACAGTGTCCAAATCCAACAATGGCTTCGACATTATATCAGAATAATCATGAGCCCCCAAAGCCTTTCCATTCACAGGCTTCTTGAAAGCCCAACCTTCTCGATGTACCATTAACCGTTTCAAAGCCACAGAACATTGCAGCTTCTTAAAGTGATCCATCTCCATCATCTGTTTCTTCTCTTCCTTTGCCTCTGTAGCCTTCAGCGATTTCCACTCGGGGGAAGCACTTCTTGGATACCCCGTTACATCCTCAGACACCCTTTTACGAGTGCTACAATGGGTTTCTGCCACTCCAAAAAACCTTGTGCAGTTGAAGCCAGCACTTTCAGTCTCCAATCTCGGTCTCTTCTTGGATGTTAACGGAGTGATGTGTGGTGTGGTTTGGCGGGTAACCCCAAAGTGTTGTTGAGCAATGGAACAACGTTTTGTGGGTACGCGATATGCTTGTGAAGGTTTCTTGGCCATTGCAGAAGGATTCTTGCAAAGTTGAACAGTGAAGACGGTGAACAGAAAATATGGTGAACGAACAACAGAAATTGTTGTGAATGGATGTGTTGGGCTTATATGTGTCGGTGGATAGTTGCTTGAAATTCAAGCAATCGAAACTAATTGATAATGTTAAATTTTTTAGAACAACAAATTATAATGTTACTAGCATTTTTTTTTTTACAATAATTTTTGAAAATGTCTTAAGTGCTCTCAAAGTAAAAAAAAAAATGTTAAAATGGAGATAGTGATGACTTATATATCAAGTGATATACATTAAATAGTATAATTAAAGAGCACTTAAGAAATGAATCAAAGAAAAAAAAGAACAAATAAGAATTTTTCTTAATTTTCTGCTTACATGTTTTGTTAGAGTAGGATTAGCAATAATATGAATAAGTTCATGCATGTTTACAGTTCAGTTTGTTAATAATTTAATGAGTTAAAATTTTTGACTCTTTAGTTAAATAAATTAAGTTTAAAGTTTCACACATTCAGTTCATTAATTCGTGAAATGACTTGACATATATATATTTAGCTATTTTTAAAAATAATAATCACATCAATTATTTAATTTAATTTATATTAGCATTTGATTTTATTTTTGCCTAACTACAATATTTTTTAACTATATAAATGTAAAAAAAATTATTCAATTATAAATTCGAGCTTAACTTTTTGAATTATAACATTATTTTTCTTTTATGTTCTTTAGAAAAATCATTTTAATCAATCATCAAAGTAAAGCATAACGTAACCAAAAAGTAATTATGAGGATTAAATAAAAATGAATAAATGACAAAAAAAACCCTCTTAATACTTAATACAAAAAATATGAAATAAAAATTAGATGCGTTTATGGGGTTTCTTTTCCCCCTGTGATTTCAGTTAGGTAATTTTGAAAAAAAATTTTTTGTCTTTGGCGCCTTATGTATACCAAAACAAATCTATATCAATATTTTTTTTATTGTTCTAATTTTATTTTTTCAAAACTATCATTATTATAATTACTAATTTAAAGATTCAAGAAAATAAAATTATAATTACATTTTATTTTTAATTTAAAAATTTAAAAATAAATACAAAGAAGATAAGATTATAAATACATTTTATTACTTATTTAAATTATTAAATATAAATAAAAATTATAATTCAAATAATCTTTATCATTATTTATTTTTTATCTTAACAAAAATTTAAAAAAAAAAAAAAGAAAATTGACAAGCACGTAGTGCTATTCAATATAATACGCTAGTTCACTACTATAAATAGAATAAGAGATGGAAATTGTTTCGTTTCTAAAATTGATGTCTCTAAATATTTAAACACGGAAAATGAGTTTCATCTCTAAATTAAAGACAGAAAAATTAATTTTATCTCTAAATTAGAGATGAAAAAATTTCGTCTCTATTTCCGTCTCTAAATCTGTCTCTAATAATGTAAAAAATATTTAAAAAAATTAGGCATCTAGTTGAAATTTGACACAATTAGGTGCCTTTATTTTAGAAAAAAAAAATATTTTATAAAAGCTGCCTTATTTTTAAAAAAAAATCAATAGAGAAGTGCTATAAAGAGGATACCCTTAATTTATATATTATACATGAAAATTAGTAACTACAAAAGCCTACATATGAGAAGCAAGACAATGTCAACCAATATACAAGCTCACAAATTTAAGTACTATAACGAACATGCTACATTGAAGAAGCTAAACTATTTTTGAGCACCACCACCAAAGTATCAAATTCAGAAATGTATAACAAGAATAGTAATCCAAATAAACTGACAAATAAGATAAAAGTAAAGAACCAAAAATTAGTATGATTACACAGTGAGTGAGAAAGAAAGTGGGGTATAGGATAACATTGCATTCACATTAGGAGAGCTCAAAATGTTTGTTGAGGATTTACATAAGCCACCTTGAACTTTCATAACCACTACAATATCACAAGCCATCTCCATCTAACCCAAAATTTCAACCATCACAGTATCCTCAAATATCACCAAATTATCTCTTCAACACCACACAAATCAAAATCATTCACACACAAATACAACTCTAAATAGTCCCAACACCCTTCAAACACAGATCTTGTACCCATCAAACCATACAACCTGAAAACAGAATAGGTTTATATTATATTTGTCACAACTTACTACTAAAGAAATGCTAGATCTGACCATCATATCATTTGTCATTACTTACAACCAAACAAAACTAAAGGAACTATCAACCAAAAGGAAGAGAATCTATTAAAACTTGTCTACATTTTAACATCAAAGGATTCTCAGTTTGATAAATATTATATTCAAATTAGCTTGGGAATCCAAGATTCTACATTCTTGGTCATTATTGGGTATTCTATGCATGTTTGAATAATTTCTAATTGTTATACCAAACATGAAATTTTAGATTTCCTAACATTCAAGATACTGAGTTTGATGTTATCCTCTCCCCCTAAACTTTTTCCAACCACAAAAAATAAATAAATAAATAAATAACATGAAAATTCCTCTAAAAGCCCCATAAATGATGAATATTTCACAAGCACACAATGACATTCTCCCAGCTGCTTAATTGCTTAAATATAGCATATGAAAAATGACCTAAAGTATGAAAATGATTAGAATCAAGCCGGAGATTAAAAAGAAAAAAATAGGGAAAAAAATAGAAAGGTGACACTAATCAAAGTTATGTAGTCACAATTATCAACAATCATGCTAAAGAAGAGAATGAATCATACCACTTCTTGGGCAATGGAAGTAGTCCTTTTCCCTAAGAACAAGCCCTAACCCTTCACACGTGGTCATTTCTATACATGGTCAGCAGTGAGGCAGGAGAGATCCAAATGTTTGAAATAGGAAACATGGTCATTTCTATACATGGTCATTAAAATAAGAATTTACCCTTCAAAGATAACAAATACTAATGAAACAACATAAGTTCATCCAGCAGTATGTATAATTCATGATAAAAATGCAGCTTGATTTAGCCAATCCATATTAAGAAAAACTGTTCAGAGTAAAACCACTAAAGATCTACAACTATCTACATATCTTTTTTTAACCCTCTGGAGTTTAGCCAATGCCAAACAGGTCTTGCTAAAATGTTATCAAAAATCAGATTAGCTTATTTCACAGATCAATTTTTAATATAACAAACAGAAAGCTATCACCATAGATTTCATCAAACGGAAATAGCTACCATTCTAGACTTTCATCAAACAAATCGTGTGTATTCTAATAAGTATCATAATAACACCAAAACTTTACTAATAGCTATCACCATAGATTGCAGAGCTTCAAACCAACACTCAAACAACCATATCACTATGCTTACATTACATTCAACAACTGCAAAACTGACATAAAATAAACAAGAGAAGAATTTAGTTACCCCAAGAAATCCTACAATTGAAGTTGCCTCCTGTGAATGAGAAATTCCTTCTGAATATCCCAAGCTCTTCTCCTCATTCATATCCTTCTTTGTCACCAAATTTTCCTCTATTTTCCTTTTTTTTTCATTTTCATTCTCACCTCTTTTTTCTCTTCATCAAACCTTGGGTGTAACGCCCCTTTTTTTGGAGAGGGAACGTCACATTATTCAACATAAAAGAAAATGCGGAAAATAAATTTTTAAACAATTAAGACCCGGTTCATTAGTTCAAAATTAACTTGCTTAGTACTTCAATACGTGAGTCAAATTGGTGGTATATATATATTTGTTAATTTATCAATGCGGAATATGAATAACGGTAAGGAACAAAACAGTAAACAAAAACCCACGTCTGAATATATGTGTATGTGAATACACATATATTTAGATGTCAAATATACTTTAGATACAGCCTGAAAATTTCTAAAAAGGCAAAACTATACCTGCCCCATGGGATTAAACATATATACCCCAGAGATATCAGAATATACAGCCCACCAAAAAAATAATACATCAGGCCCCCAAAATAAAACGCTGGTAGCCATCAGTAGCTACCAGTAAAATCAGTCCCTCAAAGGATGAGGGACCGTGTCCGGGTCCTCAGCAGGATCCTCCTCTTCGGAGGAAACCTCCATGGGAACCACGGAACCACGGGAAGGAGCCCGAGCAGTAGAATCAAAAGAGTCCTCCCAAGGGATGTAGTAACGATCACCCCACATCTCTCAGATGGGTAGGTAGAACTCCAGCCGCAGGCTGACATGGCAGGTGAGGATTAGCGCCTCATGACGTCTCCAGGCTAGGGCAATCTACACATCTCCCAGATAGACGCAGCGATCGAAGTTCAAGTTGATATGCCAGCACTCTGGCCCTCCGAGGAATCTCACCTAGAAATCCGCGCATACGTGCCGCCATCGCCTCAGTAGATGCTAGTCTTGTTCGGGCCAGAAGCCAGGAAAATCGGGATCTTCTGCCTCCTTGCCGTCGTCTTTGATCATAACAGTGTACACACAGGCAGCAAATAATAGAAACACAGAAAAAGAGATAAGACATCCTACCATCATTACCAATTATAGTAGCCAGAAACAAAACGGCGCAACGCGCCCAGGTAGCAGTTCAGAAACAACATATCCAAGTAATAGGCAGTAAATTCAATAATAAGCAGATAAACAGTTCCAGGCAGTCATTTATTGCAACATTAAACAAAACAGTTCAAATTCACAAAGTAGTAATTATCAGATGATTTCATATTCCATAATGCATGTACTCACGGTACTCAAAATCCTACTCCATGGAGCTAGACACAAACAGTCGGAGAGAAAGATCAGGAGACATGTCTGTAACTCGGCTGCCGCGGCCAAAGTGTTATACATCAATAATTTCCATGTGCCCATCAGGCATTGTATAGACAGTCCACGCTAGATCACGATATAGGACAGTGTCTCGGTCCAGATCGTCGGTGCGTTTGCATCGGTTTGCCCCACGGACAGAAGAGCTACCAACCGCCCATTGTGGAGGACCCGCACCCCGACGCCCCCAAGGTCAAACATAATCTACACTAGTCTACTCACACCCGCACTAAGGTGTGTTCAATCTCCTAGGCAACTTGGCCTTACAACAGTCCACAGGACATTCACAATGCATAAGACTCTATGCATGAACATGTATAATTCGCAATTTCACACAATTCCATAATATGCCACAATTGGCTAAGATAAGCATCAACACATGAATGGTCACTCACATAGACCCATAATGTCATAATATAAAGATCAAATTAATTGGTACATTCTTAGGTTCATTATAAATCCTGACTTAGAATTTGTTTCCCTTTTCAAGGTCCATGTCCAATCCAATTCTTATAATTAATTTAAATCTTCCAAGATAATTTAATTTCATACAATTTGTAAATTATTCAAGTCCTTAGGCCTCACACTCTCTTGTTCTTCACTCACTTGTAATTACCTTAAGTCTTATGACAATCTCACTCTTAGTTCTTTAAAATTTATGTAATCTTTGATTTTATTAAATCCTTCCAATTTATTAATTATATACCCCATTACATAGGTTTTTAATTTCATAATTGCTTATGCTTCCAAGTTACCAAAGTTACATAATTACACCTAAAAATTCTTAGAGGCCGTGGCCTCTCTAGGGGTTCAATTCTCAAATCTTTTCAATTTATCACATTATATGTTACACTCTTAATTCACTTAATCCTTTACTTGTTGCATTGATTCACCATTAACTCCAATTTTGGGCTCAAAACCGTAGCCACCAAGGAGGTCTCAACTCCAAGTTTTCCTTCCATTAAATTCCATTTTATCACTTGGTTAATTTAAGTCTCATGCTTGTTACAACTTGACTACAATTTACCCAATTTTTAACCCTCAAAACTGTGATCCTCCAAGTTCCACTCCAAATTCATTTTCTTCCATTTCAAGACATCCAATCCAATCCAATATACTATTATACACAACCAATCAATCCAATAGCATAAACAAAGTAAAATCAACACACAAACATACTAATTACAAAATTAAAGAATAACCCTCATTAGGATTTTTCCACAAATAACACAACCAAGGTTCCTAGATGCTAAAAGAGGTTGAGGAGGAGTGTCTTCCTCTTACCCAAGTGTAGAAATCAATAGAACTCCAAGAGAGCTCTTTGTAAATTTCGGATTTGCACTCTCCAAAACCCTAGAAATTTTAACTTTGTTAAAACAACACCAATGCTTGAAAAATAAAGCATGGGTGGTCACCAAGATGACCATGACCATGAAAATGAAGAGAGGAGGAGAAGGGTCTTGAAACTTACACAAAAACTCCAAACTTGAAGCTTGAAGAAAGTGTTGAAGATGATGGAATTTCAAGAAGCTCCAAGCAAGAAAGATGTTTAGGAGGATGAGAGGATTAAGAAAATGTAGTTGGTTTAAATTTTTGTGATGGATGAGTGGGGAAGAAGAGGGGTTGCCGTAGCTATGGTAGAGAGAAGGAGGAGAAGAAGAAAATGAAGAAGAAGGAAGAAAGGATGAGAGAGAAAGTGTTTTGGTTAAAATGAATTCTTGTATGGTAAAATTGATTAAATGAAAAGCAACCAATTTCCCCCCTGTGTGGGGCTGCTTTGCCAAGCTTGATAGAGAGGAGAGGAGAGAGTTTTTGGCTTCCATTGGAAGCTAAGGGCATTTGGGTCATTGTTTGGTCAAAGCTTCTCAAAGCAGCTTTGATTATTTAACATTAAATTTGAATTAAAGTAGATGGATTAGACATAAAGTAGATTGCATTAGGATAATGTGATTGAATTTTTATTATACACTATTATCCAATGGATAATAGTTACAGTTGACAGAAGTCAGTATTTAATTAATCTGACAGATAAATTTTTTGTAGTATTATTTTGTTTTATCTGTTATAATTTCTCGAAAAACGTAAAATCTCATAAACTGTGTCCAGCCTCGGGTTTAGTAAGATTCCCCGTCGACATGTCCATAGTTCAAGGTTCTCGGAGGAAACATCGCGTTTCTCCGGTTCTGCCCAGAGTGCGCGCAAAATGAGGAATATATTAAAATATTCGACATTTCTGGAAAAATCCCAGAAAATTTTCAAAAATTACAAATATTATAAAACGACTATTCGTCATATAATTTTCCAATTTTTGAAGCATTACAGTCGTTTTCCCGACTCTGCTAAATGTTTGCGCAAAACGAAAAATATATTAAAATATTCGTCGTTTCCGAAAATTCCGAAAGAATTCACATAAATCACAAATATTAGAAAATGACTATTTGTGGTGAAATAAATAATTTTCGGGGAGTTACACTAACCTCAGCAATTCTCAGCTCAGTGTGCATGCAAAACGAGAAATATATTAAAATATTCGTTGTTTCCGAAAAATTCCAAAAAAATTCCTAAAAATCTCAAATATTATAAAATGATGATTTATAATTAAACAGATATTTTTCGGGATGTTACAACACTCCCCTACTAAAAGGAATTTCTTCCTCGAAATTTACGTACCTTAGAAGAGATATGGTTGTTACTCTTTCATTTTGTCCTCCAGTTCCCAAGTTGCATCACCAGTCGTCTCATTTCAGATCACCTTTACTAATAGAATCTCCTTGCCTCTAAGTTGCTTTATCCGCCGATCCTCGATTCTCACAGGAGGTGCCTCATAGGTCAAGTTCTCTTTCAACTGTACTGTGTCTGGTGCTATGACATGACTTGGGTCAGGCAAATACTTGCGAAGTTGTGACACATGGAAGACATTGTGTATGTTGGAAAGAAAAGGGGGTAAGGCTATCTGGTAAGCTACTAGACCTATCCGGCGAAGAATTTGGTAAGGTCCAAGGAATTTTGGGGTGAGTTTTCTAGATTTCAAAGCCCGGCCGACCCCAATCGTGGGTGTGACTTTCAAGAACACATGCTCACCTTCTTCAAACTCAAGAGGCTTTCTCCTCTTGTCTGCATAACTCTTTTGCCGGCTCTGAGCAGTCTTCATCTTCTTTTGAATCATCTTGACCTTCTCAGTCGTCTATTGAATGATATCCGGTCTAATCGTGAGACGCTCACCGTCTTAGTACCAACACAAAGGCGTCTGACACCGTCGTCCATACAGAGCTTCATAAGGTGTCATCCCTATACTCGAATGATAACTGTTGTTGTAGGTGAATTCTATCAATGGTAGAATTTCATCCCAACTTCCAGTCTGTTCTATTGTACAAGCTCTAAGCAAATCTTCTAGAGATTAGATCGTTCTTTCAGATTGTCCGTCGGTTTGTGGGTGGTACGCTGAACTCAGACGTAACTTTGTTCCTAACGATGCCTGTAGACTCTGCCAAAATTTTGAAGTAAACCTCGGATCCCTATCCGAAACAATACTCGTAGGTACACCATGCAGCCTAACGATCTCTCCAATGTACGGTTGGGTCAACTTCTCCAAACTGTACCTTATGTTGATCGGAAGGAAATGAGCCGACTTTGTGAGTTGATCAACTATTACCCAAATCGAATCGTGTCCTCTTCCTGTTCTAGGCAAACCCACGACAAAATCCATTACAATGTTGTCCCATTTCCATTCAGGAATAGACAATGGTTGTAGCAATCCTGCAGGCCTTTGATGTTCCACCTTAGCTTTTTGACAAACTAGACAAGTCGATACGCATCTAGTGACATCGCTCTTCATCCCATGCCATCAGAACAACTTCTTCAAGTCTTGGTACATCTTCGTTATGCCCAGATGCATATTTAGCATGCTGGTGTGAACATGTTCCACAATATACTGCTTAAGCTCTTGGTCACGGGGAATGCAGACTCTACCCCGAAATCTCAGAATTTCATCCATTCCTTCCTCGAATTCCGTTTCCTTACCTTGCTTCATTAACTCTCTCACTTATTGCAAGAATTTGTCGACTTTTTACTTTTCTCGTATGTCCTCCATTATTTTACTTGAGATGATAACCATATTCATACTAATCTTTCCGGGTTCCAACTTGACAAATGACCAAGTATCTCTAAATTGTTCGATGAGCTCTCTTTTCTTGATCATTAGTGCAGAAACACTGACGGTCTTCCTACTCAAGGCGTCAGCCACGACATTCGCCTTGCCAGGGTGGTACAACAGTTGAAAGTCGTAGTCCTTCAGGAATTCTAACCATCTTCACTGTCTCATGTTCAGCTCCTTCTGATCATACAAGTACTTTAAACTTTTGTGGTCACTGAAGATGTTGAACGTTGCTCCATAGAGGAAATGCCTCCATATTTTCAAAGCAAAAACCACAGCTGCCAGCTCCAAATCGTGCGTCGGATAATTCTTTTCGTGCACTCACAACTGTCGCGAAGCATAAGCTACCACTCTTCTGTGTTGCATAAGAACAGACCCCAATCCTTGGTACGAAGCGTCACAGTACACCTCGAATGGCTCATTCGGATCAAGTAGTACCAATACGGATGAGGTAGTCAGCCGTTTCTTCAACTCTTGAAAACTTTGCTCGCAGCTATCAGTCCATTCAAAAATCTTGTCCTTCTTTGTCAACTGAGTAAGCGGTCCAGCAATTTTGAAAAATCTTTCTATGAATCTTCTGTAATATCCGGCTAAACCCATGAAGCTATGAACTTCCATCACTGACTACGGTTGTTCCCACTGTAGCACTGCTTCTACTTTGGACGGATCCACTGTAATCCCTTCCTTCGAGATCACATGGCCCAAAAACTTCACCTCATCAAGTCAAAACTCACACTTCGACAATTTGGCATACAGTTCTTTCTCCTTCAAAATCTGAAGAATTATGCTGAGGTGTTCAGCATGATCCTCCTGATTCTGGGAATATATTAGGATGTCATCGATGAAAATGACAACAAACTTGTCCAAGTAAGGACGAAAGACCCTGTTCATGTAGTCCATAAAGATAGCAGGTGCATTCGTGACACCAAACGGCATCACAAGGTATTCGTAATGACCGTATCGGGTACGAAAAGCAGTCTTGGGTATATCATCCGTCTTCACTCTTATCTGATGATACCCGGATCTCAAATCAATCTTAGAAAATACCGCTGCTCCCCTCAGTTGGACCATCAAGTTGTCGATTCTTGGGAGTGGATACTTGTTCTTAATTGTCAACTTGTTCAACTGCCTATAATCCACACATAACCTCGAGGTACCGTCCTTCTTTCGAACTAGTAACACTGGTGCTCCCCATAGTGATACACTCGGCCTGACAAACTGCTTCTCCAAAAGCTCCTCTAGCTGTTTCTTAAGTTCTGCCAATTCCGTTGGCGACATCCGGTAAGGTGCTATAGACACGGGACCAGCTCCCGGTACAAGTTCAATAGCAAAATCTATCTCACGTGTTGGTGGTAAACTAGGTACATCTTCGGGGAAGATTTCAGGAAACTCCTTCACCACAGGAATAGTGCTCAGATCAGCCTCGCTCTCGACTTTCAAAGAAGTTAGTAGCATGTATCTTTGAGCTCCTTCTTTCAAGAAAGCTCGCACTTGGTTGGCCGTCAAGTATCTAGAATCTTCATCCACAGGAAAGACTATGGTTTTTCTAGAGCAATCTAATAGAACATGGTTGGAAGATAACCAGTCCATCCCTAAGATTATATCTAGTTGTGAAAGAGGTAAACAGATCAAATCGACAAAAAAGATTCAACCTTCAACAATCAGGGGACACTTCAAGCAGACTTTGGTAGTAACTACCGGTTTATCAGTAGGGGTTGAAACAGTCAAATCAAAGAGTAGTTCAGACACAGGTAAGCCAAGTCGTAGCACACAGTCATATGATATGAAAGAATAGGTTGCCACAGAGTCATACAGTACTTTTAAAAGATTACCTTCTATGGTGCCTTCTCCTTGAATCAAGTCTTCGGATTCGGAGGCTTCAGCTCCGCTCATGGTGTAAACTCGACCTCCGGCTTGCGGTTTCTTGGCTCGAGTTACATTGACTGAAGGTTCAACCTTTGTCTAATTGCAGTCTCTAGACACGTGACCCGGTTTGCCACATCTGAAACAGATGATTCCCTTGATCGTGCAATCTCTCGTGAGATGATCTTTCCCACACTTTAGGCATTTGGACGGATATGTCACATTCTGACCAGTTCGGTTCCCAGAAGAACCTTTACCAGAACTTCCACCAGTTTGTTGCGGGTTTCTCGTTGGTCAGGAATAAGGCTTCTTTTGGAAGCGGTTTGAATTATTGCCTCCACCTCTTTGGAACCTCGCAGGCCTAAAGTTCTTGCTCCTCGAGTCTCTAGCCTATTCCAGGGCCTCAACTTCACAGCACGTATCCAACAGTTCTGAAAACACCTTCATTTTTAGGGTAATCACGGCCTTCTTCACTTCATACCTCAGTCCCTCGGTGAATTTCTAACACTTCCAGGCTTCATCGGTTTGATGTTGGTAGTGTGTTGAGAACTTCTCTAGGTTTTCAAATCTGGCCGCATATTCACTAACGGTCATGCTCCCTTGTCGCAGGTTGAGGAATTCCATCTCTTTCGCATGTCTCACATTTACAGGAAAATATTTGTCCAAGAACTTGTTCTTGAACACATCCCATGTGATGTCAGTTCCTTCGGCTTCCAGTGCTCTCTGAGCTCCGTTCCACTAGTCTTCGGCGTTGCCCACAAGCATGAAGGTAGCAAAGTTCACCTTCTTATCTTCAGCGCAATTCATATCACGAAAGACTTTCTCTAGCTCCTTGATCCACAGACTAGCCTTATCTGGATCAAATTCTCCCTTGAATTGCGGAGGGTTGTGGCAACGAAACTCAGCTAAGTTCTGCGCATCGGCAGTTGCCTCGAGCTATTAAGCAACTCTCTCTTGTTGCTGAGCAGCACGCTGATAATCACATATTTTATTCATTAAGAAACCCTTATATTTAGTCATTTACACTCTCCATATTCTTAATTGATTGAGTTTGGTATGATTTTGTGAGTTTAAGCTCAAATTGGTCCTAATTGAATATTTTTAGCATTATTGAGACTTGACACTGTTTCTATATTTTAGCCATAACTTCAGTTCCTAATATCTGATAAACATGAATTTTACCTTGTAGGAAAGCTAAGAGGAAGCTCTACAACTTTGATGAAGAGCTCGAAGTCCCAAACAGATGTCTAAAGGACCTAAGTTTACATGGAAGTCAGAATACGGGTTCTGTCACTAGAATCCGAATGGTGTGCACTCATAAAATCATATCTCAAGATGTAATAATGGAGATGGGCTGAAATTTGGACAGTTGATATTCAAGATCCAAATAAACAACTTTCATGAAGAACACTTTTTGAAAAAAATGAAGTCTAGTAGGTCAGTTTGAGCTTGCAAGTCGGAATAGAGGTGCTGAAGTTAGGTTTGAGCAACCTGCGGTATTTGGGACATATCTTAGGCTGAAGGAAGCCAAATTGGACGAACCAGATATGCATTTATAGCCAAGACAAAGATCTACAACTTTCATGAAAAGTACTTTTCATGGATCTGCAGTATAGTGGGTCGTTTTTGGCTTCCAAGTCAGATACGAAATTTTCGTCCTCAACCACCCACTCATCCATCCACTAATCCACTCATCCACTCATCCAACCACTCAACCACTCCACCCACTTATCCACTAATCCACCCACTCATCCATCCACTCACCCATTCATCTCCATAATTTCCCACTCACCAAAAGTCCTTTGACATTTTCCACTCAACCAACCCACTCAACCATTCCATTCACTCATCCACTTAACTAATCCACTAAACCAACCCACTCAACCACTCCACTCAAACACTCCACTCACTCACCCACTCATCCACCCACTCCCCTTTGTCATTTTGTTACCCTAGACTTTTATAAAAGGCACCATTGGTTATCATGAATAAGTTGTATTCTCCTTCAATTCTCTTATAGTTTCTTCTTATTTCTTCATAGTTTCTCATAGCTCTTGTATATTTTGATGATTTCCTTAATTGTAATGGAGAGCTAAGTTACTTTCAGTCAATTCGAGACTCTTGAAGAGATTGTGGTTTGGATTCTTGAGATCTTGGTTATGTAATGTATTTGATTTATATTTGAATTCCTCTTCTCTTCTTCTTCTGTTCTCTTGATCTTGAATGCATGAATGGTGATTCTGTTTATGTTTGATCTGATTTGATCTTGGTTTAAGATTAAGTATTGTGATGAAATTTAGAACTGATTGATCTGAATTAATCACATAACTGAAGATTGAGATTTGTGATGAAACTTAAAACTGGTTAATCTGAACTAATCACGTAATTGAAGAGGTTAGGTTACTGATTGGTGCCTAGGTTAATTGAATTCGGTGCTTAAATTGACATATATCTACATGAATGGTGTGATTGCATATTTGTGTTTATTACTTGTCAATTGAATTCTGGACGATTGTCTAGTATGAATTCTGGATCTGATGCAGAGATCTTGGTTAGATCCAAGTTAACCATTCAAATGTGTTTCAAGTGTTTGTTGAAAGGTTTGTGATTGAATCCACCCAATCTCGGATAGATTTCTGAATTGACTGTTCTTCTAATTGTTATTTCTCTTTAAATCTTGTCACTGTGATCCTTGAACCATCAAAATCCCCCTTTTTCTAACTTAACTTAATTTGATCAAATTGCATTTACGATCCTTGAGGAGACGATCCGGTGTTGTTCACTATACTACAAGTTTAGGTAATAACTTCGGTTATAATTTTGACTGAGTTCGGCGCTCGTCAAAATTTTGGCGCCGTTGTCGGGGATTAGTAAGTGTAATCTTTTCATTTTAAGTGTTTTTACTAACTTTTGCTTTTTATTAACTTTTCTAACATTTTTATCCATTATCTAGTATTGTTCATACTACACTAACAATTTTTTTTCTTAGATTTCTGAATTTCTCTAGTGAAGGAAAGACAGAAAATTGGTGATTATGGGTAGTTGATACAATTTTCGAACTGAACGTGCCCAGAAAAATATGAAACTTGGTCGGCTGAAGGAAAACAGCCTGATAAACAAGACTCACAGTAAACTGTGAGGTCAACCCTGGTTTTTCGAAATTCTATCATTTAGACCATTTTTTTTAATTTTTTATTATTTTTTATTGCATTTTCTAGTTTCATTTTTATGTAGATTTTGTCCTGTGTTGCTCCCATAAATTTTAAAAATGTTTAGATACATTAACTAGATTTATTTTTGCATATTTTGAGTGTTGATCCCATACTAACTCTTTCTTTTTAATTTTTTCTTTTTCTTTCATTATCATTTTGTTGCATTCTGTTGCATTTTAAGGATACAATGGACCATGCATAATGGAGTCAAAACTTGAGGAGTTGACTTCTTTGGTAAGACATATAGTAGTGAGACAACAATCACACAATGCAGAAGCTACACTTGTGTGTAACATTTGTTTTTGTTCATCTCACCCCACATATGCATGCCCTACACTTCAGTATGGTAGTTTTGTTTTTCCAGATCAATTTGTTGCAGTAGCTGGTTATTTTCCTAATGAACCACAGTTCCAGCAGCAGCAACAGAGTTATGACCCCTTCTTCAACACATACAACCCTAGCTGGGAATACTATCCGGGTCTGGGATATGGCAATACGGCATCACTACAAAGAACAATCATTTCAATATGAGCAGCCATTCCAGCAGATAACAAGTCCATCAACCACAAAACTTGAGCCTTCATGGGAGGACTTGATGAAAACCCAAATTGAGTTCCAGCAGAATTTCACTGCCACTATTCAGGATTTAACAACCCAAATTGACCAGTTGACAATCATTGTTAATGAACTGAGATGTTAAGAGTCAGGCCAACTCTTTCCCCAAACAATTCCCAACTCCCTGCATTCTAATTGTCATATTGATTTATATGCAGACTTAGTTGAGGAAACTCATGATGAGTTTGTGTGCTGAATTTTTTGATTTAATTGGTTTTGATGATTCTATCAATTGCAACTCATGTGCTGATCATGATGGTGATATAAAATGTGTTGTGTGTGCTGAAATTTCTGCATATTTGAAAACTAATGATTCTGTTTACGCAGGGTCTAATGATATAGAAGGGTCTATCAACAATGTAGTTGCAGAATCTGAAACATATAGGGAGGTGGAGTTGAAGGCCATTGAGGAATTTTCAAAGAAAGAGGAAAGTCAGCAGATGCTAGTAACTACTGAAGTGGATTTTGTTTTTAGGCCATGGTCCAGCATTATCAATGAAAGCAGGATTGCAAAATTACACGTTTGCATGCCATTGGTGAAGTCAAGAAAATTAAGAAAGACCAATGGGACCCCAATGGGAGCCGTCATGCTTCAAGCTTAACTTAGTCATTACACTTCAACCAATGGGACCCTAGTGAAAGCTATCATGTTGTGTCAACCATAACTTGGTCATCACGTTTCAACCAATGGGATCCTGGTGGAGTTTTTTCGCCAACCTCACTTAATAAGACCAATGGACACCATCTCAAGCCGAAAAATGTGGAAGTGAAAGTGATGGGCTTTTACCATCCACATTATAAAGATCACTAAGAAGTGTCCTAACGTCGAGCTAACGATGTTAAACAAGCGCTTATTGGGAGGCAACCCAACTAGATTTGTTTTCAAGATCTTTGGGGATGGTTTTCGCAATCTGAGACGATAAAAACATACTTCACTTTGAATGGCTGAGTAAGGAGTCAGTAAGTTATACCTTATTGACTCTTGAGACGCATTCTTGTGGCCTGGTACATCATGAACTTCTTAATTGTGGAATCTCTTCGAGAGATAACAGAAGTGTTACTGATCTTGGGAATCGACTCTAAAAGACCCGCATTTCCTCTTTAATTTTATATTATTCCAGTCATGTTATTTTGGTTTTACATTTTACTCATTTGTTTTGTAAGTTTTCAGGTTCTGTTGCAGCTTTGATTCTTACGCATCTTTTCTGCTTGCCATTATCTCGCCCCTCATCAGGTTGTGTTGCTCTTTTCTTTCCGTTTTATTTATCACTTTCACATTGAGGACAATGTCTATATTAAGTGTGGGGGAGAGATTTTAGCATGTTTCTTTTTTGTTAAAAAAAAATAAAAAAAAAAGGGGTTCATTGCATGATTGAATAACTTTTCTCCCTTCTTAAACTGATATGCTTGGTGATGGATGATTGAATTGATGAATTGAGCTTGATGGATGCATACCTTGTGAGATTTTGAGCTTAATGGATGGATTCAACATTTATGCCATTCTCTTCTTTCTTGTGTGATTTTCACTCATGTTAATGATCACTCTAGAACTTGCTTTGATTCTTTTTAAGGCTACATTTCACTTGCATGCATGAACATGATTGAGGCCCTCTTTCTTAATTAGCTAGTTTAACCAAATAGCCAACCTTGTTTTCAATATGATATCAAGCACTCTTTTGACTTCTTGAAAATTCTCTGATTCCTGCCAACCTTGTATATTTTCCTTTGCTTAACCCCTTTGTGCTTATTTGACCATTCCTTGTTTCTAGCTCATTATGTGCCTTAAATGAAAATTGTGTTCTTACTTTACCTTAGGGAATAAAAGAACATTAGCTTAGTTAATGGATGAGTTTTTGAACAAGTGTGGGGGTGTGTACAAAATGGTTGTTGAAAAAGGAAAGAGTGCCTAAAAAAAATGTATGTATATAGTTATGTTCATATTAAAAAAAAGGATTAGGAAATGAATATGTAAAGGGATATACATTAGAGTTGGGATGAACTTTTATGCTTGTTATTTGAACCCAGCTCTCATTTGCTTTTATTCTCTTTGGTATTTATCTTCTCATATCCATTTTATCCTCTCCTGTTACCTTGACATCACTACAACCTTGAATAAAGTCCTCATGATTTGTGTATGCATGTGTTTTGAGTAGTGGAGAAGTAGAAGATAAGCAAGCTTATGGTAGTGCAATTTTTATGGGTTGAATTGAGTGAAATACCTACCTTTTAAACACTTGAGAGATTGAGAGGGAATCTTGTGAAGATCTATCATTCTCGATTCATGTTGAAGATACCTTGCTTGTTGGTTTGAGATGTGGAGAATTGTTAACTCATGAATGTTTTGATCCCTTGAACCTTTGGTTGTTCTTCTTGATTGTAAAATTTTGGTCTTGAGTTTTGCCCAGGAGTGCAAAAAGCTAAGTGTGGGGGAATTTGATAATCACATATTTTATTCATTAAGAAACCCTTATGTTTAGTCATTTACACTCTTCATATTCTTAATTGATTGAGTTTGGTATGATTTTGTGAGTTTAAGCTCAAATTGGTCCTAATTGAATATTTTCAGCATTATTGAGACTTGACACTGTTTCTGTATTTTGGCCATAACTTGAGTTCCTAATATCTGATAAACATGAATTTTACCTTGTAGGAAAGCTAAGAGGAAGCTCTGCAACTTTGATGAAGAGCTCGAAGTCCCAAACAGATGTCTAAAGGACCTAAGTTTACATGGAAGTCAGAATACGGGTTCTGTCACTAGAATCCGAACGGTGTGCACTCATAAAATCATATCTCAAGATGTAATAATGGAGATGGGCTGAAATTTGGACAGTTCATATTCAAGATCCAAATAAACAACTTTCATGAAGAACACTTTTTGAAAAAATGAAGTCTAGTAGGTCAGTTTGAGCTTGCAAGTCGGAACAGAGGTGCTAAAGTTGGGTTTGAGCAACCTGCGGTATTTGGGACATATCTTGGACTGAAGGAAGCTAAATTGGACGAACCAGATATGCATTTTATAGCCAAGACAAAGATCTACAACTTTCATGAAGAGTACTTTTCATGGATCTGCAGTATAGTGGGTCGTTTTTGGATTCCAAGTCAGATACAAAATTTTCGTCCTCAACCACCCACTCATCCATCCACTAATCCACTCATCCACTCATCCACTCATCCAACCACTCAACCACTCCACCCACTTATCCACTAATCCACCCACTCATCCATCCACTCACCCATTCATCTCCATAATTTCCCACTCACCAAAAGTCCTTTGGCATTTTCCACTCAACCAACCCACTCAACCATTCCATTCACTCATCCACTTAACCAATCCACTAAACCAACCCACTCAACCACTCCACTCAAACACTCCACTCACTCACCCACTCATCCACCCACTCTGCTTTGTCATTTTGTTACCCTAGACTTCTATAAAAGGCACCATTGGTTATCATGAATAAGTTGTATTCTCCTTCAATTCTCTTATAGTTTCTTCTTGTTTCTTCATAGTTTCTCATAGCTCTTGTATATTTTGATGATTTCCTTAATTGTAATGGAGAGCTAAGTTACTTTCAGTCAATTCGGGACTCTTGAAGAGATTGTGGTTTGGATTCTTGAGACCTTGGTTATGTAATGTATTTGATTTATATTTGAATTCTTCTTCTCTTCTTCTTCTGTTCTCTTGATCTTGAATGCATGAATGGTGATTCTGTTTATGTTTGATCTGATTTGATCTTGGTTTAAGATTAAGTATTGTGATGAAATTTAGAACTGATTAATCTGAATTAATCACATAACTGAAGATTGAGATTTGTGATGAAACTTAGAACTGATTAATCTGAACTAATCACGTAATTGAAGAGGTTAGGTTACTGATTGGTGCCTAGGTTAATTGAATTCTGTGCTTAAATTGACATATATCTACATGAATGGTACGATTGCATATTTGTGTTTATTACTTGTCAATTGAATTCTGGACGATTGTCTAGTATGAATTCTGGATCTGATGCAGAGATCTCGGTTAGATCCAAGTTAACCATTCAAATGTGTTTCAAGTGTTTGTTGAAAGGTTTATGATTGAATCCACCCAATCTCGGATAGATTTCTGAATTGACTGTTCTTCTAATTGTTATTTCTCTTTAAATCTTGTCACTGTGATCCTTGAACCATCAAAACCCCCATTTTTCTAACTTAACTTAATTTGATCAAATTGCATTTACGATCCTTGAGGAGACGATTCGATGTTGTTCACTATACTACAAGTTTAGGTAATAACTTCGGTTATAATTTTGACTGAGTTCGGCGCTCGTCACACGCTCATTCTGTTGGGCGATGACTTCCACCATCCTCTGCATCGCTTCTATAGCAGCTGTCATTTCGCCACCTCTTGCCATCTCGCTTTTCTCTTAAATCAGATTACTGAAAACATAAGGAAAGTTAGAGGGATTCATTCAAAACACCAATCACAGAGGTTCACACAGCACAAACAAGACAGACTCACACACAAGACCCAAAGTAACATAAACCGGGGCTCTGATACCAACTTCATGTAATGCCCCTTTTTTTGGAGAGGGAACGTTACATTATTCAACATAAAAGAAAATGCGGAAAATAAATTTTTAAACAATTAAGACCCAGTTCATTAGTTCAAAATTAACTTACTTAGTACTTCAATACGTGAGTCAAATTGGCATATATATATATATATATATATATATATATATATATATATTTGTTAATTTATCAATGCGAAATATGAATAACGGTAAGGAACAAACCAAGAAATGTAAAACCCACGTCTGAATAACATACACATACACATATATTTAGATGCCAAATATACTTTAGATACAGCCTGGAAATTTCTAAAAAGGCAAAACTATACCTGCCCTATGGGATTAAACATATATACCCCAGAGATATCAGAATATACAACCCACCAAAAAAATAATACATCAGGCCCCTAAAATAAAACGCTGGTAGCCATCAGTAGCTACCAGTAAAATCAGTCCCTCAAAGGAGGAGGGACCGTGTCCGAGTCCTCAGCAGGATCCTCCTCTTCAGAGGAAACCTCCATGGGAACCACGGAACCACGGGCAGGAGCCCGAGCAGTAGAATCAAAAGAGTCCTCCCAAGAGGTGTAGTAACGATCACCCCACATCTCTCGGATGGGTAGGTAGAACTCCAGCCGCAAGCTGACATAGCAGGTGAGGATCGGCACCTCATGACGTCTCCAGGCTAGGGCAATCGACACATCTCCCAGATAGACGCAGCAATCGGAGTTCAAGTTGATATGCCAGCACTCTGGCCCTCCGAGGAAGGTTAGACATACATCACCTAAAAATCCGCACATACGTGCCGTCATCGCCTCAGTAGATGCTAGTCTTGTTCGGGCCAGAAGCCAGGAAAATCGGGATCTTCCGCCTCCTTGCCGTCGTCTTCGATCAATACAGTGTACACACAGGCAGCAAATAATAAAAACACAGAAAAAGAGGTAAGACATCCTACCATCATTACCAATTATAGCAGCCAGAAACAAAACGGCACAACGCGCCCAGGTAGCAGTTCAGAAACAACATATCCAAGTAATAGGCAGTAAATTCAATAATAAGCAGATAAACAGTTCCAGGAAGTCATTTATTGCAACATTAAACAAAATAGTTCAAATTCACAATGCAGTAATTATCAGATGATTTCATATTCCATAATGCATGTACTCACGGTACTCAAAATCCTACTCCATGGAGCTAGACACAAACAGTCAGAGAGAAAGATCAGGAGACATGTCTGTAACTCGGCTGCCGCGGCCAAAGTGTTATACATCAATAATTTCCATGTGCACATCAGGCATTGTACAGATAGTCCACGCTAGATCACGATATAGGACAGTGTCTCGGTCCGGATCATCGGTGCGTTTGCATCGGTTTGCCCCACGGACATAAGAGCTACCAACTGCCCATTGTGGAGGACCCACACCTCGACGCCCCCAAGGTCAAACATGACCTACACTAGTCTACTCGCACCTGCACTAAGGTGTGTTTAATCTCCTAGGCAACTTGGCCTTACAACAGTCCACAGGACATTCACAATGCATAAGACTCTATGCATGAACATGTATAATTCGCAATTTCACACAATTCCATAATATGCCACAATTGGCCAAGATAAGTATCAACACATGAATGGTCACTCACATAGACCCATACTATCATAATATAAAGATCAAATTAATTGGTACATTCTTAGTTTCATTATGAATCCTGACTTAGAATTTGTTTTCCTTTTCAAGGTCCATGTCCAATCCAATTCTTTCAATTAATTTAAATCTTCCAAGATAATTTAATTTCATATAATTTGTAAATTATTCAAGTCCTTAGGCCTCACACTCTCTTGTTCTTCACTCACTTGTAATTACCTTAAGTCTTATGACAATCTCACTCTTAGTTCTTTAAAATTTATGTAATCTTTGATTTTATTAAATCCTTCCAATTTATTAATTATTTAACCCATTACATAGGTTTTTAATTTCATAATTGCTTATGCTTCCAAGTTACCAAAGTTACATAATTACACCTAAAAAGTCTTAGAGGCCGTGGCCTCTCTAGGGGTTCAATTCTCAATTTTTTTCAATTTATCACATTATAGGTTATACTCTTAATTCACTTAATCCTTTACTTGTTGCATTGATTCACCATTAACTCCAATTTTGGGCTCAAAACCATGGCCACCAAGGAGGTCTCAACTCCAAGTTTTCCTTCCATTAAATTCCATTTTATCACTTGGTTAATTTAAGTCTCATGCTTGTTACAACTTGACTACAATTTACCCAATTTTTAACCTTCAAAACCGTGACCCTCCAAGAGCCACTCCAAATTTATTTTCTTCCATTTCAAGACATCCAATCCAATATACTATTATACACAACCAATCAATCCAATAGCATAAACAAAGTAAAATCAACACACAAACATACTAATTACAAAATTAAAGAATAACCCTCATTAGGGTTTTTCCACAAATAACACAACCAAGGTTCTTAGATGCTAAAAGAGGTTGAGGGGGAGTATCTTCCTCTTACCCAAGTGTAGAAATCAATATAACTCCAAGAGAGCTCCTTGTAAATTTCGGATTTACACTCTCCAAAACCCTAGAAATTTTAACTTTGTTAAAACAACACCAATGCTTGAAAAATAAAGCATGGGTGGTCACCAAGATAACCATGACCATGAAAATGAAGAGAGGAGGAGAAGGGTCTTGAAACTTACACAAAAACTCCAAACTTGAAGCTTGAAGAAAGTGTTGAAGATGATGGAATTTCAAGAAGCTCCAAGCAAGAAAGATGTTTACGAGGATGAGAGGATTAAGAAAATGTGGTTGGTTTAAATTTTTGTGATGGATGAGTGGGGAAGAAGAGGGGTTGCCGTAGCTATGGTAGAGAGAAGGAGGAGAAGAAGAAAATGAAGAAGAAGGAAGAAAGGATGAGAGAGAAAGTGTTTTGGTTAAAATGAATTCTTGTATGGTAAAATTGATTAAATGAAAAGTAACCAATTTCCCCCATGTGTGGGCTTTCTTCTGAGCTTGAGAGAGAGGAGAGGAGAGAGTTTTTGGCTTCCATTGGAAGCTAAGGGCATTTGGGTCATTGTTTGGTCAAAGCTTCTCAAAGCAGCTTTGATTATTTAACATTAAATTTGAATTAAAGTAGATGGATTAGACATAAAGTAGATTGCATTAGGATAATGTGATTGAATTTTTATTATACACTATTATCCAATGGATAATAGTTACAGTTGACAGAAGTCAGTATTTAATTAATCTGACAGATAAATTTTTTGTAGTATTATTTTGTTTTATCTGTTATAATTTCTTGAAAAACGTAAAACTTCGTAAACTGTATCTAGCCTCGGGTTTAATAAGATTCCCCGTCGACATGTCCATAGTTCAAGGCTCTCGGAGGAAACATCGCGTTTCTCCGGTTCTACCCAGTGCGCACGCAAAACGAAAAATATATTAAAATATTCGATGTTTCTGGAAAAATCCCAGAAAATTCTCAAAAATTTCAAATATTATAAAACGACTATTCGTCATATAATTTTCCAATTTTTGAAGCATTACAGTATTTTCCCGACTCTGCTAAATGTTTGCGCAAAACGATGAATATATTAAAATATTCGTCATTTCCGAAAATTCTGAAAGAATTCACATAAATCACAAATATTAGAAAATGACTATTTGTGGTGAAATAAATAATTTCCGGAGCGTTACACTGACCTCAGCAATTCTCAGCTCAGTGCGTACACAAAACGAAGAATATATTAAAATATTCATCGTTTTCGAAAAATTCTAAAAAAATTCTTAAAAATCTCGAATATTATAAAATGATGATTTATAATTAAACAGATATTTTTCGGGATGTTACATTGGGGACCTTCAATCTCTGGTTTTGCCCCTTCTTTTAAAATCCTGTAACCCTAGCCTCGGTTGGGTGTTGTAGTGGGATTTCTAACGCATAAATGGTGTAAGAGGTATGGGTAGTGGTACTGAGTGGCGTGTTCCTTGGTTGAATTACTCCCCAAAATTTGCTGCTCTTCCTTGGTTTGACGTAGTTCAAAGGATGAAGTGGTTGTGTTGTTGGTGATGAAGTAAAAGAGGGTAGATCGAGAATGATATTGAGTTAGGGCAGATCGAGAATGAGAGGGAAGGGTGAGATGAGAATTAGGATAGATCGAGAATGAGAGGAAAAGGAAAAAGAGGTAGGGAATGAAATTTGAGGGGAAAAAATCGTATCATATATTAAATCAACTTGCGATTCACGTTCTGCCACTTCTGCGTAGCGGTGGTGGTCGCAAGGTTGTCTTCAATCTTACGCTAGTGGCGGTGGGTTGTGGCCTGGCCTGGTGGGTTCAAATATAGGGGGTGGGGCATGATTCTGCGGTGAAACAAAAAGGATCAAAGGAATGTGAAGCATAGAGGAAAAGGGTGATCTAAGAGGAAGAGAAAGAGTCTGAAAAGGAAGAGAATCAGAGATGGAGATGGAGAGAGACCGAAAGAGAAAGGAATTGGGAAAAAAATTAGGGAAAATGGGAATGTGGGTCGGCTAGTGGCTTCGTAGCTCGTAAACTTGGGTCAGTAAGGGGGAAATTGGATTTGAGAGGGATTTGGAGACAGATGGAGGGGAAAAAATGAGAATTTTTTTTTTTAGAAAATAGCGATGAAAATTAGAGATATAAAAGTTTGAGACAGATCAATTTTGTCTCTATATTCTGTCTTTAAGTTTTAAATTTTATCAAATTTGTCTCTATTTTCGTCTCTATTTAGAGACGAAATTGTTTCCGCCTCTAAATTTCTTCTCTAAATCTATTTGACTTTTTAAAATTCAAGATTGACCGTTTAGAGACAAAAATAGAGATGGAAATTTTTGAGATGGATAAATTATGTCTCTAAATTGTAAAATTTATTTTCTGTCTCTGAATCATCAAATGCATCTCTATTTCTACCTTTATTAGAGATGAAATTTTGTCTATTATTATTATTATTATTACTATTATTATTATTACTATTATTATTATTATTATTATTATTGGGGATTATTCATTTTCATGTCCAATTTTGTTTTTTCAAAATTATCATTATTAATTACTCATTTAAAAGAGGATAAAATTGAAATTATATCTCATTATTAAAGGTTTAAAGATAAATATAAAGAAAATAAGATTATTAATACATCTTATTATCTACTAAAAAATTTAAAGATAAGAGTACCAAATAATATTTAAAGATAAATACAAAAATAGAATTTAAATAATCTTCATCATTATTTGTTTTTTTATCTTATAAGAGCACCAACAAAAAAGTGTACAAAAAAATATTTAACAATAAATACAAAATAGAATTCAAATAATCTTTACCATTCTTTATTTTTTAACTTAACAAAAAAAAATATGAATTGACATACACTCATATACATATATATATATATATATATATATATATATATATATATATATATATATATATATATATATATATATATATATATATATATATATATATATTTCACATGATAATTAAGAAAATTTAAAATTATTCTTATCATAATATAACATACAATCTATTCATTATTATATGATTTCTTCATGTAAGTTTCTCTTTTGTTCGTTGATTGCCAACACCTTATTTTAGCCAATCCAAGAGTGTATTCTTTAACTAATGGATAATTATAAATCTTCTTTACTAATTTTCTAATAATCTTATTAATTATTAAAAAATATTAAATATTTTTTATATTTTTAAGATATTAAATATATTTATTTTTTCATTTAATATTTTTTTATTAAGTATTAAAATAATTAGTAGGATGACATTTTTGAGGATATAGCAAACCTCTTAACTAATTAATTGAATTATGTTCTGAATCAAGTTTTAGGTTAACGGTTCAGGAATAACTCGACCTACCAGAATAGTATTTTAGATATTTATGTGCACTATTAGATAAGTTAATCTATTTATTTATGAGGCACAAATCTTTTACAGAATGCCTCATAGATATGAACATTAAATACATTCCTTATAAATAAGAAAATTAATTATAAGAGATAATAGTCCCATGGATTCTAATTCTAAATGATAGCATTCAATTCAGACTAAACTACGATTCTTATAATGCAATTGATGATCACATATTTTATACATTAATAAACCCTTATTTTTATTCATTTACACTCTCTATATACTTAATTGATTAAGCCTAGTTATGTTTTGTATGTTTGGACTCAAATTGGACTTAATTGATTTTTTCAGCACTATTTTGGTCTTACGTTGTTTCTGCATTTCAGCCATATCTTGAGTTCTAAATGTCTGATAATTATGAATTTTACCTTGTAGGAAAGATAAGAGAGATTTCTACAACTTTGATGCGGAGCTCAAAGTCTCAATCAGACATCTAGTAGAGCTAATTGGGCTTGGAAGACAGAACACGAGTTTTGTGTCTGAAACCTGAATAGTGTACAGTAATCAGAGCATAACTCGAGCTGCAAGAATTATTTTGGGCTGAAATTTGGACATTTGAAAGTTAAGACCCAGATCTAAAACTTTCATGTTGAATACAAAACTTGATTCGGGCTCCTTGATGGTGATATTGGGTCTGAAAGTCAAAACAGAGGTGCTGAAACTGGGCCTGAACAGTTTGTAGTAATTGGTTCATATCTTGGGATGTAGGACGAATTTTTAGGTGATTCCAGAGCCATTGGAAAGCTTAGACAATTTCCTAGAACTTTCATGAAGACCACTTGGCTCGAAAATGACGAAATCAATGACTTAAGTAATAAATGATTTCGGAGACAAGAAATCTCAATGATTTTTCACTCTTATCCTCACCATTTGGCATTCTCTACTCATTCATCCACTCATCCCACCTACCCCTAATCAGCCCCTTTTTCATTTTGTATCCCTAATTCTCTATAAAAGGCACCATTGGCTGACTATTTGAAGCACTTGGTATTAGGCTTAGTTTGTACAAGTTAAGGTTATGCTTGTTTATTGTTTTCCTTTGTTGTAATTTTCTCTTGTTCTAAATTGAAGTCATGTTCATCTTTCTCTTCTTCTCTCTTTCTTTCTTGTTATCCATGAGTAACTAAATCTTCATCTTGCTTGGGTGAAAGAGTGAAGCTCTTGGTAATGAAATAAGGTTAGATTATTTTAGTTCTTGTGCTTAAATGATATATTATTAAATAAACATTATACGTGTTGTATTTTGTTTCCAACCAATTTAGAAACCTTCTTTGTTAATGGAGATCTTGATTTATTGTAGACAATAGGATTGACACAGTGAATGCTTGAACTCATTTACAAATGTTGGTAGATAATTAAAGGAATCATAATATGATTACATATATAATTGAACTTTGAATGTTATATTTTTCGATTGGAACCTCCGTTGTGTGTGGATTTCAATTGAGTTAAAAAGAGAAATAATCTTACCTTTAATTTATTACCAAGAGTGGATCTCCTAACCCAAGCAAGCCCTTAAATTCATTTGTGAACTTGTTTTATTACTTTTGGTGTTGTGACAAATCCTCTTCTTACCTCAATTAATTTTTCTTCATCAATTCCCTGTGGATCGACCTCGGACTCCCGAGAAATTTACTACTTGAGACAACCTGCACTTGGGTTTGCATCCTTAAATCCCGTAGTCAAGTTTTTGGCGTCGTTACTGGGGACTTGATTTGAAGTTTTGATTTATTGAGGTTTGTTTTCTTTAATAAAATATATTCTCTCTTCTCCCTCACCGGAGCAAAAGATCGGCTTGCCGATCCTTCGGTTTCTTTTCTAACTCTCTAACTTTCTAACTATCTAACTCTAACTTACTAACTTGCTAACATATTAACTTTCTAACTTTTATATTTATGTCATTTATTTTTATTTTTTAATGTTATTTATTTATTTTCATCATTTTTTTATCAGTGGGGGGGTAACTCTCCCTGTTATTTTACGCACTAACTTAGTGGGAGAAACTCTCCTTTTACTTTGTTGTTATTTATTTTTTTTTCGCAATCTAACTTAATAAAATAATATTTCTTCTTCTCTTCTCTTTCGCCGACTCTTTTCATGGGGCTCTCACTCTCCTGTTTTCATATTTAAATTTATTTTTTACACTTTATTTTTATTTTTATTTTTGGGTGGTTAGTTTATTACCCCATCCCCGTTAATATTTAATGGTGGGTGACACCGCCACTTTTATACATTATTTTTTTATTTATTTATTTTTAGTTATTTATGTATTTATGCTTAATTGGTATCATGATTTAAATTAAATTCGTTTAGTTAAAATTAATTCTGGTACTTTATATATTGACTTGTTTGAATCACAATCACACACAATTGACACAATGGCTGACAATGAAAGTGTACATGATGAACCGAAAAATCAACCATTGCGAACCATGCGTGAATATTTACAACCACCTCGAAATTCTAGTCCATCATGTTTTATCTTTCCACTCAATGCCAATAATTTTAGATTCAAATCAGGTCTAATTTCTTTACTTCCTAATTTTCATGGTTTAGAATCTGAAAGTCCATATTTACATCTGAAAGAATTTGAGGAAGTATGTATTGCCTTCAATGATCAAAATTGCACTGAAGAGATTGTTAAGCTTAAATTGTTTCCTTTTTCTTTAAAAGATAAAGCAAAATCCTGGCTTAACACTTTGAAACCAAGATCAATTGGCACATGGCAAGAAATGCAAGGTGAGTTCTTAAAGAAATTTTTTCCAACACATAAAACCAATGCTATGAAAAGACAAATCCAAATTTTTTTTCAAAATTCAAATGAAGCATATTTTCAATGTTGGGAACGATTTAAAGATTTGTTAAATTCTTGCCCACATCATGGTTTTGAAAAATGGCGCACTATAAGCTTCTTTTATAAAGGTTTAACTCCTGAAACTAAACAATTTGTGGAAACAATGTGCAATGGTGAGTTTCTTGATAAAGAACCTGATGAAGCTTTAGACTATTTGAACCAGTTGGCTGAAAATTCTCAATCATGGCATAGTACTAATATTTCTAAAAATTCAATTAGATCTAATCTTGCAAGTGCTGATAAAGGAAAATATCACCTTAGTCAAGAGGAAGATCTAAATGCTAGGTTTGCCAGTTTGGCTAGAAAAGTTGAAGCCATGGAATTAAGAAAAGCAAAAGAAATCAAATCTGTGCAAAATGAAGAAATTTGTGGCATTTGTGATGATTTAGGACACTCAACACATGAATGTCCTAAAATTTCTATTTTTAAAGAAGTTGTACATGAGCAGGTAAATGCAATGAATAATTCTAACAAGCCATTTACTTCTTCTTTTTCATATACATACAATCCGGGATGGAGAAATCACCCGAATTTCAGCTGGAGGAATAATAATCAGTCACAATTTGTGCAACCACCACCTCCTCAGGCACAACAGGACTCTCAAAATTCTCAAGGATATGCACCTTATGTCCCACCATATAGGAAAAACCTTGAAGAAACACTGCATGCATTCATAGAAAAGCAAGAAGCCATTAATAAACAAAACAATCAAACCATAACTGACATAAAAGATACTCTTGCTAAACTTTCTTCTATACTCATCATTCACGAGAAAGGAAAATTTCCTTCTCAACCTCAACCAAATCCCAAAGGTCAGTGCAGTCTAAATGAGGGGAGTTCAGAAAACCAACAAATGCACCAAGTCTAGTCAGTGATAACTCTTAGGAGTGGAAAGGTTGTTGAAAAACAAATCCCCGAATCTTGTGAGAAAGAAGATGAACTAATTCCCCAAGAAAATGAAGAAGTTGACCAAAAGAAGACCAAACTCTCGCCTTCACCCCCATTTCCTCAAGCATTGAAAAATCCAAAGAAATTGGACCATAACACTAGAATTTTTGAAATTTTGAAATAAGTGAAAATCAATTTTCCTCTGTTAGATGCTATCAAACAGATTCCTTCTTATGCCAAATATTTGAAGGACTTGTGCACTGTTAAAAGGAAATCAAATGTGAAAAAGAAAGCATTTTTGGCTGAACAGGTAAGCTTCATTCTTCAGAATAATAATGCGTTGAAATATAAAGATCATGGTTGTCCTACAGTTTCATGCATTATTGGAGAACATAAAATTGAAAAAGCTTTACTTGATCTTGGTGCTAGTGTCAATTTGTTTCCATATTCAGTTTATCAGCAACTCAACTTAGGTGAGTTAAAACTAACTTCTGTAACTCTTCTACTTGCCGATAGATCAACTAAAATTCCAAGAGGAATAGTGGAAGATGTGTTGGTTCAAGTTGATAAATTCATATATCCTGTGGATTTTATTGTCTTGGATATTGAACCTATGGTTGATAGTTACAAGTTAATTCCTGTTATTTTAGGCCATCCATTTTTAGCAACATCTAATGCTTTGATAAATTGCAGAAATGGAGTGGTGAAGCTAACATTTGGAAACATGACACTGGATCTCAATGTTTTTAACATGTGCAAGCAACCACAGGAAGTCTTTGATGAAAATGAGGAAGTTGAAGGAATTGAAACCATTATAGATGATCATCTTCAAAAAGAGAGTCCTTCTGACCCATTATAAGTTTATTTAATTAATTCATTTAATTTGCTTGATTGTACAGAGGAAATAGAATACAAAGGAAGAAAGCCAAAATTCGAAGAGCTAAAACCCATGAATGATAATGCCCATGAAGAAGTACCCACACCGGAACTAAAGCCATTACCTGCTGGGTTGAAGTACACATTTTTGGGAGAAAAGCAAAGTTTTCCTGTGGTAATTTCCTCGTCTCTTACTGAAGAACAAGAAGGAAAGATGTCGCCTCAATAGACGCACCAAGATAGGAAGAAATTTTTAACAGAGGTGAAAAACTTTTATTGAGATAACCCATACTTGTTCAAATATTATCTTGACCAAATTTTTCAGAGATGCGTGCCCGACAGTGAGGTAGGTAGTGTCATTAAATTTTGTCACTCGAAAGCATGTGGAGATCACTTTTCTTCAAAGAAAACAGCTACGAAAATCTTACAGTGTGGATTTTATTGACCCACTTTATTTAAGGACTGCAATACTTTTTGCAAAAGTTGTGAAAATTGTCAAAAGACAAATCCAATAAAATCCACAGTCAAGACAATTTTGAGAAAATCTTTTGAAATTGGTTAAAAAGTTCTGCTTTATGATTCTCGTCTGCACTTATTCCCTGGAAAATTGAGATCTAGGTGGAGTGGTCCTTTTGTTGTCAAACACGTGTATCCTCATGGGGCCGTAGATATTGCGAATCTTAGGAATGGTAATGTGTTTAAAGTCAATGGACAAAGGCTCAAACCATTTCTGAAAAAACCAAGTTGATGAGTTCTTTGTGTTGCCGGTTAAGTGGCGGATACGATACTCCGTGACTCTCAAGTCGATTTTTTTTCAGTTTCCTAAAATAACTGAATCCTTCTTCTCCTTTAAAATGGATGTCATTCTTTCAAACCTGAGAAAACATTTTCCTGCTCTCCCTCAAAATGCTCTGAAAAAAATCTACAAAGTTCGATGTGAAAGATTGAGACTGTTAATGCACAAAGGTATGCCAGAAGATGTACGCTGGATAATTGAAGCAAAGGTCCGACTAGCAGGTGAGTCTTCAATTTCATTTGACTCATACATGCCAAGTCTTGGAAGAAGTTCGTATTCTAAAAGGAGAAGAGTAAAAAGGTTATAAGTCTGTTACAAATGTGGATGATGGAATTGTAACATGCAATGTCGTTCTTTGGGGATGGTTTCCGCAAATAGATTCTTCATTAAGAATGGACTAAGTAAGGAGTCATTAGATGATATCTTATTGACTCTTGAGACGCGTTCTTATGGATTGATGCAACGTGAAATTCTTAATTTGTGGAATCTCTTCAAGGATGAAGAAAACAGTCTTGGGAATCTGACTCTAAAAGACCATGTTTGCCAATTTATAAGAAAATTGGATGGGAAGCTTATCCTCGACTCATAGAAGGCATTTAAGCCGTTACTGGACGTTAAACCAGAGGCAGATGTGAGCTATATCCACAACAATCTGTACATATCATCTTCTTCTTCTTCATGTAATCTTTAAAAAAAAAAAGAGAAAAAAAAATGTTTGAACAAGGGCAATCCGGAAGGAGTACCATGACTTTAATTAGTTGTGGAGCCCCAGCCTTTGGCTGACTTGTCATTGACTCGGGTGGACCTTTGCACGCTGGTCCTTAAAAAAGTTCGTGTACCATGCTCTGTAGAGAGCCGCGCTCCATAACCCAATATTTACCATATAGGCACTGTGGAGTTGATGGACAGGCAGAAGCGTCCCACTCTGGTTATTAGTAAGAAGTAAACCGCGGCTGCCGAAGCGTATGAGGCATCTGAGCTTTATCCTCTCTTTTATTAGAAGGGGCTCTCAGCGCCTTGGGATGGGATGTTTTGGATCTTGGACATTACGGGTTTCAGATTTTAGCATCTTTGTTGATGTTACGAGCCCAAGTGTGAGCGCTTCAGGTTCCAGACCCAGGATAGAAACCCATGATGGTTTCTTCTTTCTCCTTTCTTCGAATAAACGGTCGTGAGTGTCTACTGCACTGGTGATATACAGTATAAAGATATGCCACTACTACACTCATGACGCGCAGTATAAAGATACGCCATGAAAGCTGTACATACAGGTATGTCATCATTTGCTATTATATTTCTTTTATTTTTGTATGATTTTGCTGTATTTTGGTTTTGGATAGATGATCCTTTGAGTAGGGTCCTTCAGGGGTTTCTAGACTTCTTTACCCTGATGGTTTTCTTGAAGTCACAAAAAACAAATTCCTTTACCTTTGATCTTTGATCCTGATCCAGCAATAGCTCAGATAGATTGGTTAACATGAGGCAGGGAGGGAAACAAGATGAAAAAGGAGCCAAATTTGACACTTCGTTTATAGCTTTTCTTTACTTTTGATTTTATTTATCGTACTTTGTTTTTGTTTAAATTTGTGTCAGATTTCTCCAACAAGTAATATCTTTTATCATTTACTCATCTATATTTTAACATTGAGGACAATGTTGTGATCTAGTTGGGGGGGAAGGATAGTTGACCTAAAAAAAATTTTTTTTTTGTTTTGTTTGGGAAGTATGATATGATTGTCATAGACTTACTAAACTAATTAGTGATGGCAGAGTAAGGAGTAATTTTACTTCTGAGACGCATCTTAATTAGTGGCAGAGTAAGGAGTTTTTTAGGTAGTAATTAATTAGTATTGATTTGTGGAAGTAACAAAATTTTTGTCTTTTGATTTCCTTTGAAAGATTCAAGCGAATGCACTATCACATCCTTGGAAGCAATTGAAATTCAGGAATCATAGCATGATTGAATAAATTATCTTCTTTCTTAAACATCACATGCTTGGTTATGGATGTTGAATTGGTGGATAGAGAATGATAGAAATATGCCTTGTGAAGATTTTGAGCCTATTGATGAATGGATTGAATATTTGTACCATTCTCTTCTTTCTTGTGTGATTTTCACTCATGGAATTGTTACTCTAGAACTTGCTTTGATTCTTTTTTAGGCTACATTTTCACATGCATACATTAATATGATTGAGGCATTTTGAAATAGCTACTTTGACCAAATAGCCATCCTTGTATATTTTCCATTGTATAACCCTTTTGAACTTGTTTGACCATTCCTTGTTTTAAGCTCATTTCATCCTTCAAAAAAAAAGAAAAAAAAAGAAAAAAAGACATGTTTTTATCCAACCTTAGGGAATAAGAGAGCATTGACCTTGTTCTTGAACAAGTGTGGGGGTGTGTGCGCAAAATGATCAAAAAAAAAATTTTGAACACCGTTGCAATCAAAGGATTATCAGAATAAAGGTGGATGCTTGGAAATAATAGGAAGAAAAGGAGAATGTTCAAGTCTAACAATGAATTCAATTCACTAATTTGGGATTGATCTTCAACAAAACATTAATCAAATGTTAGTGATTGTCCTTTATGATGAATGTTCTCAAACATTTTCTCCACTCTAACTGTACCATAATGCTCTTTTAATTTCTTCGGTATTTATCTTTTTATATCCATATTATCCCTTCTCCTTTACCATGACCCCATTACAACCTTGAATAAAGTCCTCTTGATTTTTGTATACATGTGTTTTGAGTAGCGGAGAAGTAGAAGATAAGCAAGCTTATGGTAGTGCAATTGTTCATGGGTTGAATAGAGTGAAATACTTACCTTTTAAACACTTGAGAGATTGAGAGTGAATTCTGTGAGAATCTATCATTCTTGATTCATTCTTTTCAACTGAAGTTTCCTTGCTTGTTGGTTTGAGATGTGAAGAAATGTTACCTCATTAATGCTTTGATCCCTTGAATTTCTTGTTGCTCTTCTTGCTTCATCAAGTCTTTTAGAGTTTTTAGCTTTTGAGTCTGTGTCATTTTTCTTTGTCTCCTAACTTTGGACTTATGTGTTTTGCCCAGGAGTGCAAAAAGCTAAGTATGGGAGAATTTGATGATCATATATTTTATATATTAATAAACCCTTATTTTTAGTCATTTACACTCTCTATGTACTTAATTGATTAAGCCTAGTTATGTTTTGTAAGTTTGGACTCAAATTGGACTTAATTGATTTTTTCAGCATTATTTTGGTCTTACATTGTTTCTGTATTTCGGCCATATCTTGAGTTCTAAATGTCTGATAATTATGAATTTTACCTTGTAGGAAAGATAAGAGAGAGTTCTACAACTTTGATGAAGAGCTCAAAGTCTCAATCAGACATCTAGTGGAGCTAATTGGGCTTGGAATACAGAACACGAGTTTTGTATCTGAAACCTAAATAGTGTACAGTAATCAGAGCATAACTCGGGATGCAAGAATTATTTTGGGCTGAAATTTGGATATTTGAAAGTTAAGACCCAGATCTAAAACTTTCATGTTGAACACAAAACTTGATTCGGGCTCCTTGATGGTGATATTGGGTCTAAAAGTCAAAACGGAGGTGCTGAAACTGGGCCTGAACAGTTTGTAGTAATTGGGTCATATCTTGGGCTGTAGGATGAATTTTTGGGAGATTCTAGAGCCATTGGAAAACTTAGACAATTTCCTAGAACTTTCATGAAGACCACTTGGCTCGAAAATGACGAAATCAATGACTTAAGTAATGAATGATTTCGGAGACAAGAAATCTCAATGATTTTTCACTCTTATCCTCACCATTTGACATTCTCCACTCATTCATCCACTCATCCCACCTACCCCTAATCAGCCCCTTTCTCATTTTGTATCCCTAATCCTCTATAAAAGGCATCATTGGCTGACCATTTGAAGCACTTGGTGTTAGGCTTAGTTTGTACAAGTTAAGGTTATGCTTGTTTATTGTTTTCCTTTATTGTAATTTTCTCTTGTTCTAAATTGAAGTCATGTTCATCTTTCTCTTCTTCTCTCTTTCTTTCTTCTTATCCATGAGTAACTAAATCTTCATCTTGCTTGGGTGAAAGAGTGAAGCTCTTAGTAATGAAATAAGGTTAGATTATTTTAGTTCTTGTGCTTAAATGATATATTATTAAATGAACATTATACGTGTTGTATTTTGTTTCCAATCAATTTAGAAACCTTCTTTGTTAATGGAGATCTTGATTTATTGTAGACAATAGGATTGACACAGTGAATGCTTGAACTCATTTATAAATGTTGGTAGATAATTAAGAATCATAATATGATTACATATATAATTGAACTTTGAATGTTATATTTTCCTATTGGAACCTCCGTTGTGTGTGAATTTCAATTGAGTTAAGAAGATAAATAATCTTACCTTTAATTTATTACCAAGAGTGGATCTCCTAACCCAAGCAAGCCCTTAAATTCATTTGTGAACTTGTTTTATTACTTTTGTTGTTGTGACAAATCATCTTCTTACCTCAATTAATTTTTCTTCATCAATTCCCTGTGGATCGACCTCGGACTCCCGAGAAATTTATTACTTGAGACAACCTGCACTTGGGTTTGCATCCTTAAATCCCACAGTCACCAATACACTCTTATAAATATCTTGCAATGTCTTAAAGGTATGCATCTAATTTCAAACAATATCAACCTTGTGCATGATCTAACTTAAGCGTCAGAATGTCTTTTACAGGTACTCATTGTGGAAATAAGTTTGCCCTAATGGTCTAATATGTTAAGTTTTGATGTTGACAAATATAAGACAAAAAAAATGATGCTTATACTACATAGATGTACTTAATAGATTACATTGTATCATATATGAATATGTACTTTATCTCACTTAACAATCATGCAATGAGATATGTGTAACATTCTTTATATAATACATTCAATAATGCTTTATATGAGTTATAATGGATTAATACTGGATTTGACTCTATTTAAATAAAAATGAGCAAAGTGTTCTTTGTTGTATCCTATATAAAGTATATCTATTAATAATTGATAAATGTTTTATTTGGATGTGTTTATGAAAGTCTTATATGCATGTTAAACTAACTAGAGTTATATATTTATGAATCATGTATATGAAGATATTGAATTATGAATTTGGATTAACTATGTTTATTTATGTGAGTAATACTTTGTAAGATAGTCCAAGTACCAAGAGTGAGCATTGCAACAAGAAAGAAAAGATCTCAATTATGCTCAACTCAAGAAGAATGTGCATACCTATCTCATAAAGGTTTTGATAACAATAAAGTCATGTCAAAGATCAAGTCCAAAGGAAGATTAAATGGTATAACTTATAGGACTTAGGGTCTTTATGTAAGAAGCATTCTGGATATCTCAAATATATTTTCAAATCTTTAAAAATAGTTTTCACATGCTAAAATACCCAACAAACAAGTTTTAAAAAACTGGTTATGGTGGTAGTTCAATTATATGAAAAATAGTCAAGTTTGAGTTTTGAAAAACTGACCTTTGGTTACTCTTTTGATCATAACTATCAAAATACTGAGTTTTGTTTTGAAACTTTTTTCATTTGAAAATAAACTCAAAGATCTTTCCAATGAGTGGTCATTTGCTTTAAACGGATGAGAAATGAAGAAGTTATGATCTTTTAAAGTCAGATTTTGAAACTAGAGTGGTTTATTTGAATAGCCACATATTTATTCAAATAAAAACACCCCAGAAAACATTTTAGAACATGTTTTTGAAGATTTATTTGAATAATTAAAGGTTTATTTGAATAACAAGTTCTAGAAAACACTTCCTGGTTTGCTATAAGTGGTTTATTCGAATAAGACTATGCTTATTCGAATAAACACGACCCAGAACACGCAACGACTATTTTCCAAAGGCTTTAATGTGATATTAAATGATACCCAGTGGCTATTTTCTCAAGAACACTATAAATACATGGTTTTGGGTCATCTTTTACACACACCCAACTATCTAAAACAATTATGTCTTACTTTAATTCGTGATTCGTATTTCTACATATTTCATATGCTCATTTTTGCCAAAATTTGAGATTTCCTGAAAGAGTTTCATAGTGCTTCAATTTGTATCATTTACTCTTATGGGAGATTCTCTTTTCTTCTATATCTTGATTCATTGTAAAGAATGTGAGGTATCCTCAAAGATATTATAAGGGTGATGTATCTCTGTTTGTTGAGGCTCAAGTACAAAGGGTGAGACATTCCAATGTGTGACGAATGCTCTAATTTGTAAAGGTTTCAAGCACCTGTTCAAACTTGAAGTGATAGTGAAAAATCTCAGGTGGTTTACTTGAGGACTGGACATAGGCCACAAGTAATTAGTGGGTGAACCTGGATAAATAATGTGTTTGCTTATCTCAACTCTATCTCATTTATATTTGTACTTTAATTATATATGCTTGAGTTGAATTTTATATCTAGTTTATTTGCTTGATTTATCTCATAACCTAAGTTGTATTTAGGTAATCTATAATATTTGTATCTTTGTTAAACTTATTCTTCTGCATGTGTTGATTAAAAATATCAAAATACATAATTTCTTAATGTTGTTTTAAAAATTTGTAATCACTCAATTCACCTCTCCCCCTTTTGGGTGATGGTTGTCATGGCTAATAAGTGGTATTAGAGCTTCGTGCTATGTTAAAAGTTTAACCGCTTAGAGTTAAAGATCCTTATTTGTTAGCAACATTGAAAGTTTTTCAAAATATAAGGTTTTGAAATTGATAAGTCACCATTATTTCATGGTGTGCAATTTGTTTATTGAAAAGCTAGAATGGAATTTTATTTGCAATCTATTGATTTGGATTTGTGAGATATTGTGCTTAATGGATTTTCTCCTAAACGAAAACCAACTTGGAATGCCTATGACAAAAAAATGGTTTTCTTTGAACATTAGAGCTATAGAAATTTTGAGAAGTGGTTTGAATAATGAAACTTATGCTAAAATTAAGAGTTGCTCGAATGCAAAAGATATATGAGATGTTATTTATCTTGCTAACAATGATTTTTTGCATAAAGTTGTATATGGAGAGCAAGAAGAGCAAAATCTTTTAGAGGAAAACAATATTGAAAAATGTTCTCAAGAAGATGTTCTTGAATCCTTGAAGGACAACAATAAGGAAGATGTGATTTCATTAAAAAGCCAAGTATAAATTGAGACTACTTCTCATTTGGCTAAAAAGGACTTTGAGGTAAATAATATTAAACTAGATTATAGTCCTTCCTATTATGAATTACAATGTGCATATGATGAATTGTATGATGGTTTGTCGAATTTAGAAAAGAAAAACTTATCTTGTTTGGAAAACATTTCCTCTATTGAAAACGAAATTGAGACTTTGAAAAACAAATACATTTTTCTTGATGAGGAAATGCCTTTGAAATGTAAAATCTCAACTTCTAGTGAAAAATGTATTGATTTAGAAAATTATGTTGAGGACTTATATTTCAAATTTACCAAAACTAATTATTCTAATTGCTTACAATTCATGCTTGTTAATGAGAATAAAATTGATGTTATTCTAAATAAAAATTCAAGCAAGGCTTATGGCAAAAATAGTATAGAATGTAATAATAACCAAAGACTTAAGTTTTCCAAAGATGATCTTCAAAGAACCAAACCATCATTAAATTCAATTGTTTACAATTTTTCTGGTCATCAAGGGCATATTTCTCATTTATGCAATTATAGAAAAAAAATCCTTATATGAGAAATAGTATGATGTGGGTTCCTAAAGATCTTAAAGGTCCTAGCACTAACATTAAAGAACTCAAGATGAAGTGGGTACCAAAATGTCTTCATAGTATTTCAATTATGTAGAAAATTTCTCAAAAGGATGGACTAATTAGTCAAAGGAAAGAGAAATCATCAAGGAGAATGCTTCCAAAGCCCAATGGTAGAAATTTTGGTCAAGATGAATTCAATCAAAGCTTCTCAAGTACAAAACGTAGAATTTGTAAAGTTCAAGACTCCAAAAGAGAAGCAATAGAGTTGAATGGAGTTCAAATGAAGAGGAAGATAAAATAGACTTTCTTCTAGTGCAATGGAATAGAGTATTTAAAAGAAGAAAGCTCAAAATTGAAGGACCAATAAATAAAGAGCATCACTCTCTATCTAACTCAATAAGCATCTTTATCCCTAAACTATTGTGGTATTCTATATGTTATGGATTATATGATACTTGTTGATAAATTGATCTTAAATGATTAGATGATTTCCTTACATGAGAAATATACTTAACATTGACAAAGTGTCTAATTGGATATTAACTTGCTATTTTTGTCATTGCATTTAGGGTAGATGATATTAGTTCTATACATACTTTGATCCCTATAGCATATTTCATCAAGGAGATGCACTTATATTCTTTTGACTTGGATTGATCTCTCTTCCCTTCTAAAATACTTTTGAAAAGATAATGTGTTCTTGAAAAATTCTTTTTGAAATGGGTAGAAGTTTTTAATTTTTTTTATTATTGATGGATTAAGAATAAGAATCTTTTGCCTTACTTTACTTTGCGGCAATGCGCTTACATGATCTTGGTATATATATTTCACTTTATGCACTTGTGCTTTAATAAGGGGAGGCCTAGCTCTTAAGTAATTTATATCTCTTGCCTTATATCTTTGTTTGATTAAATAAAGTATTTTATTGCTATCATAAGCTAAATGTTGATATGCCAAAATATGACAAGTTTTGCATGAATAATCTTTTCTATCTTGAAAGCATGTTTATTTTATCTCTCTATTCTTGAATCATATGTAGAATCAAATAGGGAGAGATAATTATGTTTTTTAATAACTTGAAGAAGTTTTTGATTTTGATGATCCTACTCTTTTTAGCAACATGACTTTTATCTATAAGGGAAGAGAAAATATTATTTATCCTTCTTAAGCCTTTTTGTTGATGTCAAATAGGGGAAGTGAGAATTGGAAAGAAAAATATATTCTTATCTTATTGTTTGATATGCTTATATTGCTCAACATATTTATTTTTTAGTGATTTGTCATCATCAAAAAGTAGGAGATTGTGAAAATAAGTTTGCCCCAATAGCCTAATATGTTAAGTTTTGATGATGACAAATACAAGACAAAAAGAATTATACTTATGTTACATATATGTACTTAATAGATTATATTGTATCATGCATGATTATATACTTTGTCTACTTATATTTCACTTAACAATCATGCAATGAGATATGTGTAGCATTCTTTATATAATATATCTAATAATGCTCTATATGAGTTATAATGAATTAATATTGGATTTGGCTCTATTTAAATGAAAATGTGCAAAGTATTCTTTGTTGCATCTTATATAGAGCATATATATTAGTAATTAATAAATGTCTTATTTGGATGTGTTTATGAAAGTCTTATATACATGTTAAACTAACTAGAGTTATACATTTATGAATTATGCATATGAAGATATTGAATTATGAATTTGGACTAACTATGTTTATTTAAGTGAGCAATACTTTGTAAGATAGTCTAAGTACCAAGAGTGAGCATTGCAACAAGAAAGAAAAAATCTCAATTATGTTCAACTCAAGAAAAATGTGCATACCTATCTCATGAAAGTTTTGATAACAACAAAGTCAAGTCAAAGACCAAGTCCAAATAAATATTAAATGGTATAACTTATAAGACTTAGCGTCTTTATGTAAGAAGTCTTCTAGATATCTCAAATATGTTTTCAAATCTTTAAAAGTGGTTTTCACATGCTAAAATACCCAACAAACAAGTTTTAAAAAGCTAGTTATGGTAGTAATTCAAATTTATGAAAAATAGCCAAGTTTGAATTTTAAAAAACTGACCTTTAGTTACTCTTTTGATCATAACTTTCAAAATACTTTGAGATTTGTTTTGAAACTAATTTCATATGAAAATAGACCCAATGATCTTTTTAATGAGTGATCATTTGCTTTAAACAGGTGAGAAATGAAGAAGTTATGATAATTTAAAGTCATATTTCAAAACCAGAGTGATTTATTCAAATAACCACGTATTTATTCGAATAAAAAAACCCCAGAAAATGTTCCATGATGTGTTTTTGAAGATTTATTCAAATAACTAAAGGTTTATTCGAATAACAAGTTCCAAAAAAACACTTCCTGGTATGCTATAAATGGGTTATTCAAATAAGACTATGTTTATTCGAATAAACACGACCTAGAACACGCAACGGTTATTTTTCAGAGGCTTTATTATGATATTAAATGATACCCAATAACTATTTTCTCAAGAACACTATAAATACATGGTTTTGGGTCATCTTTTACACACACCCAACTATCTGAAACAATTCTTTCCTGTTTTAATTCGTGATTTGTATTTTTACATATTTCATGTACTCTTTTTCGCCAAAATTTGAGATATCCTGAAAGAACTTCATAGTGCTTCAATTTGTATCATCTACTTTTGTGAGAGTTTCTCTTTTCTTCTATATCTTGATTCATTATAAAGAGGATGAGGTATCCCTCAAATAAATTATAAGGGTGAGGTATCTTTGTTTGTTGAGGCTCAAGCACAAAGGGTTATGCATCCCAAGGTGTGAAGAGTGCTCTAGTTTGTAAAGGTTTCAAGCACATGTTCAAGCTTGAAGTGATGACAAAAAATATCATGTGATTTACTTAAGGACTGGATGTAGACCACAAGTGGTTGGTAGTTGAACCAGAATAAATATTGTGTTTACTTATCTAAACTCTATCTCATTTATATTTGTACTTTAATTATATATGCTTCAGTTTAATTTGATATCTAGTTTATTTGCTTGATTTATCCCATAACTCAAGTTGCATTTGTGCAATCTATAATATTTGTATCTATGTTAAACTTATTTTGCTGCATGTGTTGATTAAAAATATCAAAATGCATAATTTCTTAATGTTGTTTTAAAAATTTGTAATCACCCAATTCACCCCCCTTGTGGATGATGGTTGGCATGGCTAACACTCACCCCCTCGCTCCACCATTACAACTGCCATGATACGGAGGATTCTACCTTCAATCACCTATTCAGGTATTTCTCGGAGCCTTGCTCTGAACATTGACTCTGTCTGTGGGAAAAGATAAAACTTTAGTCCCATTATCATCATCATGGTTACCACGAGGATAAATCAAGTTTCTGCCAATTAGAATTGCGCCTTTGTTGTGCACAACCAACCTTGCTCTGGCTGCCGATCAGCATTCGCCCCCATCCTAGAACCAGTCGCTACCTAACAAGAACCCAGGAAGGATGGGATAGAGACTTATACTGAAGAGAATCTCCTATCTCTACCCCGCATGAATTCTAGTGAGGAAATATCTCGATCCACAAGGAGCACCTTCTAGGGATAACAAGCCGTAGGTATCAGTGCTACAGTGCCTTGGAGAGTAGGTGGAGAATAAAGAACTTTTCAAAGCACAACTCATCTCTCTAGTTAGACTTCAGGATGAATGTGTCCATAACCTGAAAAGAGCTATCAACTAAGAGAAAGAAGGCAAAAACCAATCTCTAAAAAGGAATCAAGAAAACTAAAGGGACAAAGCCCACGATGGGGTTTGCCCTCTAAAATTTTCGAGGATCGCGGTATCTATCAAAGCGCTGAAATCCCTGTTCAAGAAAGAAAGGAGCATGATCACAGAGTAAGGAACTCGATTTCATAAAACCAAACTTTCTCCGATAAGCTGGTGGCCTTTGAGATCTCAAGGTGTTTCAAATATCCCACAAATATTAAAGGTTATGGTTGGACCACAGACTCTCAAGAGCACTTAGATATTTATGTTTCTGCTCTCTTATTTGCTAGAGGAGATGACCCACTCATGTGTCACGTTTTCCCTTTGTCTCAAAAGAAATTCGCGCTCAAATGGTTCACTACCTTAAATCCTACATCCATTGTCAATTGGGAGGGCTAGTCGTCGAGATTTTTATTGCACTTTACCACCAAGGTATAGTCGAAATCCATCTCATGCCTTTACCAGGTCAAACAAGGAAAGGAGGAGTCTTTCTGAGACTTTATGTCATTGTTCAATAAAGAGATAGTGAATATATGTGATTGAGATGAAAGGCTCAGACTACATTATATAAGGAAAGGGCTCTGTCCTGGACCACTTTCCTTTGCTTTTGCTAAGAAGGAGCCCAAGACCATGGACGAGTTTCAAGCTCAAGCTAACAAGTACATCAATGTTGAAGACGTTCTCCGAGCTAGGAAGCATATCGAGAAAGGAGAAAATACAAAACCTAAGTCCAGATAACCTAACCAACAAGGCCAGAACTCAAAGCCACCTTTCAAGGAAAAGTACGAGAACTACACTCCCCTTAACACATCTTGGACTCAAAGTTATCAAGAGCTGATGAACACGAAGTTCAAAGTTATACAAAGGCCTCCCTTTTTGAAAAAAACATGCGTAGAGGGACAAATCCAAGCAATATGCATGGCATGACAGTCAAGGACACAACACAGAGGATTGCATCAGCCTCCAAGATGCTATTGAGTTACTAATCTGAGATGGCTACTTGGGCTTCTATGTGTGCCAATCTCGGAATAATAATCAGAGAAGAGGACAGAACTACAAGAAACAGAGCTATAGCCCGAGGAGAAGCCTATCTCTGCCCTACCAGATAAGATGTTCTCTTGCAGGGAATGATAATCCTAGTGCAAGCCTATCCCGAGGTAATGCCCAAAATTAAGAAAGGGCATAACCCCAAGATGACGATCAAGACAACAATCACTGTCATACCGAAGTAACTCGAACAATCAACACTATCTTGTGGGGTTTTGCGAGTGGTAATGAGTCTAGAAATTCTAGGAAAAAAGCACTCTGAGTTATATTGAGCGTGGCATCCCTTTCAGGAGCTAAATCAGATAGCAGCGTGAGTAAAACCCCACTGATTTTGTTCTCTGACGAGGACCAACACACAGTTCAACTTTGGTCACTGTGGACCCTGTCAATGTCCTCTTGATTGAAATGAATGTTCGTGACAAGATTCGTGGTACACGTCCTCAACCTGATAGAGAATTGTAACCCCTCCAACTTAGTGCCAAGTCAAACTAAGTGACCAAGATTAGAGGACATCTAAATCAAAAAGAGAGAGCCCAACGAACTAAGTTTTTTGTAAAAAAAATAAAGATTTGTTTGCTTGGACATCTGTAGACATGTCGCGGATAGATCTAGAGTTCATCTGCCACCGGCTCTCTATCTCCAAGGATGCAAAGCCAGTGGCCTAACAGAAAAGGAAAGTCGAACCTGAGAGGTAAGAAGTAATCCTAAATCAAGTAAAAGAACTCTTTGACACCGGATTCATCAGGAAAATATCTTATACCACTTGTCTCTCTAATGTAGTCCTGGTCAAAAAGGCCAATGATAAGTGGCATACGTGCGTCGATTATACCAACCTGAACAAGGTGTGTGCAAAAGACCCTTATCCACTTCCCAATATAGACAAATTGGTGGACAACTCATCCATATTCTAGCTACTTTCCTTCTTAGATGCCTATTCTAGATACAATCAAATTCTCATGAACCTGGAAGATGAGGACATGACTGCGCTCATAACTGAGATAGGAAGCTATTGTAACCGTATTATGTCGTTCAGATTGAAGAATGTAGAGACAACTTGAAGGGCAGATTGGTAAAATGCTCAAAGTCTACATAGATGACATGATAGTCAAGACATCGAAATCAGTGACCACATCAAGGATCTAAAAGTGTTAACCCAAATTCGGAAACACAACATGAGGCCGAACCCAGAGAAATGTGCCTTTAGTGTATAAGCCGACAAATTTCTAGGATTTTTGTTAACAAACTGAGGTATTGAAGCTAACCCGGAGAAATTCTAGGCTATCCTTGACATGCGCAACCAACAATCTGTGAAAGAAGTGCAATAGCTAGCAGGTCGATAACGGCCCTCACAAGTTTCCTCGCCAAGGCTGCTCAAAAATCTTTTCCCTTCTTCAAAACCTTGAAAATAGAAAGAATTTTGAGTGGACCCCAGAGTGTGAGGTCATCATTCAAAAGCTGAATAAGATGTTGTCCACACCACCAATTCTGACAAGACTGGACCCTGGTGAAACACTTTATGCTTACCTCTCTATCAGTAATGAGGCGATCAACTCAATCTTGATAAGAGAAACTGAAGAAGGTTAGATGTAACATCTCGAATTTCGTTTTTTCTACATAAATATTAATTTAATAATTTCTATGATTTTTGAGAATTTTTTTAGATTTTTATGAGATTGTCACTATTTTAATATTATTTTGGGCCGTCTGTGAGCCCGAGTGGGCCCGAAAAAAAGTAAAATTTTTTATGGACCAGAAAATTTTGTACTGTTAATGTGGGGCCGGGAGATCTTACTAAACCCGAAATCGGATATAGTTACTAAATTTTCTTTTACTGTTATTCTATTATTATTCACTGTACAATAATTACTGGTTTATGAACAGTAATTTTTATTCTGTGACTAATAATTTCTTGTAGCTTAAGCCATGTGGTAGCCATGTGTTACTAGTTAATAGAAGTCAAAATAAGTGGATTGACATGATTATTAACCAATGGCATTAAGTCAACAAAAATGACTAGTTTAATTAATTCCTAAACTAGATGAACTAGCTAAGTTAATTTAAGTTTAAGTAGTAATTAAATGAAACAAAATTTGGTTAGCTATCTCAATGGTGTTCCATGGCCATGTAGAGTTTTCTTGGATATTCAAGAGCTTATGATTCATCAAGGTGACCAAAGCATGACCACTTGATGACTTTAACCATGTGCTTGATTTCTATCTTGATTTATCAAGCATTAACTCCCTCACATGCATGCACTCCACGGATAGGAGCTTTAGTAATAGGATATCTATTACATTTCTATCATCTTTTATCACTTAAGTCATTCTCTTCATTTCTTTTCTTCTTCGCATAGCCAAAAACTCCATTTCTCTCCATTTCATGAAGCATTCGGCCAACACACCAAATACCATTCTTCAAGCTTCTAAAATTTTATCTAATCTTATTTCCTAAGCCTATATATCATTCTAAGACTCTTTTATGTTGAAGACCTAAGCTAAGTGTAATTAGGAATTAAATTGAACCAAAATTTAATTAGTTTTTTCATTGAGTCACACAACCACCTATGCTAATTCTAGCTTGTTCTTGAATTTTCTAATGACTAAAGGATGACCACATGAAGACCAAGGCCATGTGAGACCATGTGAAGCCATGTGCAAATGTTTCTATCTTGTTTATTAAGCCTTAAGTTTCTTTCCTCTGCACTACACGGCCATGCATTTTTGAAAGAAGACATTTCACTTCATTTCTATCACATCTTAAAGTTATCATCTTTTAATGTAAAGCTTAGTCAATTTTAGCGGCTTTGCACATGTAACATACAGCCATGCAATGAATTTCTACACTTAATCTTTCCTATCAATTTTTCTTTCATTCTTATCAAAGAAAAGCAAAGGCTATCTGATAAACACATATTTTATTCATTAAGAAATCCTTATATTTAGTCATTTACACTCTCCATATTCTTAATTGATTGAGTTTGACATGATTTTGTGAGTTTGAGCTCAAATTGGTCCTAATTGAATATTTTCAGCATTATTGAGATTTTACACTGTTTCTGTATTTTGGTCATAACTTGAGTTCCTGATATCTGAAAATCATGAATTTTATCTTGTAGGAAAGCTAAGAGGAAGCTCTACAACTTTGATGAAGAGCTCGAAGTCTGATTCAGATGTCTAAGGGACCTAAGTTGACATGGAAGTCAGAATACGGGTTCTGTCAGTAGAATCCGAACAGTGTGCACTCAAAAAAATCATATCTCAAGATGTAATAATGGAGATGGGCTGAAATTTGGACATTGGATAGTCAAGATCCAAATAAACAACTTTCATGAAGAACACATTTTGAGAAAAAGAAGTCTAGTAGGTCATTTTGAGCTTACAAGTCGGAACAGAGGTGCTGAAGTTGGGTTTGAGTAACCTACGGTATTTGGGACATATCTTGGGCTTAAGGAAGCCAAATTGGACGAACCAGTTATCCATTTTATAGCCAAGACAAGGATCTACAACTTTCATGAAGAACACTTTTCGTGGTTCTGAAGTATAGTGGGTCGTTTTTGGCTTCCAAGTCATACACGAAATTTTCGTCCTCAACCACCCACTCATCCATCCACTAATCCACTCATCCATCCACTAATCCACTCATCCACTCATCCACTAACTCACCCATTCAACCACTCATCCACTAATCTATCCACTCATCCATCCACTCACTCATTCATGTCCATAATTTCCCACTCACCAAAAGTCCTTTGGCATTTTTCACTAATTCACCCACTCAACCATTCCACTCACTCATCCACTAAACCAATCCACTAAACCAACCCACTAATCCATCCACTCAAACACTCCACTCACTCACCCACTCATCCACCCACTTCCCTTTGTCATTTTGTTACCTTAGACTTCTATAAAATGCACCATTTATCATGAACAAGATGGAACTCTCCTTCATTTTCTCTCTTAGTTTCTTGTTTCTTCATAGTTTCTTCTTGTTTCTTCATAGTTTTTCTTGTGATTTCTTTCTAGCTATGTGTAACTAAACCTCCCTTGGTTAAGGGGGTGATGAAACCGCTAGTATTAATGTTGTAAACTTTGCATATTTGATTATTTCAACACGGTTATGTTTTTATTCATATATTTCTGAATCTATTGTTGGTATGAAGGTTTTTGTACTTGTTCCTACTTTCAAAGTAGTAGATCTAGGTTTATTATGCGCGTGATTGCGGTAGTAGATCTAGTGGGATGTATGATGTTCATGTGGGTATAATTATCTTTGTGCTATTTGCCAGTTATAAAAGTGGTAGATCTGGGTTTATTATGCTTGTGCAGTTGCGGTATTAGATCTAGAGAAATATATGTTCTAAGTAATTTAATCCGGTGTGTGATTAGACCTTAGTGTAATTGATTTTCTAAATCTTAATGCAATTGTTGGATAGTTGTAAGAAGCGGTTGCTTTATGACTAATCGGTGATTAGGAGTTGATTTGAGCGGTTGCTAAATTGACCAACACGTAAGGAAAACAGAGATTTACTCTCACAATTGCATAAAAACATAATTGAGCATGTTGGAATAAAAGGATATGTGGATTTACATTATCATATAAATCTAGTGGTGGATTCAATCTCTTAACCAATTTTCTTATATTGTTGATTTCGGTTTGTTTATTGTTATCTTTGAAGTTTGTTCATTGTTCATCAAAACTCCAAAACCCCTCTTTTCTTGTTTATTGTTAATCGAGTCTAAATTGGGAATTGTTTAATAGTGCTTAATTGAATTGGTTCTCTGTGGATCAACCCTTACTAACTACAACTAGTTGTAAGGTTTTTATTTTCTGGTGGGCACGACAACCGATTTTTATCTTAATTTTAATCACTACATCCGCACGCATCGAGAATTTTGGCGCCGTTCTTGGGAACCAATTTTTTCAATTACACTATTAATTTATTTCCTATTTTTATTCTATTTTTATTTTATTTTATTTTATTTTATTTTTAATCTTTCTTTACGAGTGTTTTGTAGGTGTTGATGTCCTTTGAAGGAGTAGACGAAGGATTGCTAAATTTGAGGAACTATATTGATCAACTCACTTCACATCCTCAATTTCCCTTCCATCCGGCTAACTTCCAACTCACATCTGCGACATTGAAGGCTTTGCCCTGTTACATTGATCTATCAAGTTCGGAGACATTTGAGTCATCCGAAATATCCGAAGAAGTGACAATGGCGAGAAAACACTTTAAGGGCATTGGGTGCTCCAGGATCTAGATCAACGACCTCTTTGCATAGACATTCTTGAAAATGAAGAGGCATTTGAATTGAAATCCGGTTTAATCCATCTCTTGCCATCTTTCAATGGATTACCCGGAGAGGACCCCAACAAGCACTTGAAGGAAATCCATGTGGTATGTTCTAGCATGAAACCCGCAGAATTCATGTAGAGCAAGTCAAGTTGAGAGCTTTTCCATTCTCATTGAAAGACTCGGCTAAGGAGTGGCTTTACTACTTGCCACCGGATCCATCCAATCATGGCGGGACATGGCCCGAACTTTCCTAGACAGATACTTCCCCGCCTCAAAAGGCTGCAACAATCAAAAAGAAATGTGGTATTCAACAAAGGCATGGGAATCACTCCATGACTCTTGGGAGAGATTTAAGAAGCTATGTTTCAGTACCTGCCTCATCATCAAATAAGTGAGCGAGGCTTTAATTCGGTATTTCTATGAAGGCTTACAAGTGATGGATCGCAACATGATTGATCTTTGCTAGCGGAGGAGCATTGATTGATAAAACTCCTCAAGAAGCTAGAAACTTGATCTCAAGAATGGCTGCCAATACTCAACAATTCTACTCTAGAAATGACACTTTGGAGTAAGAGCGGTGAAAGAAGTAGAGACAACCGGTATCTGAAAGAAATGACTCGGTGATGCTATGGTTCGGCGGTTAATGGATTCGGGTAAAGCACCGAGTTCATGTTTGTGGGATCTGTTGTTCATCTGGACATCCCAACGATATGTGTCCCACTCTCCAAGAAGACACAAATGAGCGAGGTAAGAGCGGTAGGGGGATATCTTGGACTTTCAAAAATTACAACCCCTACTCAAACACATATAATCCGGGTTGGAGGGATCATCCAAATTTCAGCTATGCAAAGCAACCTCAAAATCAACCTCCAAATATGGACCTCCGGATTCCAACAAAGGCAAGTACCTTTCCCTCGAGACAAGAAGCAAGTTCAAGCTCCTAAGCAATCGAGCCTTCATTAGAGGAGCTAGTAAAACAAATGGCCACTAATAATTTGCGGTTCCAACAAGAAACAAATGCAACTATACAAAGTTTCAAACAAGAAACAAGGATCGCAATTAATAACTTGCGAGAATCGGATAGGACGGGTTGTCCACGAGAATTCAACAAGTTTCAAAGCCAAGCTTCGGAAACTACCCTCACGGCTGAAGTGAATCCGAGGGAAAATGCTAGTCTTTGTCACATTGAGAAGCGGAAAAGACGATGGATGAGCCTACCTCTCTTCCACCAATCATTCAAGAGAAGGATGAACCACCTAAAGAAGCAAATGATAAGGGGCAAACTTCCAAAACCCCTAAGGTAAGTATTTACGAACCCTTCCTAAATATGTCACTAAAGCTCATTTTCCTAGTAGGTTGGTTAAAACCAAGAAAGAAGAAGCGAGAAAAAGAAATACTTGAGACTTTTAGGAAGGTAGAGGTTAATATCCCTTTGTTAGATGCCATTAAGCGGTACCTAGATATGCAAAATTTACGAAAGAATTATGCACTAACAAGAGGAAGTTAAAAGGAAATGAAAAGGTCCAAGTGGGAGAAAATGTTTGTTTGTAATTAAAAAGAAACTCCCAACCAAATGTAAGGACCATAGCACATTCACCATTTCATGCACTATAGGTAACACAAGGTTTGAAAGGGCAATGCTTGATTTAGGTGCATCTATAAATGTCATGCCATATTCTATTTATGCATCTTTATACTTGGGTCCTTTGGAACCTACTTTGGTGTTGTTATTCAATTGGTGATAGATCTAATGCATACCCTAAGGGTGTGGTTAAAGATGTTTTGGTACAGTGAATGAATTAGTGTTTCCGTGGAGACTTCTATGTTTTGGACATGGAAGAGGATGAGTCTCCCAAATCTGCTCCTATCTTGCTAGGAAGACCATTTTTGAAAGACTGCACGGACAAAAATTGATGTGCACTCGGGAATTCTAACAATGGAATTTGATGGGGAATTAATTAGATTCAATATTTTTGAAGCTATGAGATACCCAAGTGATGTGCACTCTGCTTGTTTAATTGATTCTTTTGATCCTTTTGATTCTTTAATTTACTGCACTTTTGATACTTGACCATTTTGATGCTCTTGATACAATTCTAACTCATAGCTTAGATGTACGGGAGGAAAAGAAGAAGAGTGAAGAAGAGCCATGGAGTGAAGACATTGATGAAATTGTTGCTTTGCCTTACAAGAGCTCTCTTCCACTCCCGAGAAGAGCATGAGGTAACTTTTGTTGATTTACATGTTACTACTAATATACCTCAACCTTCATTTGTGCGAGCACTGAATTGGGCCGAAAGCACTACACGATCATCTTAAATACATCTTCTTGGGGAGAAGGACACCCTTCCGGTAATAATTGCAAAGTCACTCACCCAAGAGCAAGAAGAAAGAAAGCGGTAGCCGTTTTGCGGGAACATAAGACACCATTGGTTGGTCAATAGGCGATATCAAGGGTATTAGTCCCTCCATTTGTATGCACGGGATATTAATGGAGGAGGATACTAAACTGTGAGAGACCCTCAACGGAGATTGAATCCTCCCATGATGGAGGTTGTGAAAAAGGAGATCTTGAAGCTCTTAAGTGTGGGGGTGATCTACCCCATTTCGACGACAAGTGGGTAAGCCCGGTCCGGTAGTACCAAAGAAATGCGGAATTCTTGTGGTAAGAAATGCTGAAAATGAGCTTATTCTCACTAGGTTACGAGACGGGGTGGCGTGTTTGTATTGATTACGGGAAGTTGAATGCCGCCACGAGAAAAGACCACTTTCCTTTACCTTTCATTGATCAAATGTTAGAAAGATTAGTGGTCATTCTCATTATTGTTTTCTCGGATGGTTTTTCGGTTACAATCAGTTGCCATAGCTCCGAAGACCAAGACAAGACTACATTCACTTGTCCATTTGGTACCTTTGCATATAGGCGAATGCCTTTTGGACTCTGCAATGCACTAGGAACTTTCCAAAGATGCATGATGAGTATATTTTCTGATTACATTGAAAACATCATTGAGGTTTTTATGGATGACTTTAGTGTCTTTGGAAATGATTTTGAAAATTGTTTGGAACATTTAACTTTGGTGCTTAAAAGATGCATTGACACTAACACAGTACTTGAATTGGGAAAAATGTCATTTCATGGTGAATGAAGGTATTGTGTTAGGTCATGTAATTTACTGCTAGGGGAATTGAAGTAGATAAAGCTAAAGTAGAACTCATGCATTCTTTGCCACCACCCACTAGTGTGCGGGAGATTCGTTCTTTTATTGGTCATGCGGGTTTCTACCCAGGAGATTCATTAAAGACTTTTCTAAAGTCTCATTGCCCTTTGCGAGACTTCTTCAAAAGATGTTAATTTTAACTTTGATGAGAAATGTATGGAAGCTTTCAATAAACTCAAGAAGTTGTTAAGCTGCTTGCGCCTATCATCGGGCCACCCAACCTGGGAGTTACCTTTTGAACTAATGTGTGATGCCGGTGACTTTGCGGTAGAGAGTTGTCTTGGGACAACGAGTTGATAGAGTTCCTTATGCCATTTACTATGCATCAAGGACTCTAAATGATGCTCAACTTAATTACTCAACCACGAGAAAGGAACTTCTAGTTTGTTGTATTTGCTTTAGAAAAATTTAGATCATATCTAATTGGTTCTAAAGTGATTGTGTTTTCAGATCATGCACCTTGAAGTATCTTCTAACAAAGAAAGAAGCAAAGCCTAGATTGCTCAGATGGATTTTATTGCTCCGGAATTTGACTTGGAGATTAAAGACAAGAAAGGGAGCGAAAACTTGGTGGCCGATCACTTGAGTAGATTGGTAGCGAAGAGGAAGAAATGCCTATCATGGAGACTTTTCCTGATGAATATTTGATGGTTGTCAACACCATAATCCCTTGGTATGCTTTGACATTATTAACTACCTGGTTACTAAGAACTTTCCTGGAGGATTTGAACAAGGCCCAAAGAGATAAATTAAGGAGTATTTGTAAATACTATATCTGGGATGACCGTACTTATGGAAGCATTGTGCGGATCAAGTCATTAGGAGGTGCATTCTGATTCTCGAGACACACTCCATCCTCTCCTTTTGCCACACCTATGCATGTGGAGGACACTTTGGCGATAAAGGACAGCCAATAAAGTGCTTGACAGGGTTTCTATTGGCCTTCAATTTTCAAAGACGCTTACAACTTCGTAAGTCTTGTGGCCATTGTCGAGAAACGGTAATATTGGTCCTCGTAATCAAATGCCTCAGACTCCGATCATTTTGTGGAACTCTTTGATGTGTGGGGTATTGATTTCATGGGACCATTCCCTCCTTCATTTGGTTTCACATACATTCTTTTATCTGTTGATTATGTGTCTAAATGGGTGGAAGCAAAAGCCACTCGATCGATGATTCTAAAGCTGCGCGATTTTGTTAAGTCACATATTTTCTCCAGGTTCGGGACCCCAAGGGCTATCATCAGTGACCAAGGGACCCATTTCTGCAACAAAACCTTTGATGCTCTATTGAAGAGATATGGAGTAATGCACAAAATTTCCACTCCTTACCATCCACAGACAAATGGGCAAACCGAAGTGTCCAACCGGAGATTAAGTCAATCCTTGAAAAGGCAGGTGAATCCCTCAAGAAAGGATCGGAGCACTCGACTTGAAGATGCTTTATGGGCTTATAGGACTGCCTATAAGACTCCCATCGGCATGTCACCATTTCGGTTGGTGTATGGAAAGCCCATCATTTGCCCGTTGAGTTGCAACATCGATCTTCTTGGGCCATTAAACAAGTTAATATGGAATTGGAAGGTCTTTGGAAAGCAAAGGAAGTTCCGTTACGAGAATTAGAAGAACTAAGAAATGAGGCCTTTGAGAATGCCCGATTTATAAGACTAAAGCTAAGGCATTCCACGACCAATTGATTTCCGAGAAAGAAATTTCACAGAGGACAAAAAGTCCTGCTATTCCAATCAAGACTCAAATTATTTCCGGGTAAACTGCGTTCTAAGTGGATTGGGCCGTTTGTGGTAACTAATGTTTTTCCTTTTGGTGCGGTTGAGATCGGGAGTGAAAATTCGGCAAAGCATTTAAGGTCAATGGTCATCGTCTCAAACCATATCATGAACTTCCGACGGTGCGAGAGATGGAAGTGATGACCCTCATCCTTCCACAATATGAGGAGCAATGAAAGTATCATCATGTCGGTGAGGACAATAAACTAAGCGCTCATTGGGAGGCAACCCAACCAGATTTGCTCTCTTTATCCTTTTTATTTTGTGTTTTCATTAGTTCCTTAGATTATGTTTTTATCTCATTTGTTGGTTGTAAGCATTTGAATCTCTAAAAAAAAAAAAAAAAACAGTTTGTGTGTCTTGACAATAAGGTAGGTAGTGCCATTAAATTTTGTCACTCGGAAGCATGTGAAGGTCACTTTTCTTCAGCGACAACAACTGCGAAAATCTTGCAGTATGGATTTTATTGGCCTACTTTATTCAAGGTCTGTTACACCTTTTGCAAAAGTTGCGGAAATTGGTCAAAAAGGTTCTGCTTTGAGATTATCATCTGCACCTACTCCTTGAAAAATTGAGATCTAGGTGGCGCGGTTCTTTTGCTGTCAAACACGTGTATCCTCTGGGGCCGTAAATATTGAGGATCCTAGGAATGGTAATGCGCGTAAAGTTAATGGACAAAGACTCAACCATTCTTGGAAAATCAAGTTCTTGAGTTCTTTGTGTTGCCGGTTAAGTGGCGGATACGGTACTCCGTGACTCTCAAGTCGGTTTATTTTTCAGTTTCCCAAAATAACTGAATCCTTCTTCTCCTTCAAAATGGATGTCATTCTTTCAAACCTGAGAAAACATTTTCCTTCTTTTCCTCAAAATGTTCTGAGAAAAATCTACAAAGTTCGATGTGAAAGATTGAGGCTGTTAATGCACAAAGGTATGCCGAAGATGTCTGTTGGATAATTGAAGCAAAGGTTCGATTAGCGGTGAGTCCTCAATTTCATTTGACTCATATATGCTCGGTCTTGGAAGAAGTTCATATTCTAAAAGGAGAAGAGCAAAAAGGTTACAAGTCTGTTACAAATGTGGACGATGGAACTGTAACAAGCGATGTCATACTTTGGGGATGGTTTCCGCAAATAGAGAAGATAAAATTTTCTTCATTAAGAATGGATGAGTAAGGAGTCATTAGATGATATCTTATCGACTCTTGAGACGCATTCTTGTGGATTGGTGCATCGTGAAATTCTTAAATTGTGGAATCTCTTCAAGGATGAAGAAAAACGCTACAGTCTTGGGAATCTGACTCTAAAAGACCCTGTTTGCCAGTTTATAAGAAAATTGGATGGGAAGTCTATCCCCGACTCATAGAAGGCGTTTAAGCCGTTTATGGACGTAAAACCGAGAGGAAGATGTGAGCCACAATCACAACAATCTGTACATATCATCATCTTCTTCTTCTTCTTCTTCTTCTTCATGTCATCTCTCAAAAACAAAAAAAAAAAAAAAAAAAAAAAAAAAAAAACAAAAAAAAAAAAAAAACAAAAAAAAAAAAAAAATTATGTATACGTCTTAGGGTTGGCTTTGGTAACACACACCGTGAATGGGGAAATGCATGCATCTGATCCAGCCTTCTTAATTGAAAAACAAAGAAGGTAGATTGTATCCCACATGTGAGGCCACATGGCGTATTATGGCCACTTGTCCCTTTTGGGAGCCCTATGTTGCGCTTTGGTCTTGAATGGGTCGAATCTTGGTCAACAATGCTTTGGCACAAAGCCGAAAAAAAGACTACCTCCATCCCAATCTTAAGTAAGTATACACTCATCTTTCATCAAGTTTTTCTAACAAATTCAAAAAAAAAAAAAAAAAAAAAAAGGGGACGTGATGTCTACTACACTCATGACGCGTATAAAGATAAAGATACGCCATGGACATTTGTACATACAGGTATGTCATCATTTTCTATTTCTTTTATCTTTGTATCATTTTGTTGTATTTTAATTTTTGTACAGACGATCCTTTGAGCAGGGTCCTTCAGGGGTTTCTAGACTTCTTTACCTTGATGGTTTTCTTGAAGTCAAAAATATATATATATATATAAAAATAAAAAAAAATAAAAAAAAAATTTTGTTGTTTTGTTTAAAAAGTATGATATGATTATCATGGACTTATTAAACCAATTAGTGATGGCGAGTAAGGAGAATTTTACTCTTGAGGCATCTTAATTGGTGGCGAGTAAGGAGTTTTTTTAGGTAGTAATTAATTAGTATTAAATTGTGGAAGTACTAACGTTTTCTTGTTTGATTTCTTTTCGAGTCGATGCGTAATCGACAAATGTCTTCTTTTACGCTTGCGTTGATTCACTCCTCATCGGGTTGTGTTGCTCTTTTCTTTCCGTTTTATTTATCACTTTCACATTGAGGACAATGTCTATATTAAGTGTGGGGAGAGATTTTAGCAAGTTTCTTTTTGTTAAAAAGAAAAAAAAAAAAAAAAAAAAAGAAAGGGTTCATTGCATGATTGAATAACTTTTCTCCTTCTTGAACTGATATGCTTGGAGATGGATGATTGAATTGATGAATTGAGTTTGATGGATGCATACCTTGTGAGATTTTGAGCCTAATGGATGGATTTAACATTTATGTCATTCTCTTCTTTCTTGTGTGATTTTCACTCATGTTAATGACCACTCTAGAACTTGCTTTGATTCTTTTTGAGGCTACATTTCACTTGCATGCATGAACATGATTGAGGCCCTCTTTCTTAATTAGCTAGTTTAACCAAATAGCCAACCTTGTTTTCAATATGATATTAAGCACTCTTTTGATTTCTTGAAAATTCTCGATTCTATGAACCTTGTATATTTTCCTTTGCTTAACCCCTTTGAGCTTATTTGACCATTCCTTGTTTCTAGCTCATCATGTGCCTTAAATGAGAAATTGTGTTCTTACTTTACCTTAGGGAATAAAAGAACATTAGCTTGGTTAATGGATGAGTTTTTGAACAAGTGTGGGGGTGTGTGTACAAAATGGTTGTTGAAAAAGAAAAGAGTGCCCAAAAAAAAAAAAAAAAATATATGTATATAGTTATGTTCATATATATAAAAAAAAGAAAAGGAAAAAAAGAAAAAAAAAAAAACCAAGTGTTTAAAAAAAGAAAAGGATTGGAAAATGAATATGTAAAGGGATATACACTAGAGTTGGGATGAACTTTTATCTTGTTATTTGAACTCATCTCTCATTTGCTTTTATTCTTTTTGGTATTTATCTTCTCATATCAATTTTATCCTCTCCTGTTACCTTGACCTCACTACAACCTTGAATAAAGTCCTCATGATTTGTGTGTGCATGTGTTTTGAGTAGTGGAGAAGTAGAAGATAAGCAAGCTTATGGTAGTGCAATTTTCATGGGTTGAATTGAGTGAAATACCTACCTTTTAAACACTTGAGAGATTGAGAGGAATCTTGTGAAGATCTATCATTCTCGATTCATGTTGAAGATACCTTGCTTGATGGTTTGAGATGTGGAGAATTGTTAACTCATGAATGTTTTGATCCTTGAACCTTTGGTTGTTCTTCTTGATTGTAAAATTTTGGTCTTGAGTTTTGCCCAGGAGTGCAAAAAGCTAAGTGTGGGAGAATTTGATAAACACATATTTTATTCATTAAGAAACCCTTATATTTAGTCATTTACACTCTCCATATTCTTAATTGATTGAGTTTGACATGATTTTGTGAGTTTGAGCTCAAATTGGTCCTAATTGAATATTTTCAGCATTATTGAGATTTTACACTGTTTCTGTATTTTGGTCATAACTTGAGTTCCTGATATCTGAAAATCATGAATTTTATCTTGTAGGAAAGCTAAGAGGAAGCTCTACAACTTTGATGAAGAGCTCAAGTCTGATTCAGATGTCTAAGGGACCTAAGTTGACATGGAAGTCAGAATACGGGTTCTGTCAGTAGAAATCCGAACAGTGTGCACTCAAAAAAATCATATCTCAAGATGTAATAATGGAGATGGGCTGAAATTTGGACATTGGATAGTCAAGATCCAAATAAACAACTTTCATGAAGAACACATTTTGAGAAAAAGAAGTCTAGTAGGTCATTTTGAGCTTACAAGTCGGAACAGAGGTGCTGAAGTTGGGTTTGAGCAACCTACGGTATTTGGGACATATCTTGGGCTTAAGGAAGCCAAATTGGACGAACCAGCTATCCATTTTATAGCCAAGACAAGGATCTACAACTTTCATGAAGAACACTTTTCGTGGTTCTGAAGTATAGTGGGTCGTTTTTGGCTTCCAAGTCATACACGAAATTTTCGTCCTCAACCACCCACTCATCCATCCACTAATCCACTCATCCACTCATCCACTAACTCACCCATTCAACCACTCATCCACTAATCCATCCACTCATCCATCCACTCACCCATTCATGTCCATAATTTCCCACTCACCAAAAGTCCTTTGGCATTTTTCACTAATTCAACCACTCAACCATTCCACTCACTCATCCACTAAACCAATCCACTAAACCAACCCACTAATCCATCCACTCAAACACTCCACTCACTCACCCACTCATCCACCCACTTCCCTTTGTCATTTTGTTACCTTAGACTTCTATAAAATGCACCATTTATCATGAACAAGATGGAACTCTCCTTCATTTTCTCTCTTAGTTTCTTGTTTCTTCATAGTTTCTTCTTGTTTCTTCATAGTTTTTCTTGTGATTTCTTTCTAGCTATGTGTAACTAAACCTCCCTTGGTTAAGGGGTGATGAAACCGCTAGTATTAATGTTGTAAACTTTGCATATTTGATTATTTCAACACAGTTATGTTTTTATTCATATATTTCTGAATCTATTGTTGGTATGAAGGTTTTTGTACTTGTTCCTACTTTCAAAGTAGTAGATCTAGGTTTATTATGCGCGGTTGCGGTAGTAGATCTAGTGGGATGTATGATGTTCATGTGGGTATAATTATCTTTGTGCTATTTGCAGTTATAAAAGTGGTAGATCTGGGTTTATTATCGCGGTTGTGGTATTAGATCTAGAGAAATATATGTTCTAAGTAATTTAATCCCGGTGTGTGATTAGACCTTAGTGTAATTGGTTTTCTAAATCTTAATGCAATTGTTGGATAGTTGTAAGAGCGGTTGCTTTATGACTAATCGGTGATTAGGAGTTGATTTGAATGGTTGCTAAATTGACCAACACGTAAGGAAAAGCAGATTTACTCTCACAATTGCATAAAAACATAATTGAGCATGTTGGAATAAAAAGGATATGTGGATTTACATTATCATATAAATCTAGTGGTGGATTCAATCTCTTAACCAATTTTCTTATATTGTTGATTTCGGTTTGTTTATTGTTATCTTTAAGGCTTCATTGTTCATCAAAACTCCAAAACCCCCTTTTCTTGTTTATTGTTAATCGAGTCTAAATTGGGAATTGTTTAATAGTGCTAATTGAATTGGTTCTCTCATGGATCGACCTTACTAACTACAACTAGTTGTAAGGTTTTTATTTTCTGGTGGGCCTGACAACTGATTTTTATCTTAATTTTAATCACTACATCCGCACGCATCACTATCACAAAGCTATCAAATAAAATAATTCTCTCTCATTTTCTCTCAACATGTCCTACGGCCATTAAGTCTTTAAGATGACTAAAGTTGAATTTTCTATCACATTTCAAAGTTTTCACCATCTCTTGCAAAGTTTAATACAAAGAAATTCTCTCTATTTCCTCTCACAAAGCTTACAGACTCTCTACCTTATATCACTCTCCAACCTTCAATAATTTACACCAACCATATATCTTGAAGCCTCTCATTAATCCAAGACACTTTCATGTTGTGAACTTCTCAAGATTCATTCATCTTCACCTTCCTATCAAGCAAAGAACACAAAAGCTCTTACTTTTTTCTCCTTGTGTTGCTCACGGCCTCACTCTCTAAAATAGCCTTCCAAACACTCATAATTCCATTTAATCACATCACTTGATCCTAAACTTTATTATAAGCAACTTTCATGTTGTGAACAAGACCTAATTCTATCATCTTCAAGCTTGATTCTTGGACTTAAGTTCTAAGGTTTCAAGGTAAAGATCTTGAAACTTGATTTCTTACTTGACTTTTGGAATCCTAAGACCATGTTTGATCTATGGTCATCTTAATCAAGCCTTAGATACTAATTTTTATGTGTTTGTTTTAATTCTAAGATCTACTTGGTGGTGAAAATTTGATACAAAGACAGAGTTCCACAAGGAGCTAGGAGGCATCAATCAAGGTAAGAGAGAGATTAACCTCATCGGCCATATGTGGCAGTGAGGGAATGGATTTGTTTGTATTTGTGAATGAAAAATTCATATGAGGATTTATTCATTCAAATTGTGTGGTTATTGGTGTTTGTGTGTTTGATTGTGTATAACTATATGATGTTGATTGTATGCATGAAATTGTCATGGTTGCTTTTTGATTATATGTGATTCTATTACTTTGATAATTAAGTATGATTTATATGTGGGATGGTATGATTTTGATTAGATTGTTATTGGATGTTTAATATGATTTTATTACTTTAATAGCAAGCATGAAAGCATGAATATGTGAAAATCATGTGGCATATGATAAGAATCATGTGGAAAGGAAAACTATGTTGTTTTCTAAGAACTGAGAGCTACACGGTTTCCATGAGGATTTTGAAACAAATCATTTGAAATATTTTACTAAGTATGGATTCTAGATGATTAAGTAACAAGTAATGGGATTAAAGATTTTTACAAAGGAAAATGAGATAGAAAATGAATAAATATTTGGTTATAGAAAATAAATTGCTTTTAAGCCAACATGCCAAGAATTGGTGTTTTAGATCAAAAATATTTTCTTAAGGGTAGTTTTGAAGGATTTACTAATAAGAACTCAATTTAGTGAATTTTGAAATGAAAAAGAAGTTTTTAAAGGCGATTTGAGAATTCAAATATTTTATGGAATAAAACTTTTATTAGATAAAAGTGATTTTTATTCATGACAATGGAGCATAAGTCTTGAAAGTGATTTAGAGCTCAAATATTGAAAAGAATTTTAGTAAAGGTAATAGTAGAAGATTTTATTAAAATCGAATAATGCAAATTTTGAGAAAAACGTCAGAAATTATTACTTAGAGTAGTTTTTATAAGAAAGATGAAAAATGATGTCCAAATAATATTTTTAGTTTGGAAAGTTTCAAAATTTAATTTAGAACGTCAAGAAATATTTTATATAGTGAAAAACAATAGAAAAACCTTATGCGTTTCAAAAATAATGATTTTTGAGCTACACAATTTTGAAAACGTTTAAATATTTTTACGTGATTGAGAAAATGATTTAAAAATATTTAAAAATATTTACGCAATTTAGAAAACATTTGAAAATATTTACGTTATTGCGAAAACGTTGAAAAATATTTACGTAATTTGAAAACGTTTGAAAAATGTTACGAGATTTCAAAAACGTGATAAAATGTTTACGCGATTAGAAATTACAACAGTTGGCTGTCGAGCTATCGTGGTGGGCCCTATTATGTTGGAAAATGATACCGCCAAGAATATGGTGGGTATATGTAAAATACGATGAAATATGATTTGTATGTGTTAGATCATACAAAGATTTGTATGTGTTAGATCATACATCATGCATGGAAAAGTATTGTACAGTTGATAGTTGTTGTGGCGTTTTATGCCTAAAGAGTGGATGAGAACTTACAGGATAATGGGATCTTGACAGATCCTGGGAGGACGTCAGGGCGTGGTAATTTGCTTCGTGGTGATGTTATCACGAGTGCTCATGTTAGCACGAGTACTTATGTTAGCACCCTATATATATATATACCCCTAGCCGCGATAAAAATTGTTTGCAACGCACTGACAGGCCCGACAACACTATTGCTTTTCATGGTCTAACATAGATTGTCTTTTTAGGGGGGACAGATCTTCTGGAACGTTCATATCTGAATTTGAGTCTAACTCCATAGAATAGGAACTAGTTACATTATGCATAAGGATGGTTAACATACACATCGTGCATATGCATCATTAGCATTTACACTGTTGTGATATAATGTTATTGTGGTATTGTCATTATGCCTGATATGGTGATACAAGTTTGGCGAATTATTTACTTATTAAATATCATGAAAATATTTACTGATTTTATGTTATTGTATAAAATGTATGATGAACTATGTTAGCATGTTTGTCGTTGCCTTGCTGCTATATTAGTATGCGATGTAGAGGATCTCACCTCTTTGCTGTATTATTCTGTCTGTTTTTATTTTATGCCTATGTCTGTGAAGACTGCAATGGCAACAAGGAGGGATCAGCTAGGTTTCTTTAGACTACAGTTTCTTGAAGGCGCTGTTGCTTGGTGTGTTCATTGGGACTTTGAGTATATAGAGTATTGTGGTGATATTACTCTATCTGTAAGTAAGACCCGCCAAGGGGTCATTACTTCTTATTTTAAGGTTGCATAAGTAACGAAACATTCCAGGCTAGGGAATCTGTCTTTTGAGAAGGACTTTTGTCTTTAGAGATTGTAAACTTGGGCTAAGTAGAGTTTTATATGGTTTGTATAATAAAGATATTACGAATCCATATTATGTACGAGAAATGTATTTTATTCTGTCTTTATATCTTGTGTTTTTTTAATTCAATAAAATTTATATTATCCGCGAAAAAGAAATTTTGAAACCAATATTTTAAATAATATTTAATCATTTTATAACTTGGGTAAAGACAAATAAGGGAGTTGGTCTGATATGTGATATCTTATGGTGGGTGTTACATTAGAGGCCACTTTATTTTGTCAGTAAAGTCCTACAAGACCTCGAGATCTGCTATTAAAAGATTGAAAAAGTGGCGTTAACATTGTTGATTACTACATGAAGGTTGAGGCGGTACTTTTAGTGCCACCCCACGATAATGAGGATAGACCAGCCAATCCGGCAAATGCTCCACAAGCCGAATCTCGCTGGGAGAATGATTGCTTAGTCGGTGGAGCTCTCTGAGTTCAACATTACTTATGAGCCAAGACCATCCATAAAGTCTCAAGTATTATCTGATTTCTTAGTTGAGCTCACACCGGACTCCAGCCATCCTAGAGTGCATTCCTAGATCATCTACGTCGATGGATCCTCGAATCCCAAAGGGAGCAGTGATAGAGTAATGTTAGAAAACGAACCCAGCCTCGTGTTTGAACATTCCCTAAGGTTTGAATTTCTCACTTCAAACAACTAAGCAAAATATGAAGCATGTATCTCAGGCATCAACATGGCAAAGGAGATGGGAGTCACAGATATAATCCTATGCAGTGACTCATAACTGGCAACATCCCAGATTCAGGATGAATATTAGGCTAAGGAACCCTTATTGTAGAAGTACTTAGCCAAAGTCAAAAAGTTGATGGAAAGCTTTGATAGTGTTAAGGTATAGCACATCCCAAAGGAGTAGAACTCCAAAGCTGACATCCTATTAAAGTTTGCCAGCACCAAGAGCCCCAGCAACAATAAGTCTGTGATCTGGGACACCTTACTCACTCCTAGTATTACGAATAATGAAGTCCTCTTACTAGAAAATGACGAAATCTAGATGACGTCAATAATTTTCTACCTCTGCAATGACTCATTAACTGAAGATCAAAAGGAAACCCAAAAGATAGTACGAATAGTAGTTTAGTACACCACCCTTGACAACCAGTTGTATCATCGGGGGTTCTCTTTTTCCCTCCTTAAGTGCCTTGGACCTAAGGAGGCGAAATACGTCTTGGCTGAGATTCATAAAGGAAGCTCTATCCATCATCTCGGCGGAAAGTCCTTAGCATAGAAAACACTGATGGCTGGATACTATTGGCCTACTATGGAAGCTGACAACAAAGAACATGTTTAGAAATGTGACCAATGTCAATGTCACTCAGATATCTATGCAGCCCCACCAAAAGAGTTATCTATGATGCCCATCCTCTGGCCATTCTACTAGTGGGGGATGGATATCCTAGGTCCTTTTCCCCCAAGAACCAAGGCAGACCAAGTACCTTGCGGTGGCTGATGGTTATTTCACTAACTGGATTGAGGCAAAACCGTTATCCACCATCACCTCCACGCAAATCCAAAAGTTCACTTATAAGAACATCATTAACAGGTTTGGAATCCTGAAATCTATTGTCACAGATAACGGAACCCAATTCACATATCATAAGTTCAAGAATCTCTTAGTCAATCTCAAGATCAAGCAATATTTCACATCAGTGGAACATCCAAAGACCAACAGGCAAACTGAAGCTATACTTAGAAGGATTAAAAATAGACTTGACAGTGCTAAGGAGAATTGGGTGGAGCAGCTCAATCATGTCTTTTGTTTTCACCATACCACACCACATTCCTCTGTAGGAGAAAACTCCCTTTAAATTGACATTTGGTTGTGAAGCTACGATCCTAGTGGAAATAAAGGATCTGGGTTGGAGAAGACAGAACGTTTCTAAAGCAACCAACTCGGATCGCGTCTGCTATGAATTGGAATTGTTGGAAGAACAACGTCGCATTGTCCATGCCCTCGAAGCCCCCTTCAAACAGAGGATTGATGCATGATATAACTCTAAAGTGATTCCATAATGATTTAATCTTGGTAACCTCATGTTACGTAGGGTAGACATCGGAAGAAAACATGCGAAGGATGAGATGTTAGCTCCTAATTGAGAAGGATCATACAAAATTATGTTAAAAACCAATATAAGAGCCTACACTCTAAAAACTCTATCATGCAAAACTATCAAGAATTTCTAAAATGCAGACAAGCTAAGGAAATTGTCGCGATCATAATCGCAGTGGAATAGCAACTTAAATTAAAAAATCTAAGAGTCACTACCAATTTTATTTTTTTATTAAGAAAAATTGGAAAACCTAAGGAAAATGGTCTATGTTCAAAAATTCATATTCGAGAGTCTAATTATACATAGAGAATAGTAGAGACTTAACCCCACAACATAACACTCCTAATGCATCCGCCCTAATACAGTTACTCTAAGATAATTGCGTAACTATTTAAAATCTTTAAATACTCATTTTATCCCTTTTAATAAAATAAAATAAAAGCTAAGTAAAATAAGATAAAATAAAATAAGAACTACTAAATTAAGTAAAATTAGTTTTCGGCTTGACTTGCACACCTACGTATCCCTTACAATGGGAAACTCAGAGTCACGTAGTTCTTTTGAAAAACGATTATAGGTTTGTTATTTTTAATTTTGAAAATATTTTTTTTGTTTTGAAAATTCATTTGATTTTTTTTTTATATTTAGAAAAAAAATGTTGAACCATCAAGTTGTCACAACTTAGATGATTCTAAAAGTTACAAGATTAACAAGCTATCACAACTCAACTAATCTCATTTTATTCTCCTCAACAAGGTTCAATTATTTTTTTTTCTTAAAAAGATTGTAAAATCAACAACTAAAAAAAGACAATATTAGCAATGTGATTAAAATAAACATATTGGCAAATAAGATAAGTATAAACACATCATAGGATAAACAAAACCTCAATAAAGCCAACAAGGAGAACTTAAGATGATTTTTTTTTTTGAGTATTATCATTTTTATCTATTACCCCCTTTATTTTGTATATAGATTCTTTTTTGTGATTTTTACTCTCTTTTTCTTTTATTATTATTTACTTATTTACCTTTCTAAAGATAATAGGAAACAAGTTAGTTTTTGTTGTTCTTAAAAATTAATTTTTTTATATCACAAGTAATAGCCCATCAATATTAAGAACAAATAGCTCAATATGAAACATGGTATAAACCATAAAATAAAAAAACCAAACATGCAATTAGCCCAACAGAGATAAACTTTTGGCCCAAAAGAAACTAAAACTTAACCCTTATTTTCATAAAACTAATAAAATTTATGACAAAAAACTATTATAGTTTATAAACCAAACACAACTTAGAGCAAAGCTACGAAGGGGGCTCTAGTCTAAAGAGCAAACCACTCACAGTGGCGGCAGAGGTGGCCGACATTACTGAGTCGAGGTTGGCTCGCGGTGGAGGCAGGGAGGCAGCCTTTGCTAGTGCAACTCGCCAGCGAAGATTGGGACGATGGTGGTGACGATTCACTAGCTGTGTGTGGAGGTCCAGGCATTGCTGGATGTTGATGGCTTGGGTTGGTTTGATTTGGGGTGATAGGTTGTGGTGGCCGGCGACTTGTGTGTGGATAAGTCGCGGGTTCTGGAACACGCGGGATGATGGATCTAGACAACAGGTCGTTCTTTTGGTGGATCGCAAAGGGGCTGTACAACGACGGGGGAGGAGTTGAGTTTGGTACCATTGCTTGAGTCCGGTATATAGCGTGGCTGACGGTACATGGTGGTTGACAGGGTCACGTGCTAGATGGAGCGGCGGCTGTGGCTCCTCCTCTTTGCCTCACCATCTCTGCTCTGTTTTCTCTGTATTTCTACGTGTGGGTCTTTAAGTGTCCGTGAGTGTCTGTCTCCTTCTTATGAGCCTTTTAGGCTGATTATTTAACATCACAAAAGTCTTCTTCAATGACGCTCTTGAATCCCGCTGAATTGGAAGAAAACAGGGAAGAAATCATGTTAGACTTTTTTAATCAAAGTGATAAGGGAAACTTACCTATTCTGTAGATATTATGTGTCCTTGATGCGCAAAATTGGAGGCTGCCAGATTGTTAGGCTTTTGAGTAGTAAAGAATATGTTGCTGCTAGGGTTTTGGATGCAAGGAGGGAGATGGGCTGGGTGGAATGGATGGATCCTGGGTTAACCCTAGGCTATAAATTGGTTTGGGCTCAAAGTGAGGGACTTGATAAAAATTGAGTTAAGATTATGCATACAGCAAGGTTGAGTCATCATATTTTTTTCAAATTCCCTTTTTCTTCTTTTTTTATATTTTTTTATTTTTTTATTTTTTTCTTTATTTTTCTTATTTGAATTGAAAAGTTTTAATGACTTAGACAAAATTAAGTATTTATAGTTATTCATTTTTATTTGTTTTTTATTAAAGACTATGAATAATCATAATTTTTTATATTATCGTTATAAAAAATGAGTAAAAATGTGAACTTAAAATTTGTCTAGAAATACATGGGATGATGGACTAGGGAAAGATGTTAATTGAAAATTAGTAGGTTGATTAGCGATTTAACCAATTTGTCCAAGCAATGAGCTTTGCCCAAAATTTAAAAGACAACAAGTTTGACCATAAATTTAAAAGATAGTGGGCTTATGTGTTCCTAAAATTTAAAAGACATTGGGTTTTTGTATCTCAAAATTTAAAAGACGTTGGGCTTATGTGACTTGAAACTTAAAAGATAATGGGCTTTTGTGTTCCAAAATTTTAAAGTCATTGGGCTTCTGTTCCAAAACTTAAAAGACATTGGGTTTTTGTATCTCAAAACTTAAATGACAGTTGGTTTCTGCATCTTGAAATTTAAAAGATAGTAGACTTCTGTATCCTGAAACGAAATAAAATAGGCCTATGAACCTAAAAATTTTATGCAGTAGGCCTTGAGAAACAGCTTAGTTAATTCCAGAAGAACTTTAAAAGGTGAAGTTCTGCGTCACGCTAGAGACATCACTCATAAAATTTAAAATCATTGCAAACCTACTAGATATGAGATTATAAACCTTGAAAAGGAAAAATGACTTACGAGTCAATTGGACATGGACTCGCAATTCACAAAGGGAGAACATCCGAGCTAGATAGTGACTTTGAAAAGTTTTGACTAACCAAACCCTTGTTTGTGTATATTCACCCATTGGACCTTGCTGATAACTTTGATCCTACTTACCTATCTTTTCTCTCATTCTTCTTCTTCTTTCTTTCTTTTTTTTTTCTTTTATCTCTCTTATTTTCCTCTTTTCCATTCTTATCTCTCCTTTTTAGTCTGCCTTTTGAAAAGTGAGATGATCATCCCTCGTTGCGAACCTTTGCTTGGAGTTATTAAGTCCTTACAACTTGAACCAATCATTGAAGGATTGTTAACAAAAAGAATTGTTCAGTCATACCATTGAACTTTAAATTTATTTTATTTGAGACATGAATTAGTAAATAACACGCATCCCTAAATCGAAGTAAAGTTTGTTAAATGAACAAACTTCTTTATTGATCTGAATTATGATTATACACGAAGCGAGCTTGGGTAAGATGAAGAAAATGTCCATACTACAAGATTAGAATAAGAAAAGTACAATAAAGGGAAAGAAATGGAGAAAAGTAAGATAGGGTACACATGACTGTCAATTGATTTCTTGCAACAATCTACTATGTAACCATTGTCTCTGATGTTTTTGTCGTTTCTAACTTTGTTCTTTGGAATTTTGCCCCAATATGGTCATTTGAAAATAAAATTACCCTAGTATAAGCCATTTGAATTCCAACTTGTCCCAATATAAGTCATTCCAATTTGTCCCAATGTAAGCCTTTCGGTGAGTTCTAAACAAACTCTTGAGATTTCACCTATTTTACGTGCTCTAACTTCTGCTTAGACCGTCCTTTGCGAGTTTTCGATCTAATGGGCTCTTCCTTCTCTTTTTCTTTTTTTTTCTTTTTTCATTCTTTTTTTAATTCACTCTAACTTTTGCTTAGACTGTCCTATACGGGTTTTTAGTCAAACAAGCTTTCTTCCTTTTTTTCTTTTCTTTCTTTCATTTTTTTTAGGCATAATATCTCTTCATAGCGTCAGAGTTTATAGGCCTTGGCAATTATTTCCCATCAACATCTATTAAAACCAACTTGGATAGGCTTGCTTCACAATGTAAGACCCTTCATAATTTGACACCTATTTTCCTCGAGCATCTTCTTGATTAGGAAGGATTTTCTTAAGAACCAGGTCACCTGGAATAAAACTCCTTGGGGAAAACTTTTTTGTTAAAAGCCTTGACCATTCTCTTCTGATACAACTGTCCATTCTCCTCTAATATTTAAAGATAAATACAAAAATAAAATTCAAATAATCTTCATCATTTTTTTTATCTTATAAGAGTACCCAAAAAAAAGGTGTACCAAAAAATATTTAACAATAATTACGAAAATAGAATTCAAATAATCTTTATTATTTTGTATTTTTTATCTTAACAAAAAATAAAAAATGTGAATTGACACTGTTCAATATATATATATATATATATATATATATATATATATATATATATATATTCACATGATAATTAAGAAGATTTAGAATTATTCTTATCTTAATATATCATGCAATCTATTTGTTATTATATGATTTCTTCATGTAAGTTTCCCTTTTGTTCATCGATTGTCATCACCTTGTTTTAGCCAATCCGACAATGTATTCTTTAACTAATTGATAATTATATATCTTCTTTACCAATCTTTCTAATAATCATATTAATTATTAAATAAAAAAATATTAAATATTTTTTATATTCTTAAAATATTAAATACATTTTTTAGTTAATTTTTTTATTAAGTATCAAAATAATTTTTAGGAGGATTTTTTTTTAAGGATATAGCAAACCTCTTAGCTAAGAGATTGAATTGTAACTTGTTAAAGAGTTTATCCTTACTAACGAGCCTCCAACGTTTTGGTAGTTGACGTCATTTAATGGAGGTGTTTGCTGCCCCACGCCCCCCCCCCCCCCCCAACCAGACAGATTCTTTGGGAATATAAAGAAAGTTGAAGCATTCTTTTTTCTTTGGGTTACAAATAATGAAACATAATCTTGACTGTGTAGCCAGCGTAGAGTAAAAACCCGATCCGATCCTTAGTTGCAAGAAAGAAGTCTTCACATATGCTCCCTTATCGCAAATAGCAAATATTTTCCCACTTTGCAAAAATGTGAATAATTCAACAAAAAAAATCATAGAGCTGTAACAAGGCTTGTTAAAATCTCCCCCTCCAACCAGCGAAAAAAAAAACACATAAACTTACTAATCCAGCCTATTCATTGGACCATATTACTATTCAACCTTAGTTTCTGGTGTTTTTTCTTTTTCTTGTTTTTTTTTTTTTTTGGTTTCATACTCTTGCAACTCTCTGTCGAGCATGGAGTGAACTTTCCCGCTGGGGATGGTTAAGAGCTGCAGACTGAGTATTGCGGTTCTTGGATTCCTTTGATTTGTCCTGGATAGTTTCGATGCCTTCCAATGCCTCCATTACATCTTTCATTGAAGGACGGTGTTTAGGGTCAGATTCTAGGCATTTTAGAGTAAGCTGCGCTGCTTGCAATGCTGCCTTGGGTGAATATTGGCCCACTATCTTAGCATCCATAACGGTTTTCAACTTTCTCTTACTGGAGAGACAAGGCCTAACCCATTCAACCAGGTTCTGCTGCCCTGTTGGCCGCTTTGAATCAAGTGCCCGCATGCCTGTCAGCATTTCAAGCAGCACTACACCAAAGCCGTACACATCACTCTTGACATACAAGTGGCCTGTTGAATAATGATACAATCCGCAGCCATGTTAGTTTGTGGTGAGTCACAACACGAGATTAGAATACACTTTTCCTTACTTTCAATCATGACTTCTTCAACATATCTTCCACAAAGCATTGACTGATTCAGTGTTTGGTGAGAAAGATTTGAAAACCAAAAAAAAAAGAAAAAGTGACCATTCATTTAGACTTCTGCTGAGTCCAAATGCATTAGTTTTTTCCATTCTTTTACTTCCATTTCCTTCTTACCTAGCATAGCGTTTAATTCTTGACTCACATTATGCAGTTTCAGTCATGAATAAAGTCAAAACATACACTTGAAGCTGCTTGAATTGCCAATTATGTGTAGATATAATTACCTGTTGCAATGTATTCTGGAGCAGCATAGCCATACGTGCCCATGACCCTGGTAGTTACATGTGATTCTCCCCCAGAAGGGCCAAACTTAGCCAAGCCAAAATCTGAGATTTTTGCATTGTAATTCTGCAGGAGATAAAACAATCAATTATCAAAATGATCTGTGGAATTTAGCATATATAAAAAATCATCAATTTTGTTACTTCGAAAGATTGTGTCCATAACATCAAGTAATATGCTTCAACTAGTCAACAGGTCTAGCATTAACAGCACTTAAAAAGAGAAACTGGGAAAGAAGAAATTGAACTTTTCAGCTGATATTCTATCTGTACACTTTAGTTTTCATATCTTTTCAGTATGAGTTTGGTTAGTAAGCAACTAAAGGGGTCCAAATTCATAAACTCTCCATTCATCCCAAGATGATACTGCATTTGTTTTAGCTTCCATTTCTCCAAATAAGGGAAAAGGAAGACGAAGACCAACATAAAGAGGGCAACTAACAAAAAATAACTGACCTCATCGAGTAGTATATTTGAGGCCTTGAAATCTCTGTATATGACTTGCTTTTCTGAACTGTGCAAGAAAGCCAAGCCCCGAGCTGCACCAATAGCTATTTTAATTCGGGTGTTCCAAGAAAGTGGTTCTATGTTAGGATTTCCTGCTCAGAAACAAAACAAAGAAAACGAATTAAACTCAAATCCATGGCCAGGAATTTTCTTTTTCTCATTTGAATTGTGTTCAGTTCATACTTCTGAAGAGATGATTTTCCAAGCTTCCCTTTGGCATGAACTCATACACCAGAAGAAGTTCGTCATCGTCCCAACAGTAACCCAATAGCTTGACCAGGTTGGGGTGAGAAAGCCTTCCTAAAAAGTTGACTTCTGACTGCATTGTCAAATCAAGAGGGAAACATAATAAAAAATAAGATAGCTGGGTTGGATTTGTGCAAAAAGAGTAGGATTTATCACATGGAAGGTACTCAGATTGTGTTGATGGTTAGACTATCAGATTAAATGCAATACGACAACTGAAATCACTACACGATACACATTTAACTGAAGAATATCGTTACAGGCTTACAGCATTTCCTAAATTATTTATCAGGGCATTTGTTTCAGTTTTCCCATCAACTGTGGTCAAAACTCCCATGGCGATAAAAGAAGAGAAACAGATGAGATTCTATAATGCTTTCTTACGTTTTGTATGTTCTTGTTTAGAATAGACAAGTTCATCTGATTTTTCCAGCATTGTCAAGAAATATTGTTATTATTTCTATTATACACATTCAGCATAAATCCTGGTTTCTGACTTGAAGAAGAAAACCGCACATACGTACGCAAAGCAAACATTATTATTTACTATTTTCCATAAACAATTGTGTTAAGCTGAATGTTCTCCACACCCCTAAACGTAACTTCAAAAAAGTGTATCCCATGTGCATGAACTAAATTTTCAAACATGCACAGAACATAATTAAATTTTTTTTTTCTTTAAAGAAAAAGTCAAGAGAGGTTTGCAAAGACAGCCAAAACATTTCCAAATTTTAAATGAGAAAGGTAAACGCTCACTTTGAGTCAAGCATTCAATAGTGGCGAAATTAAGGCAACGTATTTTAATAACCCCCATCTTCACTCGTGGATAACCAATGGATTGAAGGAGGACAGGTCATTTAAGTGGGACCCGAATGCATTTTCCTACCACTTTCAAAGACTATTCTATAGAGTTTCTCTGTGGAATAAGAAATCCCATGGTATCAACGACAGCTGTGGATCCATATTGCACGATGATCACAAACAAGAAAGATTATTAGGTGGTCCCAAATCAAGAGAAATTTCTTGTTATTATTTTTTTGTTGTTACAGAATTTCTTGTTATTTATTGATTATTATTAAATGTGTACTATTTTAGTTACGTGAGTTATAATTATTTCTTATTTTAATTTAATTATATTTTTAATATTATAGTTAATATGTATCATATAAGAAGAGAAATCTCTTAATAAAGACTTAAAAATTTATCTCCCAACCACATTAATTAATACATCAATTATAATTCTCTTTCAAAACTTAGTCTTCAACCACAAATAATGATCATACTAATAATAATAATAAATTTTTGTTTAAATTTAAAATACTTAATTAATTGTATCAAGTCAATCAAAATTTAATATTTTTATAAATTTTTATGTTATATAATTAATTTTATAAAAATATTAAATCTTAATTAATATGATACATCATCCATAATGTTTTAAATTTAAATAGAAATTCTTAATAATAATAATAATAGTCTACCACACAGTGTAACTACTATTGAAAATTAAAGAAGCAAAAGAGTTGAAATTCAACTTGCCTGCCACTCTTGAAACCCTTGCGTGCTTTCGGGGTTCAATTTTTTGATAGCGACCACCATTCCGAACCCAGCTTTGGCCGGGGTGAGGGTCTTCTCATCTAACCATCCCTTGTAAACTTTACCAAAACCACCTTCACCGAGCAATGTATCGGACTTAAAACTCTTTGTGGCGGATTTCAAGTCCCCAAAACTGAACACCTTCAAGTTTGGCCTTTCCAGAATCTGGCCATGTGGAGAAGTAAGAGGTTGAGACCCGCCGTCGAGGCTTCCACTCGCAATCTCAGAAAACTGGCTCTTCCCGACACTGCTAGTCGTAGCAGTGGTAGCAGAGAACCCCACGTTCTTGCTGTCAGTGCTCGCTGAACCTGCAAAAAAAAATAAAATAAAGACAGTTAATGGAAAATTCAGAGAAATTTGGACCCAGCATTTTCTGTGTAGAATTAGGACAAAATAGGAACGATCCATGTGGAGTTTTGGAGTGAATTGTGAAACCCGTGAAGGGAAAGTGGGAGATTGTGGAAAAGTTGAGGACTTGCCTGAATACTGAGGCCCGTTGAGGGTAGAGGTGTCTGGTTCAGGACGAGAGAGAGAGGTAAAGCAGAGACCCATGTGAAGCTCTGTTTGTTGTGCTTGGTTGGTTGGCACTTGGCCAACGAAATTGTAGAAGAAAAATGGGTGTTGGTGGGTTGAAGGAGGCTGAATCACACAGCGTAGACAGAGAAAAGACTTGGAGACTTGGAGCTAGAGAGAGAGAGGGAGAGAAGCGTCCTTGTCTTTTTCGTAATATTATTCTCAATTCTGTTTTATGTCTATATTTGACATTTAAATTGGACACCGTATGACACGTTTGTTTTATGAGAAATGTTAAATTTAGTTTGTTTTATGAAAAATGTTAATAATATTTTTTTATACTTTTTAATATTTATTTGATTATTGATTTAAAAGTAGATATTATTAATATTATTTTTTAATTATTTTTTAAGTGTATAAAATAAATTAATAACAAAATAAATGTTAAAAAAATATTTAAAAAAATATGTTATTATTAATGTGTATTAATTTGAATAAAAAAGTTTAAATTTTTTAAACATATAATCTTAAGTTTGATATTTAAATTTATATAAAAATAATATTATTAAAAAAATTTATTTAATCATATTGTCATATTTTGAAAAATTAATTTATTACATATAAAAAAATTGCTTAAAAACAAAAAAAAAAAAGACTATGTTATTATTCCTATTGTTTTATACGGTAAATCACCGTGTGTGCGTATATATACATGCATTATTGATAAAGATCATCATACGCTATGGAGTATATGTATTATTGATATTTTTTTAAGAGTGTCAAATTTAGTGAAAAAAATAATAAAAAAATATATAATAAATGATATTTAAAATAATTTGAAAAAAATGTATATTTATTAGAAAAAATTATCATATATTATGAAGTATATGCATTATTAATATTTTTTTAAGAATATTAAATTTAATAAAAAAAATAAAATATATATATATATATGATAAATAATATTAAAAAAATCTTAAAAAATATATATGCACGATTGATAATAAAAATATCAGAATTGATATATATTTTTAAAAAATTAATTTTAATATTTGATTTTTGTGGATTTGTTTCCCTCTGTCTCACTCACCCCAATTGAACTCCAACCCCTCCCATCCTCACACTGCCTCACGCCGCCGGACGCCACCTAATGCTACCTTGCCACCTGACGGAATAAGTCCTTTGCCGTTGTTTGAGTGGTCGACCGCTCCTTCCTCACTTACCCTCGTCACCCTCCCATTCTCCCTGAGAAAACGAGAGAACCAAAACGAGAGCCTCCCATCCTCACGCGCTGGACGCCACCTATCGCCGCCCGAGGGAGTGAGTCCCTTGCCGTTGTCTGAGTGGTGGACCGCTCCCTCCTTATTCACCCTCATCAGTCCATGTATGTGTTCTCTGTTTTTTTTTTAAATTTTTTTTTGTTTATACCAGAAAAATTCTAAAATTTTTCAGCTTTTGAATGTTTCTGGTACTCCTTGATGATTTGAGCTTGTTGCTCCTTTTTTTTTTAATCTTTTAATTATCTATTGAGAACTAGAAATTTTCTTTCTAGATTTAGTAAAATCCAGAGCATTCATTTATGCTGCTCCTATTTGCAAAATCTTGGTCTGAATTAAAGATTTTTTTTCTTTTTAAATTTACTTAATTGGTTTGGGTAGGATTGATTAGTGAGGCTGGAATTAGGACAGAGATTGTTGGGTTTCGAGCAAAATTTTCTGCTTTCATTGATAGAAAATGATGTATGTGCTGTTTCCATGAAGCAACTCACCAACCGGGAGTGGGGGCAATTGCAAAATAATAGCAATAATAAATAAATGTGATAAAATTTAAGTCACAGCCCTCAATTTCAAACTGAAGATTTGGGGCTGCAATGAGGAATTGTAACTTACTTGGTATCGTTGTTGTTCTTATTATTTTAATTATTTGTTTCTTTGTTCTTCCCACTTGAAATATGTTATGTATGTGGTGTCTCTGTTTTTCTTGTGTTGCAATTATTAAATTAGTATTGTTAGGCTATATAGTTTTTGTATCGTTTTGTAAAAATACTACTGCATGAGAAGATTTTCTCTTGCTGTGAGAACTTTTATAGGTTTATGGTGGAATGTTTTCCTTTTTTGTTTTTCAATTCACATGGGAGGGCTGTTGGAATTACATACTTTCGAATAAAATTCTGATGATGTTCAATTTCCATCTCTGTCTGTATGTTTTGCTTGACCTTGCCATGTTCAATACCAAGAGACTAAAACTTAGGAACATTTTATTTGTGCTTTGAGGGTCATTAAATCTGTGTGTGTGTTGGGTGAGACTGAGAGCACTACCAGAGTCGACATCTATCTGTTTGAAAGACTTCCATGAAGCACGCGGCTGTACCCTAAATTAGGGCAAAGCTCAGAGAAAATGAAGAGGTGGCAAGTCCCAGTGGTGAACATGTTCAAGATTAATGCAAACGTGGGAATTTTCTCCGAGGATAATTCATATTAGGTGGGCGTTGTCACTCGAGATTGACATGGGCAAAGCTAAAAAATTTCAGGGTCTACAAAATCTCATATGGGCAAATTGATTGTGACTAGAGAAGGCTTGACGTTTCCATAGGATCATGGATTAAAGATCTTTCTTGAAAGTAATTGATCGAAAGTTATGAATTATATTATTAAATATAAAAAAAATTAAAGTTAACAAAAAAATATTTATTTATTTTTAAATTATTTAATGAATTAAGATTAAAATGAATTATTTTAAATAAAAGATAAATATATTTTTTTTGCTTATTTTAAAAGAATATTTTTCTTTCATTATATATAAATTTATGAATAAAATGAAAAAAGTAAAAAAAAATATTTATATTAGATATTAAATACATCACAATAATAATTATTCTTTTACAATATGATTTATAAGTAAAATAAAGTTTATATATATATATATATATATATATATATATATAAAAAAGAAAAAGAATGAAGTTAAAAATGAGAAAAGTTTGTAGATTTATTATATAAAGATTAAAAATTAATAAAAGATGAGTTAAAATTATAATATTAATGTATATAAAATAATTATGAATCACATGTCAAATATATATTATAAATTCTTTTAATTTAATCTTTTTATCTTTGATATAATTATACTTGATTTCTCATGATATTAGTGTTTATAATATTGATATTTTTTTTTGTTTGAGAAATTATTCATACTTTCTTTGCTTTATATTTTTAATAAGATTTTATGTAATGTTTGTACATAAAGTAAAGAAAGTATATATAATTTTGTAAATAAAGAAAGATATTAGAGTATAATAATAATATATAAAATTAAGAAATGTGAGTATAATTTTTAAATAAGAGTGTCAATATAATAAGTATTAATTTTATAAAGATCAATATAATTATTTTTTTATTTTTTAATAAATTTAGTTAAATTAAAGATACCTAAAAAATATTAGTGAAAAAAATGGGATAAGGTCCATGCTCGCACCCTTCAATTTGTCCCTGATGCATAGTATTTATTCTTGTATTGAAATGAGCGGTGAAGAAGACCTCTTCAATAATGAGTCGATTCTTAGAGATGTTTTACTTGTGCATCGTGTTTTTTTATTATTATTTTGATTGTGGCCATATTCCACATTCTTGTAATAAAAGCACATATGCCCTTGCAAACCATGTTAGTCATTGTGAGTCTAATAGTTTATTTAAGTTGGACTAAGCTAAGCTTTGTCTAAATAAGCCTAAGTCTGTTTTAAAATGTGTCGGCATGAATCTAACATGTTATTTGTTATAAATTTTTTTCAGGGTTCGGTTTGACTTATTTATGAAAACATAAAAGTTTGACTTAACTTAAAAATTTATTTAAAGGTCTACATTATATAAAAGTCTACATTACATAAAAGTTTTTATATAAGCCAAGAAACTTAAATTTTTAAATTTTTAAATAGATATCACCTTTAATAAAATTATTATATTCTAAATAAAATAAATATATTATACTAATATATAATTAGTAAATTATGTAAGTATTACAAATCTATAAATAGATTTTTTTTCAAAAGTTCAAGTCTTAATCTGCATAATTGAATAGACACTTTAAAAAGTTTAAGTCTGATTTATTTGTTAAATAAGTCAGGTCGTAAATTCCCAATGGGTCACCTTGTCTATTCTCACCCCTTTCTATGTACAAGGAATTTGCATATATACAAAAACACACCTTGTTATCTTTAACATTATTATGAATTTTGTGAATACTTATCCTCACACTTTTTTTTAAAACAAAAATCACATTAGCTTTTTTATAGTATTTAATTTATCTTTAAATCTACGAAAAATCACATTAGAAAATTAACAAAATTCCATATATAATCCATTAACTATACTCACATAACATACAAGTCATTTAAAAGGGTATCATTTCTCTATCTTTGTACAGCCGCTATTATAATAGTGAGAAGTTTCACTCTTCATAGTTCATAATACAAGTCAATGATCACATGACGAGAGTTTGGTCAAGAATCACTAACAACATAAAATTATCAAAAAAAAAAATCAATTGACTAATTCAAATGGTCATTACTATTTTACTGTTAATTCTTTCAAAAAAATACATCAAATTGTTTCTTCAATGCTAATTTTATGCCATTAACTTTATCATTAAAATAACATTAATTTAATCTATAAAAAAAAGGAAATTGATAGCATTTAATTATATTGAATGATTAATTTGATATTTTAATAAATGAAGAACCAATATGATGTAAAATGTATATTTTGACGACCAAAATAAATATTTATTCAAAAATAGTTTTAATAACGTGTGTCTTTAGGGTAGGGATGATTACAGGTTGGCTTAGTTTTGGAAAAAAATAAAAACCAAACCAATCAAATTTAGTTAGGGTGGGATGGGTTAGTTCAAGTTAGGTGATCAAACTGACATTTTTTTTTAATTTTTTTGAAAGAACTCTATCAAAATGATATAGTTTTATTTTAATTTTTTAAAAATAATTAAAATAGTATTTTTTTATATGAAAATATTTTAAAAAATATATAAAATTAAAGTAATTAGGTCAGTTTAGGTTTGAACCAAAATCAACTTGACTACCTAATTAACACATATTTTATAGATTTGGTTCGGACCGAGTTGGTTCGAACCGAGTTGGTCAGGCCATCAGGTCAAACCAAACCCATTCCCCTTTAGGCACATATTAAGCAATTAAAAATAAAAATTATTAAAAAAATTAAACCATTTACTATATTGAAAATTCAACAAAATTATTCAATCTTTTTTTAAGTATTTAAAATAATTTAAGGAATGATAATAAATATTTTTTGACATGTGTTGACACACCTTAACAAAACCCATTATCAAGTTAATGAAAGGTGTTTCTCCAGTACCCACGAACTTGGAACGGTTCTAGTACCCTCCCTAGTTGGCTCAATCAGAATATGAGTAATGTATACATAATATCCAACTTATCATCTAACATGTCAAAATATAAGTTGTATTTATGTGGTTAGTGATGTATTTTTATTTCACATAATCATCCCAATGGTTTGTTCCACAAACTTTAAAAAGTTAACAAATCCTCATTCAAACTTAACCCTAGGTTATACCAAAAAAATAAAAAATAAAAAACTTAACCCCAATCATTCTAACTTATGGTCGTCAATGCATAGGATCATGGAAGAACATCTTTCTTGTAAGCCATGTTGTCTGCATATTGCAAAAACACCAATCTACAACATGCATGTTGCTTATTTATGAAAATGCCCGAAAGGAGCACTATGTCTTTGAACACTGCAATTAGCACAATGGTATGAACTGGTTGCGAATGCCAAGCATTGGATACATATGGTTCAAAGATTCTAGAAGGAGTTAAAACCTCCCATATAACATTGGCAACCGGTTTTAGTGTGTGTGGTGCTTTATTGAATGCAAAGTGTGGTAGGGAGAAATTCTAGAGTTGTGGTAAATACATAGGGTTAGGGATTTCACTTGTGTTTTGTTTCAGATTTTAAATAGGGCTTCAATGGTTTCCTTTCGTGGTTCACAGCCATGGAATGACTAGAGACAAGTTTTTTTTTTACTTTTTTGGGTATAACTTAGGGTTAAGTTTGATTAGGGATGGGTTAACTTTTTAAAATTTGTGGAAAAAATCTTTGGGATGATTATGTGAAACAAAAATGGTGATTGCTCTGGTGGCTTCAAAAATGATGTGGTTTTGGTGCCCTCCCACAAACGGCCAAGGAGGATGAAACACATGTGCAGGTGGTGTCCTTGTCATAAAAGAATATGGCCCACACCTTATGTCCGTGTAACATGGGCATCTTATTTTTCTTTTTTGCTGGATTACTCCTTGGGACTCTTTTGCAAATATGTGAAATACATAAAATTGTGCCCCTCACAACAATCCTAATTTTAGAATCAATGTGAAATCCCTCATAAGCCCTCCCTCCTTCTCATATGTTATTGTAGATCATAATTCCCAAAATTAGTATGAACCCTAAACCCCATTTTGACATATTCTTGCACTGAAGTTGAAGTCGTAACCTAAAATAATCAAATACGACCATTGCCCCTAAATTGAAAGAACCCTAAACACCTCATGTGACCTAACTTCTTAAGATTCGAATCTCATTTGTTATTAGACCAAAAAATTTGAATCCCCATAAACCCTAATATGCTGAAGACATGCGTTCATATTAGGTGACGACTAGTTACGATTAGTCATGGAGTCGTGACTAGTCATGAGGAAAGCAAGACGCGGAAGAGAGCAACAACCAGCAAGCTTCGAACGACTTACAATGGAGTGGAGGATGAGCTTCGAACGACTTGCAGTGGAGCAATAAGGGTTTATCAGACCTCCCTCGTTAAAAAGTTGTCAGTCCTCATATTCTCTTAAAATGGTTCATATTCTCTTAAAATGTTCCTTCACTTATTCTAATTTCAACGTTTTTTCACTAGTTCTGATTTCATAGGTATATTATATTTTCAGCCTAAATCACCTGTTTTTTGGGGTTTGTGATATAAGAAGGAATATGACAAGCTTGTGATAGTGATAAGTTTAGCAGGGCATTGGTGACAATAGATTATATCTTTCACCATATAATTCATTGTCACCAACACCGTGAAAGTGATGGTAATAGAGGTGATGACAGTAATGGGGGCAGCGGGAGTAATGGTACTTTAGGATGTGTTGGTCAATTGTAGAAATATAAGAGAGACTAGCTAGACATTTTACAATATTAGAATTTTTTTTTAGTCAGAATTTAAATCGATTATTACACTTTTGGGTTTAGATTAGTTTCTCATATTTCATGGGAGTTTGTTCTCAAATTCTATTTGTGTTATTGACCAAGTGTTGAAATGTAGATTATTACTATGAACAATCTCACATTAAAGGATAACCTTAGTTCAATAGATGTGAACTTGTCAAGTTATAAGTTGATGATTCCTATTGATGAAAGTGTTAGTAGTCATGTTTGAATTCAGAAACTGTTGTGTTAGGGTATTATCTTAGGTTAGCTTATCTCTTTGTATTATTACACGAGGAAGAAATTTCTTCATTTTTTTCATTACAACCCAGTACAAAAACAAAACATAGCTTTTCTTATTGTTTGTAAAAAAAAAAATCTACATTTGGCCTGCTTAGGGTTAAAAAAAAGTGTTCTGCAGGATTATAATATATAGTACCTTTGACTAGAATTTAATTTATATAAACTTTTCATTTAACCTAAAATAGTTATTTTACAAGAAAATGAATGAAACAAATAAGGGGTGGTTTTACTTCTCATCAATATCAATTGATTTAACATAAAAAATAATTTTTAATAAAAAAAAGAAAAGGAAGGTGCAACTAGTAGTAGGGTAAGAAATCTTCCAAAGCATGAAGACCAAAATACAGCAAGAGTAAAAAATATTGGAAGGCTTCTCAATCGCTACAAAAGTCTGAAATAGCAACTCCCTCGAAACAACCATTGGCAGAGCACTATAAAGAAGCCAAAAACAGAGTCATATCCCAAAGTAAATTGAAGGGAAGAGAAGCACTCATAAAATTGTGAGCATTTGCCTCAAACCAAATGCACCAAAGGACTTCATAGACTGTTTTGCCCCAATTTTGTCAAGACCACCCAATAAAAATTGTTTAAAAGTCAGAGGTCAAACCCATAGCTCACCAAGAACCCTAATTAGATTATCCCATTAATATCGATTTAATGACAAACAAACAAATGTTTTAGTTTGTGTTGTACTCAAGCCCTAAGAAATAAATCTCATATGTGTTGTGATCTATGCTTATGTTACAACGTGCTTTTTGACTAGTGGAAAGAGATGTATGGTTTTAATTGCCATCACCCTGTCATCTGTGAATTTTGTTGGTTTGATGTATATCCATTCTATTGATAAGAAATAGGCTCTTCTAAAGTGTCCCTTTCAATGGAGAGTAATTCTGATTTTCTACATCTCGTTAGTATAGTGGATTAGTGGATAACTACTTCTGACTATCATGTTCGATAATCTATAGGTAGTCAACTGGTGTGCTTCTGTTAGTTGTTCACTTAGTAATAACTAAGAGAATCATATCCCGATTCATAGACTTCTAACTATATGTCTTTGTATTTTTTTTCTTCATGCAACATTTTGTGACAAAATATAATCTTTGGTTGTAATGGAAGGGAAGAAGCATTAGAATATCTTACTATTTGTTAAGGAGCTTTTTCTCTATAAAGAAATTGATTAAATGTTTTCAGATCAAAAACATATATTTGAAAGAAGAATTCTAGGGAGATAAGAACTTGTGCATTTGAATATGGCAAAATATCTAATGTGCACCCTATGTGAGACTTTGCTTGGAATCTATTTGTGGTTAGCTATTTAATGACTTGTGTTTTATCATCTTTTGTTCTGTTTATTCTTAAAGTTTGGTGCTTTGCAATGTCATTGTTATTTATATGTATAATGTAACACCCCTTTGGAGGATGTTACACATAAAAGAAAATAAAAGAAATAGAAATAAAATCTACCCAAGTTGTGAAACATTTGTTAAATATTATTACGGGTTGTAAAATAATTCCGATGAAGCAAATATGATATAAAAAGATAATGCGGAAAATACGAAATAAAAAAAAACATCATCACTACTAATATACATATGATTAAGTTATAAGTCGTACAAATAATTTACAACAAAGACTACAAATATTTAAACAAAAACAAGAAAGAAAGCAATAAAAGAGTTAATATATACGACATACGTTGACGCTACAAAAAAACATCATGGTTATCTAATCCTCTGATGGATCACTCTCAGCCTGAAAATGATCATCAGGAGATAAATATCCCGGATGTCTCGACACACGGCGATAACGGGATCGCGCAGTCGATATGATGCTTATCTCACTAGGCTCAGGGTTTTCAGCACCCCAATAACGCCTAATGGATAAGGGTAACTCTAAGTGCAGAAATAACGTCGTAGTCATAACGGGCTCTCCATCAAATCGCTGACGTAGAATCACGGTCACACGTCCTGCATATGTCACAGAATCACGATCGCCTCGTAGATGCCAAGCCAGAGAACCTCCATGAAATACTAGCTCTACGAACCCCAAAAATCTGGCGCGCCATCGCTCACAATCAATCCAGAGGATATGGATGATCGGATGGTTCTTGATCGTCAAAGCGATCGTCGCACCGCCGGTCTTCCTCCTCCTCGGGTACAAGATCTCAAGAGGGCTGAACCTCTTCCTCAAAGTCTTTACCGCGTAAAATAAATAAACAGAAAATACATATAACAAAGAGGTAAGACAACATAAAATCATCACAACATGGCCAATAAGAAGACGACAAACAACATATATACAATTCATGCAATACAAAAGCTTTAACAATTATAATAACAGTTGAAGTAAAATTTAGATATCATAACAATATATCACACCACGGATAAAACATCACGGATAAAATAAGAAAGAATAAACGATAAGATATAATAAAAATAACCAAATATAGAAATAGTAACCAGATAAAATAAACAAATAAAATACGGATAAACAATAAATAAATAAGATGGAAATAAATAGACATAGAGATAAATAAATAATATAACAAAACCCTACTCCATGGAGCTAAAGAAAACACAAGTATCAGAGAGAGGAATGATTCGTAAAATCTATTAGTACCAAGGCTGCCCCACCAACTATTGCGCTTCACACGTTGCGTCTATAGCCCCACAACACAGGAATCCATCATCCAAGCGTGGTGTAGTTCACGGTCTCACGTTGTGGCACTACAGGCAAATGTACTACTAGATTTCACAAATCTCGATTAAATATAGTGTGTGTTGAGTACCATAGTGTGCTATCGGTTTACCACGGCCGGCCAAATGGAGCTACCAACTGTCCACATGCGGGATCCCGTACACTAAAGTCTCCAAGTTCATTAGAACAATGAACCACACTACGTTTATCGCATCGACAACACGATGTGATTCGTCTCGTCAACTAATCCACCAAAAATTTGGCACACATAACAGATAAATAGAAAGCCTGTACGGGTTCACATTTTTCCGACAGCAAATAAATTCTCAAAAGCCTGTACGGGTTCACATTTTCCCGACAAGCCTGTACGGGTTCACATTTTCCCGACAGCAGATAAATTCTCAAAAACCTGTACGGGTTCACATTTTCCCGACAGCATAAAATAAATATAGTAACGGTTAATCGCGTAGAAATTTTATCGCGTTTTCATAATTCCATCGTTTTTACAAACGTTTAAAAATCGGGTAAAGATATTTTTCTGTTTTTAAAATCGCGTAACATTTTTAATACGTTTTCTCAATCGCGTAGGATTTTCAAATCATTTTCTTATTCGAATGCCTTTAAAATTACTGTTTAAACAGACATAAATAGTACTTAGTACATTTAAACTACGTAGAATAATTTTTCATACCGCATACTGTCTTTTGGATATTTTTGCTATCTTATTGGTTCATTTTTACTAAAAATTGACAGTATTTTGTTTAGAATATCATAATAATGGTTTCCTAAATTATCCATAAAATTTCCATTTACCTAATTTTTAACCATATCATTTAATTCTTTTTGAAATCTCTAACATGCTTCAAAACCTAAAGTGAGCTATATGTTAGAAAATTTCTCAAAATTTCTGTATTTTGCTTCCTAATGATAAAATTATTAGTTTTAATCCTTTAAGCTTAATTCTACTCAATTTGTTTCTTCAAAAACCATTATAGAAAATTTCTTCTTAACTTGTATTGTCTCTTTTTGATTGAAAAAGGTTTGGAATCAAGTTTTAGAAATCATGATTACCTATATTGGCATGTTGGCCAAATTTCATAAAACTTTTGCATTTGATTTCTAAATTGTTTTTCACCTTCTAAATCATATCAAATATATTATATTGTCTAAGCTCATTAAATCATATTAGAAAATAGTTAGTAAGAGTTAAATTAATCCTTTAGGCATGTTGGCCCAAAATACTAAGTCTTTACCATTTGATTTCTAAATGCATTTTCTTTGATCAAATCAATTTGAAACTTTCTTGATTCTCCTAGGTTAATTAAGTTACACTTTAGGAAAAATCAAGAGAACATTTTGGTCCTCTAACTTAGTCATTGTCGTGAACTAGTGAATGTGTTCTTTGGAACACTCATGCAAATTTACACATGTTATTCACATCCTATACCTTATCATACAATTCTAACACATGCATTATATTTCTAACACATGCAAAATATTTCTAACACATAAAACCTAAATTAAAGCTTATAGACATGCATTCAAAAGCTAATAGACATGCAAAATTATTACAATCATCAAACAAGAAAGCTACTAACAAATACCACATAAACTACTAACAAACACAAAAATTAACAAATACACACATAATTAACACATGACCACCGAATCCTTATGGATTCTACAAACATCACAAATGGCTCCATCTTCTTACCACCATCAAGAGATGATAAGAATTGTCTTCCTCTTACCTTAAATGAAGACAAAAAGCTTGCTTTCACACCTCCTAGGTCACGGTGTTCACCACAAAAAATACCTAGAAATCTCAAACAAAATCTACATGTTACTAACCATGAAAAAGAAGCTAAACCATGGAAAAATCATGGCTTAGAACTTTGAAAAAGAAGAAAGAAAAGAAAAGCATGAAATTTCACCTTCTAGGTAAAACTTTCAAGGTTGATTTCCAAGCCCTAAATGGAAGATTTTGAAGAAACTCCCAACTAGAAAGGTTCTTAGAATAGTGTTTAGGTTAGGAAAACTTGGTTAGAAAAATTTTTGGATGGTTGGAAGGTGTAGTATTGGTCTTGGCCGAAAATGGTGAAGAAAATGAACAAGAATGGTGGCTAGGGTTTTGATGAGAGAGAAGAGAGAAAAGTGATGAAGATGAAGTGTGATTTTGGTCATCCAAGACCTCTTGGCCGTAGCCATCAAGTGGGGTGCAAGGTGGGCACCTTGCTTGGCTTCATCCAAGCCTTTGGATGAATCAATGGTCAAGATCAAGCCTTGGTGAGCAAGCTTATTTCATATTGGTTAGCTCTTGGTGACTCACATGCCGAGTCACACGTTATTTAATTTTTCTAATCGAGTCACTAGTGAGTCACTGCTTACGAAAGTTCTACTGCTAACGGTGATTAACTAAGCTACCGATCTAACTGTTCTGCTAATTGTGGGTCCCGCAAAATATTTCCGGTCCATTGTCACTAAAATATACTTGACTAATAAAATAATATTATAATAATATAAAATTATTTTATTTGATTAAATCCTAAAAATTAAAAGATTATTTTTAGTCTCATTCAGAATCGGGTTTAGTAAGATCCCCCAATTCTAAATAATAAAATAAGATTTTCTCCGGCCCGGAAAATATTATTTTCCTGCCTCGGAGCAAATCACACAAAAAGTCCATATAAAATCACAGACAGATTATCGGACATTAAATCAAGAAGAAAACAATTAAAAACAAGAAAAACAAAGAAAAAAGCGATGCGTTCGGGACGTAACGGTCATTTTCTCATTTTTTCCCACAACGTAGGTAATCGTCCAAAACGTTCAAATAAAATATTCAAGAAGTATTATATAGTCTGTATATCTTTCGGAAAAATTAAAACAAGAGCTTTCGAGAAAAATTTTTATTTTACTGTCTCAAGCAAATTACGTAAAACGATCAAATAAAATTTGAACCTCAGTATTATCGTAATTGTTTTCATACAGAAATCGAGAACAGAAAAATAGGGACACAGCGGTCATACACACAAAAGCAAGAAAAACAGAAAACAGTACATTCAGAATATTTTCTAAAAATTGGGGCGTTACATATAATGCACCAACAAATACATATTCCCTCAAATACCTTCTTTGGAATGCTAGTGATTTACGTTATCTATGTGAACTAGGATTTGAGCTTAGGAATCGTGAAATCGTTGAAAAGACTATAAGTAATTCTACATATACCATATAGGAACCCAAAGTTGTGAAAGCGAGTAGCAGTAAATCTTCTGTTGAGGTAAGTTTTTTCTACTAAATACTAAATGTCGTTGTAGTTGACGTATTATGAAGTGTAATTGGTGCTTATTTCTTTGTGTGATTTCTTTAAACATCTTGGTTTAATGATTTTGTGTTTGTCATTCAACTTCCATGCTAATTACTTATTTTGTAATACTGTGACTTCCCACAGAGTCTAGGCATATTTATTCTGGATTGGTTCCTTGGATGATTTCTAACAATACTAAATAAAAATTACACGAGATTTGTTATTCTAGCCAATAAATACCCACATATATAATCGAAAGCTTGAACCTTGAATGATGAAGTAACTGTGGCCACTAAAATTCAATTTTGAAGTTATGCATCAATTTAAAAATTGCAACATTTGGAATTAAATGTCCATGATTATATCAAGGATTTTAGTTCAATGTAAGTATGATTGGACAAAAATCTCCTTTAGGATGCTTTACCAAAATAATTATTAGATCAAATAAAACAAAAAAGAATTGTTAGATAAATAAATTAGTCATAGAACTATTGTAATTGGTGCTTATTTCTTTGTGTGATTCTCGTTGTAGTTAGCTTATTATGAAGTGTAATTGGTGTTTATCAATGTTGAATGCTATTGTATCGTGCCTTTTGTTTTCTACCAAAATTTTATGTTGCAGTTATCTATTGTAATAAAATTCATTTCAGTACTTCAATTATGCTAGTTTATATGTTAATGTGTTTTACATTTTAATTGGTTAATGAATGTTGAATCTTCCATCAGTTGTTTGTTACCAAGTGGCCTCAATACTCAAGAGGGAGGTGAATTGAGTATGTAAAATACTTTTGTAAATCTTTCGCAAAACGTTTGATTAACAATTTTCGTTGAAGCTATTGGATGATTGAAGTGAATAGATAAACGAGATTGAATACTTCACTCACAAATAAACAACTCAAGATAGAAAGAATTCAAGCAAAGCAAAATATAGAACTCAACTCAAGCAAAAATAATTAAAGCACAAAGTAAAGAGATAGAGTTGAGAAGAACAAATACAAGGATTTATCCTGGTTCGGCCACCCCTTGTGACCTACGTCCAGTCCTCAAGCAAACCACTCGAGATTTTCCACTAAACTTCAAGCTTGAACGGGTGCTTGAAAACCTTTACACAAAAGAGCACTCAATTCCTTGGGATGCCTCACCCTTGAGCTTGAGCCTCAAAGCAGGGATACCTCACCCTTTTCACTAGAGGGATACCTCACCCTCTTTACAACCTTTGAAGGATGCCTCACCTTCAACAAGGGATACCTCACCCTTTACAAACTTTGAGAGATACCTCACTCTCTTTTCTCTAGAGGGATACCTCACCCCCTTTACAAAGAATCAAAGTGTTTATAAAATGAAAACTCTCACAAGAGTAGATGATACAAATTGAAGCCCTATAATGCTCTTCAAAAAATATCTCACAATATATACCAAAAACAGAGCAAAAGTGATTTAAGGATGAATCTCGGATTATAGCAATTGATAGATGTTTCTCAAGTGTTGTTCAACCACAAATGATGCCCCAAGATGAGTATTTATAAGTTTTTGGAACAATAGAGCCGTTGGGGGCTTTAATGGGCAACATTAAAAGCCAAATAATATAGCCGTTGGGCTTGTCAGAATGCTGGTAATCGATTACAGGGTACTGGTAATCAATTACATGACAGTTAGAACGTGTTCTTGCCTTTCTGGGTTTGTGGTAATCGATTACAAGACGTGTGTAATCGATTACACGCCCTCTGACTTTATGGTAATCGATTCCAATATTGATGTAATCGATTACACGGCCTTTTTTATCGTGTTCTTGGATTTATGGGAACATGGTAATCGATTACATGGATGCTGTAATCGATTACAAGTCCTCTGACTTGCTTGTAATCGATTACCAAGAGTGTGTAATCGATTACTTTCCACTTTGAACACATTTTTCAATCCCAATTAAGTCTCTAGGCCATTTTTATCATTTGGGTACTTGGACAAAACAAGATTTACAAATGTTTACCATAACCCAAGATTGAAATCAACATTTCTTTAAAATATGAACTTTGAAAACAAGTTGATTTATGAGATCTTTGAAAAACCATTTGAATATAATTGAGATACCTTGAGAGCATTTCACATTGATGTTCTAAGACCTATATCTAATATACCTCTTTTGATCTTGGTATTCTTCTCTTGGTCTTGATCTTTTCTTTTGATCTTGAACTTTTCTTTTGATCTTGGTCTTTTCTTTTGATCTTGGTCTTCTTCTTTTGATCTTGGTCTTCTTCTCTTGGTTTTGTTATCATCAAAAACTTATTTGATATGCTTCATGACATAAGCATTCACATTCTCCCCCTTTTTTATGATGACAAAATAAGCATTGAAAATAGAGAAATATTTGCATTCATTTATCTATCAGAGATTAAGCGCAACTCTCCCCCGTAATGTATGCATGAGATAGGATAAATGATATTCATGTAAAAGCACAAAGCTCCTCCGTACACATGCAACATATTTCACTAATCTCTCCCCCGTTGGCATTATCAAAAACAACATAAGCATTCAGCATTGTATAAACATTTCAGCCCAGCAAGATCAATATCAGAGTATGAACGGTTTAGCACAACAATTTGTGATGCCAATAGCAAATGCATATGAAAAAGAAATCGTAGATAATAATTATCATTTATGCCAACAGAATTCCGAGTCATATACAAGAGCAAATGGGGTTAGATAAAGATTAAACATAAGGAAAGCATCATGAAAAGGCTTGATGGCAGATAAAAAAAGGTATAACCCATGAATTTTTTCCTTTTAAAACCCTGTGTAATCGATTACAATGTCTGTGTAATCGATTACGCATGTTCTGGATTCCTGGTAATCGATTACGTATGTGATGTAATCGATTACATGCCTTCTGGAATTATTGTAATCGATTACATTGGAGGTGTAATCGATTACCTGCTTTCTGACTTAGCTTGGAACGCTTGGCAGAGCCTTTGTAATCGATTACAAAGGTATTGTAATCGATTACCAGATTGCTAAAACTCAGATTTTGCATTTTAAACAGAGAATGATCAATTTTAAACCTTTCAAATTTGTTCCAAAGTATTCCAAAACAATTTCAAACATCATGTAGGCATATAATCCAGATAGATTGTGATCTAAAACATATGATCATGCGAAAATGCCACTTTTACCAAGAATTACACCCTTTTGATGGATTGGTGAAGTTTTTTGAGCTTTTTGAGGGTTTTTGTCATGATGTAGTACCTGCAAAATAACTTAAGGGGAATCTCCAACGCTCAAGTCAGTATTGGATTCAAATATGATCAAGAACCATCATGATATGCAGCAAAGAGTGTCATGATTATACAGCAAGGTAGCATGTTATGCATCACAATAGCACATTATGCAGCAAAAGAAACAGATTATACATTTAAAATCATGCATTGTGCATAAAATTATGCATCAAAATTGTGTTACAAGAGTTTAGATGCATGATTGATCCAATATGCCAAGTTCAAAGATGTTTTATATCAAATATGCTATTTCAAACAAGAAATGAACTTATCAAGCATATTATTGCATATAAAGATATTTTCATGCTATAAAGCTTAGAGAAATACAATTTTAAAACAAGTTAAGGCATAAAACAAGTCTCCACTTATCCAAAGATTGCAAGTCCAAGCTTCTTGGAGACAAGGAAGAGAACTTGGAGTAATTTCTGATCTTGTGCTTGCAGCAGCCACTTTTGATATTCCAAAGTCCGTTCTTGGCCTTCAAGCACACCTACAACACACTTCAATTTTTGGCTTTTGGTACCCAAATTCTCTTGGGTCCTTGTGTGTTAGTGTTAGGCAAGGTGCCTTTGGGAACCCAAACCATTTTAGTTCCAATCTTGTTATTGATATTCTTCCTCACATTACAAGTTGATGCACTATGTCCTTTCTTGCCACAATGAAAACACTTTATAAAAGGACTTGTTGATGAACTTGAGGGAACAAAGAAATTCTTGTAAAGTTTTTGTTGATTTTTGGGATTGTACCCTAAACCAGCCTTTTGAAACACACATTTTTTATTCCCAAGCAATATGTTCAAATTATCTCTTCCAAGGGTAAATTTTGAAAGAGTATTTTTCAAATCTTCAATTTCCTTTTCAAAAGTTTTACATGATGAGCAAGAAAAGGATGTAGATGCATTATCAAGTAAAGAACATGTTAAGCATGAGGAATTTGCATCAATGAGTCCAAGAGTTTCATTTTCAATTTTAAGTTCCTCAATTTCCTTGTTTAAAATAAAGATTTTGTTTTCAAAAGAGGAAATTGTTTTCTTGGATGATGAAACGAGTTTTGCAAGTCTCATAGATTCATTATGCAATTCTTCAAATGCATCTTGCAATTCATCATATGAAGGAGAAGAATTTGATTCAAAATTTGAGGATGTTACCTCCATGTCATCTTCATCTTCCTCTTCTCCTCTAGCCATGAAACATAGATTGGCTTTCTCATTGTCCGAACTATCGGTTGAATCTATGTCATTATCATCCCATGCAATGTATGCTCTTCTTTCTTTTTTTTCCCTTGAGTACCTCTTCTCATACTTCTCCACTTTCCTTTGATAGATTGGGCACTCCATCTTCGTATGTCCCAATTCTCCACATTCATAGCATTTAGGAGTGGTTGAGGTTCCTTCCCCTTTGTGATAGGAATTCTTTGAGGGAAAGGGAGGTCTTCCTTGAGCTCCATTCTTTTTGAAAAATGTTCCAAACTTCTTTACTAGTAGGCCAAGATTCTCTTCACTAATTTCCAAGCCGTCTCCATCATCATTATCATCATCATTGATCAAAGAGGAGGTGGTCTTGAGAGCAATTCCCTTTTTCTTCTTATCTTGCTCCTCATTTTGATTGAGTCTATTTAGCTCCAACTCATGCTCTTGAAGCTTTCCAAAAAGTGTGGCTAAGGTCATAGTTGCTAATTTTCTTGATTCTGAAATAGCCGTCACTTTAGGTTGCCAATCTCTGCTCAAACATCTCAACACTTTGTTAATAAGATCTTCATTAGGAAAAGTCTTTCCCAATGAAGCAAGATGATTTATGATATGTGTGAAACGTTTTTGCATTTCTTGAATGCTTTCACCTTAGTTCATTCTAAAAAGTTCATACTCATGAGTGAGAGTATTTATCCTTGATCTTTTCACTTTACTAGTACCCTCATGAGTTACTTGTAAGGTGTCCCACATTTCTTGGGTAGATTTACAATTTGAGACTCTAAAAAACTCATCATACCCCAAAGCAAAGGGTAATGATATTTTTGGCTCTCAAATTATATTGACCTTCTTTTTATCATCATCCGTCCATTCACTTCTTGGTGTATTAATTCTTACACCATTTACAACTTGTGTGGGTACAAAGGACCATTTTCAACAAAGATCCCACACATCCAAGTCAATAGCTTCAATAAAAATTTTCATTCTTTCTTTCCAATAAGCATACCCATCCCCATTGAAAAAGGGAGGTCTATAAAGAGAAGAACTTTCAAAAAAATCATTTGAAGAGGCCATCACTTTCTCTTGAAGCTGCTAAGCCCTTTACACAAGAGCCTAGCTCTGATACCACTTGTTACCAAGTGGCCTCAATACTCAAGAGGGGGGTGAATTGAGTATGTAAAATATTTTTGTAAATTTTTCGCAAAACGTTTGATTAACAATTTTCGTTGAAGCTATTGGATGATTGAAGTGAATAGATAAACGAGATTGAATACTTCACTCATAAATAAACAACTCAAGATAGAAAGAATTCAAGCAAAGCAAAATATAGAACTCAACTCAAGCAAAAATAATTAAAGCACAAAGTAAAGAGATAGAGTTGAGAAGAACAAACACAAGGATTTATCCTGGTTCGGCCACCCCTTGTGACCTACGTCCAGTCCTCAAGCAAACCACTCGAGATTTTTCACTAAACTTCAAGCTTGAACGGGTGCTTGAAAACCTTTACACAAAAGAACACTCAATTCCTTGGGATGCCTCACCCTTGAGCTTGAGCCTCAAAGCAGGGATACCTCACCCTTGAGCTTGAGCCTCAAAGCAGGGATACCTCACCCTTTTCACTAGAGGGATACCTCACCCTCTTTACAACCTTTGAAGGATGCCTCACCTTCAACAAGGGATACCTCACCCTTTACAAACTTTGAGAGATACCTCACTCTCTTTTCTCTAGAGGGATACCTCACCCCCTTTACAAAGAATCAAAGTGTTTATAAAATGAAAACTCTCACAAGAGTAGATGAAAATTGAAGCCCTATAATGCTCTTCAAAAAATATCTCACAATATATACCAAAAACAGAGCAAAAGTGATTTAAGGATGAATCTCATATTATAGCAATTGATAGATGTTTCTCAAGTGTTGTTCAACCACAAATGATGCCTCAAGATGAGTATTTATAAGTTTTTGGAACAATAGAGCCGTTGGGGGCTTTAATGGGCAACATTAAAAGCCAAATAATATAGCCGTTGGGCTTGTCAGAATGCTGGTAATCGATTACAGGGTACTGGTAATCGATTACATGACAGTTAGAACATGTTCTTGCCTTTCTGGGTTTGTAGTAATCGATTACAAGACGTGTGTAATCGATTACACGCCCTCTGACTTTATGGTAATCGATTACAATATTGATGTAATCGATTACACGGCCTTTTTTATCGTGTTCTTGGATTTATGGGAACATGGTAATCGATTACATGGATGCTGTAATCGATTACAAGTCCTCTGACTTGCTTGTAATCAATTACCAAGAGTGTGTAATCGATTACTTTCCACTTTGAACACATTTTTCAATCCTAATTAAGTCTCTAGGCCATTTTTATCATTTGGGTACTTGGACAAAACAAGATTTACAAATGTTTACCATAACCCAAGATTGAAATCAACATTTCTTTAAAATATGAACTTTGAAAACAAGTTGATTTATGAGATCTTTGAAAAACCATTTGAATATAATTGAGATACCTTGAGAGCATTTCACATTGATGTTCTAAGACCTATATCTAATATACCTCTTTTGATCTTGGTATTCTTCTCTTGGTCTTGATCTTTTCTTTTGATCTTGAACTTTTCTTTTGATCTTGGTCTTTTCTTTTGATCTTGGTCTTCTTCTCTTGATCTTGGTCTTCTTCTCTTGGCTTTGTTATCATCAAAAACTTATTTGATATGCTTCATGACATAAGCATTCACATTGTTAAATTCGAAGTTTTTGATTATATGATTCACAAAAACTACTACACGTTGATTTTTGTCTAAAGTTTATTCTGAAAGGTGTTTTTGGTGGAGGATATCTGATTTGCACAGTCCAATGTTAGTTTGTATTTTGTCCTTCACTCTGAGTATGAACTTGTAAATTCAATTGAGGATGCTGGATTTAGGAAATTGAATTCTATGGTATTGAGTTGAAGTTTGGTTGTTGTTAAGCACATTCTATTTTTTATTTGTGTATAATGTCATTATATTTTAACCTGCATTTGTTTTTATAGTTCCAGGTTATTGGATAGAATGTCTTCTCAATCATCTACATATTGAAGTCATAGCTATAGACAAATTGGAGTGATAATGTGCTAATATTTTTATACTCTTGGTCATATCAAAGTCAAAAATTTTAAACTAAGGTGTTCCAATTGCATCAAAAGAAAATATTAGACATGTCCATGTACATATGACATAAAATTAGTTCATTTGTATCTTCTTGTTGATCTTTGTTAGTTCATTCATTTTCTCCATGGCCAAGCTGATTACTTCTTCATGGTTGTGGTTATATTGGCCCATGACTAAGTCAAACCCAATCCTCATCCTCGTTCTATCATCAACCTGTGACATAGATGAACAACTATAAGTTATAGTATCTGACTGCTATTAAGAAAACTATGTAAAAAAATTCAAATGAATGAACTTACTCACCTTGATGTTGAACTGGTTTCATAGATTCCTTTTCGAAATCTGCATCATCCAGGCTGCAACCCAAATTTCGCAATCATTCATGTTAAAGTGATTGAAATGTTAGTTGTCTAACCACTCTAATTGCATTGACTATTCTCTATTTAATTAAAAACATAACACAAAATGGTCTTGTCCATATGAGCCATCTCTTTGCTGACCCAGTCCAACAGGTTCAATAATCTCAAATTAAAAAATGATAGGCTTCTTTTGTCGACAGAAGTCGTAAAAGGAATCATCAGGCAACATCTGTTTTGTAAATAGATCCTAAACCAATCCATATCATTAGGATGAATAATAGGTGTTAAAATAGAAAATTGTAGTGGAATAGAAAAATGGTAAAGAGTTAATTTAGGTATAACTATAACATTACCAGAATCTTTAAGCTTCTCAACTTGGATTTATATTTGTCTAAGATCGATTGGATTCTAACAGAATTATATGCAATTCACTTAAGTCAATCACAAGTAGAAACTAGTGATTGTTATCCTCATTGATTGGTACTAAGATCTGTAAAATTGATAATTAATAATGATAGTAGTTTACATTTACATTTTGTTATTGTAATAACATTTAATTTGTTTGTGTACCTGAGACAAATAGTCAACTTTTCCCATAAATTCTTGTTGATAGTAAGTCATGATCCTTTTTAGATCTTTATGCTAATTCAAGACATAATGCTACAATATTGTTGGCAAGTATGTTTTATATAATTATAGATAGTTAGAATTTAATTTGAAATTTACAACAAAATAGATGGCTTACATAGAATGTGGTTGGAACGAACCAAATTGTGGAATAGTTATACACTGATAAATGATCATGTGTAAGTATACAGATAAGCAAATTAAGTACTTGTATGTAATATTAAATCCAATAAGTGCTACTACATAAAATATGTAACATTTACATTAAAAATTACCATGTATTAGGCCTTACGTCCTGATCAACTCTCTGTTTAGGCCTTAGTAATAAGCCTATATTTTATAACCATAAATAGATAAATTGTGGTAATTTGCTTATGATTATTGATGAATTTTGAATGGATCCTTATTAATTATCTTCGTTTTTGCATATTAAGAGATATTTAACACATTTATAGCAAAAACAGGCGAAGATATCTCGTTTTTAAAGCAAAAGATAACCATTTTGGCTTAGACAGGGCCCTATGTCAACTTAGAAGCAATTTAGGAGTTAGACACAACCTTGTCTAGCTTGAAGATAGCTTCTGACTAGGAGATACGGTCGTGTCTCTTGGTCACACGGTCGTGTCTCCTCCAATGTTGAAGTTGTGTTGTTCTTCCAAGAGACACGACCCTGTCTAACTTAATTGAAGCTTTTGACTTGGAGACACGGTCATGTCTCTTGCTCACATGGTCGTGTCTTACTTAAAGTGCAGATACGTGATTTTTAAAGGACATGACCGTGTTGAAGGGAGACACAGCCATGTGAGCCTTCCTGACATGAAAAAAGAGGTTGTTTTACCCCCAAAAACATTATAAATTAAGCAAATCCCAAAACCTAAATGACTTTTTGGCTAGAAACTTATGTGACTGTAGGTTTTCAGAGGTATAGGCAAGAATTGGATACGAGGATTTTGAAGGCAAGAGCAAGGGTCATTAAAGTTCAACCATTGAAGTTCTTTTCTCCATCTTCTCTGTTTATTTAGGGGTTGTTTCTTTAATCTTTGTTCTTGTATGTGCTACAATTGTCATGAGTAGCTAAACCTTTTTTTTTCTAAGATTAGGAAGAAACTCTCTATTTCTCTATGATGAATTGTTAATTTGATTCTTTGTTAATGAGAAATTATTCTTCTTGATTCATTCTTGGTATGCTTAATTCTTGTGGTATGTTGCACGCCATATTTATATGATCTTAGGCTTTAGGTGAAAGATCGAAAGATGAAATCTAATTGCTTGATAATCCAAGAATTGAAGTTAGGAATTGAGATCTAGATCTTCAATCCTTCGAGGGGTAAACAATTGTCATAAAACTTAATGGGTTGGAACTTGGATTAATTGCCATGAGAATGAGATTGATGAAGTTTTAGCACATTTTTAGTGCCAATAAATTGTGCTTTAAATAATTTAGGATAAATCGCCTTCAAGAACATAATTGAACATTAACAAAGATAAGATTACAATTTATCATAAGGGGTAGTGAAGTGGATTCTTAATCCTATGCCTTTAAATCTTTGTTGAACCTCATCTTTTCTAGTTTTATTTGTTTCCTTTATTGCTTTGCTTTTCGTCTAAATTTTAATTGAGTTTTTACTATCAATTTTACTCGCTTAAATAATCAAAGTAGCCGTAAGAGTTAGTAATCAATTGATCATCGAGGGAACGATCCTTATTTTACTACTTGTACGATTCGTGCACTTGCAAAAAATCTACAACAATTAGCATTTTCAATGTATATCTAAAACCATCACAGAATAGTGTCGTACTTAAAATCTCGGTCTTGTAATGGGATAAATAGAAATAATGAATGAATATGATTGCTACATATAAGAATATTATCACATATTTTAAAATTGTAACTTACTTATCACAGACATTACTTTGAAATATATAAGCTGCTACTGCAACCTCTACTTCACTCAACCTCATTTCTTTTGTAGGCCTAAATAGTATTGATACCCACTACAGTTCAGTTGATTTTGGTACCCACTACAGTTCAATTGATTTTGGTACCCACTACAGTTCAGTTGATTAGTTAGACATGAAAAAATAGTAAATATATAAACACATACATATACACTTACATTTGGAAGCTCCACTCTTGGACGTTGTAGGCTTTCTTGAGACATTGCAGATTGAGGTGAGTTGTTTACTATGAAATTTGGGCTTACTTGTCTTTGGGGTTGCATTGTTGTTTTGGTGATCTTGTTGGTATTATTTGTCTAACTTTCACTGGGCCCCTTGTTGTTTCTCATCATTGTCTTGATTACCTTTTCACCTTGTTGTTGTAGTCATACACAGAAGAGATTTTAAGTTTCTTCATTATCATGTTAGTGTTAGGGCTGTCAAAATGGGCTGGGCCGGGCCGACCTATTCTGGTCGGGCCAGATCGGACCATGTTAGTTTCGAGTTGGCATTTTGTTTGCCTAGCCCGGCTTAATGTAGTGTTATTAGTGCAGGTTGGCTCGGTCCGTTTGGGCTTAGCCAATTCGGCTATTTCTAATTTTTTTCATTTTTGATAGCCCAGCCCGTCCATTTTATCGGGCTATTTGGGCTGACCTATCGAGCTTGACTCATTTTGACGGCTCTAGTTAGTGCCATTAACTTTAGTTGATAATGGACTGATTTTTGGTACAATGTTGTTATGTGTTTGGTTGACAATCATATTTGTCAGTGCTTGGACAGCTTGCTTCATCTCTTCCACAAATGACCCTAACATGTCAACCTTTACCAAAATAATCTATGCAAAGTAGGAAGGTGCACCCATATGTAATTTAATAAGTTAATTTTTGAAAAATACTCAAAAAAATTTTATACAGATATACATTTACCTCATTTCTGTCATTGAGTACTCCTCCCTTCAAATTTGGAATGCATACTTCAGTTGGATTCCTCATAAAGTCATTGTGTCTGATAGATATTTTCATGTTAATTTTGGATTCAAAATTTAACTATCTAGTAATTGACTCACCGAAAAATTATTTCTATGGGTAGCATCATTGTAATTGTTTCTACATTGGCTGGTTGCTTAGGTAAACTGAAAACAGATGTGTCTATTTGTTGGTCTGAGTCTTTTGTATGGTTGAGGACATCCATTCTAATCCTCTTTGATCCTTCTTCTAGAGGACACATCATACTCATGCCTGTGTATTAGATTGATTTGGATGAACACAAGTGTATGATTTAGTCCACCGTGGGTGTGATGTTGAAGGTGAGAGAGTTAATGTATGTTATTACCCTATAACATAGTTAAAAGCTAGAATTATCAACTGAAGCAATAATTAGTCAGATGTCCTTGGATAGTGTAAAAAATTGCACCAGATAGTTGAGTCATTAGTTATGCTGCTGACTACATACATGTGGGTAATAACCTTTAAAGTCTATACTTGTTACCAATGCAACTGCAATTCCTATGCAAAAAAATATCAGTAGTCCAATATTTAATTCCTATATATATTTATTTTTAAGTTTTTTTTACTTGATTTTTTTTAAAGTTTATTGTACATTAAATTAAAATTACTAGTACTAAATTTTGGAAAGAATTGATAGTCAATATTAAAATTTTATATTATTCCATTTTGAAATATATTGGTTAAGATTTTTGGGTTTTAGTTTTATTTTTAAGTTTATTCTATATTAAACTAAAAATACTAGTACTATATTTTGGAAAGAATTCATAATCAGTTTTAAAATTTGTAATTATTCCACTAAAATACCGCACTTAGAGTTGGTCACTTTTTTTTTTTTTTAAAATAAAATTACATTAAATTAAAAGTACTATTTTTATAAATTGGAAATAATTGACATTCAATATTAAACTTGCTTTACAATTGTATGCATCCATATTTAATTGGTAAGTATTTTTACAGTTAAAGTTAATAGATTTTAATAAATAAATGCTATTAATCATCAATATTTATTTGAATATCAGTTGGGCTTGTTTCTATACAGTAGATAACTTGTTTTGAAGTCTATTTAGCATCATAAATATTAGCATGCATACTGCATGAGCAAATATCATGTATATAAAAAATAATACTTGACAAAATATTGCAATAACAATGTGTTGATCTGATCCATAACAAAAACAAACAAAAAATCCAATCTAAACCAAAATCACTCTTCCATCTTACTAAACAACACTTATAATCTAATATTGTCATAATCTTGGGTTTAGGGTTTAGGCGATCTAACAAGTATGCAGGCATTTATTTTTCATCTAAATGGTCTTCAAACTTTGAAATGCCAATCTTGTGATCTCATCTTTTTGCTGGTTACAAGGTTTCAAAACCAAGTCCAATGCAATCCTTATTCTCGTTTCATCTTGAACCAGTCCAAAAAAGACCAACACAAGGTCAAATAATGGCCTTTTAAATGGACAAGTAACAAAAAATTAAAGGACTTACATGTATCTTGTATTCTTCAAAATAGTCAGTATTTAAAGCTTGCATCATCCAAGTAGCTACAAATACTCCACAATCATTCCTAAAATAACAAAAGAGGACTTACTGACCTTATTAACATATTTTGGTATGCATAGAACTAATAGTAAATTTTTTTAAAAAAATAAGAAGTAAAAAACTCATATGAGCCATTTCTCTATGCCTCAATCTTTTTAGGTTGAAAAACTTGGAAAGAAGAAATATTTGGTTTTTCAGTATAGCAGAATTCATAGAATATCTCATCCATCAACATCTCCTCTAGAAACATTCCTTATACATGATGGTTTTATAAGATGTAATTATATGTGAAAAAACTGGGATTAAAACCTACAGTATTATAATGTTACATTACCAATATCGTAACAGATCTCTTTCTTGAAGAATGGTTTGATGGGTTGGGCTTTGAATCCAGCAAAATAAGTCATTTCTTGATGAGGTCGATTACAAGCAAATATCAATGCATGTTTTCTTCATTGTTGGGAACATAAACGATAGAACATATTCACCATCAAACTTGTTAGGTACTACAATTATGTTTAACATGTACTAAACTAACATTAAAATGGAGTATCAGTCGCATTTCTCACCAATCTCAGGTAATCAACTTTACCCATAAAATGAGAGTGTAAGTGGTCCGCAATAGTAGTTGGATGTGTGCTTCAACTCAACCGAAATTGTTGTAGTTACCATCAAAACTTACACTATTAATCAATTTTTATTTAAAATTGTTTTGTAAAGATAAATTTGCTTTTATATATATATATATATATATATATATATATATATATATATATATATATTACAGAGAAACTTGTTGGTAAGAACCAAACTGATGATAATCTGGACCTTGCTCGCTCTTCATGTGTCAGTATGCAAGCTACTAGATTAAGAATCCATTTATTAAAAAAAAATTGTGTTAATCATGCGATTAAAGTTATAGTGACATATACATGTTTGTTTCTAATATATATTGGACTTACCTCATGGTCCAGCATCCCCTTAGGCACTATAGTTTTGAAAGTCTCTCTATGGATGTGACATAGTCCATTTATGGCTAGAATCTCCTTGCACTAGAGTTAGAGTCCTTTATCATCCTTATTATACAGTAATAAAATTCAACATATCAAATTATCAAACATATTTACTCACTCATCATAATTGTTATTTGCAAAAATATAACCATATATAGCAACTTCTACTTCGTCAAACTTCATCTCTTTAGTAGGCCTAAACAACAAAGGCACCCATTGCATTAAGATAGACACATTAGTCTTATGATAAATTATATAAAAATACTTGTATCATTAGGTGGATTGTCATCAGTCATAAATGACTTACACTAGGAAGCTCTATTCCTGATGTTCTCATAGGTTATGCAAGGTTATGGGTGACTGTTAAGCCTGAGACACAATGTAGTAACCAGCACTATTGGGACTCAACTTGTCTTGGAATTTTGTGTCTGAGGTAAAATAAAATTTTGTTCAAGGTGAAGAGTTTCTTTCCCACAAAAGAACCATTCTCCTTCCCCCCCCTCTTGTTCTTCGTGAAATGGTTCCTTCGATAACACATAGTTATACTTATTCTCTGTTTGTGTAACAAGAATTGGTTGATTTTTTAAAGCATCCATCAAATCCACCACAGGCATTTGGGCCAAGTTGGTTGTTTTAGTAGCACACTACAAGAAATCAAGAAATTAACGAGGAAAATTTCTCTCGCTAATCTCTTGCTAAATGTTTTTGCGAGAGATTAGCGAGAAAAATTTCTGTCTTTTTTTTTTTGGTCTCTAAGTAGCTAGGGAATGCATTCCCTCGCTAATCCCTCACTAATTACAGAATTTTCCCTTACTAATCCGTCATTAATCCCTCACAAATATTAAAACAAATTCCCTCGCAAATCAACGAGGGAAATTCTGTCGCTATTCAATCGCTATAGGTTGGAAAAATTTGGATTTAAAATCCATTGCTAATCCCTTGCAAATCTCTCGCTATTCCCTTGTAAATCCATCATTAATCCAAGTCACAGTAAGGAAAAAAATTTAGACCCAATATCTGTCGCTAATTCATCGCTAATTTCACTCGCTATTCCCTCGTAAATCCCTCGCTAATCCAAGTCACAGCAAGAAAAAATAAATTTAGATCCAATATACGTCGTTAATCCCTCGCTAATGTCCCTTGTTATTTCATCGTAAATCCCTTGCTAATTTCCCTCGTCATTCCCTTGCAAATCCCTCGCTAATCCTAGTCACATCAAGAAAAAAAATGAAAAAAAAAAAAAAAAGTCATCGACTTACAATACACAGCCACTCTACCTATGCACGTACACTGTGCCACCATCACAGCACAATTTGGCATCTCAATAGAAAAAGCAAACTATCCCAATTTAAGAAAAAGGAATGAACTTGGGATTAAAAACTAATTATCAAAAACCAGTTCAATATTGACTCAGTATTCCTATCTCATACACCGTCAAAGAAAAACAAAGAAACTGTAAAATTTACAAACTGTATAGATCATTCTTCCTTAAACAAAGAGCTCTAGCATATAATTTTCAACTCTGCCTATACAGATTGACCATGATCCTTGCCTATTGGACCATTGGTATGCCATGATATATGATACATCTTCTATTGTTTTCTTTCAAGTGGTTATTTATCAATCTGGCATGATCAATGCTAAAACAAGATACAACATTATAAGATTTACATGAGAATAGATTTACCGTATGGACTAAGCAAGATACAGCCATAGAGATATATACCTTCAAATATCTAGTAGCCATAGAAAGTCTTATAATTTCACAGAAAAGATTTATAGTAAGGGCTAAGCAAGATACAACCTCTGCATCAAGAAAGAGAAAAAGGAATTTAACATTGAAAGTGTTATTGTCTTTATATTAAAAGGAGTTTAACATGAGAATAGGATCACACTTGTTCTTAGTCCTATTACAAATAGTAAGATCAATTCTACAACAAGACAAAAATCCTTTGGATGGGTCCTTGACACCCTGTATCAAAATGAAATTCTATTAATCAGACCATACATTTTAAGAAGACGGCACTTGATTGAGAAGTCATACCCTACTATGCTGAAGAAAGAAGAAACTGCAAAACATATCTAGCAATCAGAGAAAATGCCATAAAAGTGGATTATACCTAAGGCTCATACGTAGACAATAAGGCTTTACTAATGTGGAAAATTAATAGGAACAAACCTATTTGGTTTCTGGGCATGCACATAAACAATCATTAAGGGAAAGTTTAGCAGATGTAATCAACATGTTAATCACAAATGAATGCTTCATCCAAAAGATTTACAAACCTCTAAATAATCAACAGCAACATGTCCAATACCTAGTGTTGCTTAGCTATTTTGCAGCTACAACAATTATAGGCCTAAATGTCAGTTTTAAAATCAACTTAAAAGGTAATTACAATAATTACAGGAGAATGAAATACAAAAAACTCAAAAAGTCCAATGATAAGTCACCAAATCAGTTTTATTACTTCAACAGAAAACTCAATAAGCTACCAAATCAATTTTCAAAGATACAATGTATGAATAAGCTATGAATTCAGTTTACCAAATTACTTATATTTCTTCAAAATATCATTTGAAAATGAAACAATGCATCAATAATACTAGCAAGAGAAGTGATTCAGTCTTGGTCACCCAGCAAGCAATATTAATTACCAATCACCAACAATCAACAAAATCACTAATGACAAGATTCAACAGTAATGTGCATATAAAAAAAAGAATGTCATTCAGATTTGGGAAACACAACCAAATCATTAACACAAAAATCTAAGTTAATTCACAATATCCTGCAAATTTGGGAACACTGCTAAATCATTTTGTGCAAAGTGCAATAAACCAAGTAAAGGTATTATAAGAATGCTATCAAAATGCCCAATAAACCAATATCAAAATGCAAATTTGGAAACACAGCTAATGAACAACCATTTTAAAAGAAACCCCAAATCCATGTATCATAATTTTGATAAATCAATAGATCTCAAGCCATATAAAAATTATGGACAAGTATAATTTGGTTCTACTTGAACTAATGTACATCACTTCAGTTCAAAATGTTGAAGTAGAAACTAATATCAACATGTTTTAAGATTCTAGATGATAGGAGTGTATCAAAATGTCAAAATAGAAACTAGTATCAACCAGTGGATCCATTGCAAGTATTACTTAAATTTCATTAGAAACCACAAATCCCCAAAATAAAAAGTAGAAACCCTAGGCCATTTACATTTACAATGGGGTCATTGTAGAGGCAGATGTTGATGGTGGTGCGAGCGACGACAAAGTGAAGGCAAAGCAGTCCCTCGCATAAGCAGTCATGCTCGTGCGCGGCTAGGCCGCTGGGGGCTGAGCAGTGCGATGAGATGGCGTCGCAAGGAGGGGAAGGCATCGCTGTCCGCTAAGAGAGAGAGAGAGGGATGGCGAAGGCATTGCGACGTCTCCATGCATTGAGAAAGAAAGAGGGACGACGTCGAGGTGGATCTAAGGTAAGAGTGAGCGGCGACAGAGCGGATCTGAGATGAGAAGGAAAGTGAGCGGTGGTGGTATAATGTCTAGAGTGAGATGGAAATGAAATGAAAAGTGAAAAGTGAAATGCTATGGTTTTGGTGGCAGATCTAAGTGTTTGCAATAGAGGAAATAAGAATGGGTGGGAAAGTATAAAAAAGAAATCGGGAATGTAAATTTTTAGCAAGAGAAATTATCTATCGCAATTCCCTCGTTAATTTTAGCGAGGGAAATTATCCCATCGCAAATCCCTTACTAACTTTAATGAGGGAAAACTTTTCATCGCAAATCCCTAATTAGCGAGAGAAATTATCCCATCGCAAATCCCTCACTAACTTTAGTGAGGGAAAACTTTTCATCGCAAATCCCTTACTAATTTTAGCGAAGGACAACTTTCTGTCTCAAATCCCTCGCTAAATTTAGCAAGGGAAAATTTTCGTTGCAAATCTCTCACTAATCACTGATTTTTTCCACCTTGAATATGTTTTTAGAATTTAGCGAGGGCTAAATTTTTCCTCGCAATTCCCTCGCTAATTAATGAGGGATTAGCGAGGAAAATTTCCATCACTAAATTTCGTTGCTAAATCCTGTATTTCTTGTAGTGGCAGTTGAATTCATTGGAGTCATGAAATGAGTCTTTGTGAGTTGGATTGTTGTTGCTATGAGACATGTATTCCTTGATACAGGTATAGGAGAATGACTTAACATTGGTACCATTTGGATGAGGGTTTGGGTTGTAATTATTTTGGCCAGGTTATGAACTACTTACTTCACTTCCTCAACAACAAATCTTATGTAATATCCCTTCTAAATTAAATTCTTATATATGACAGTATTTAATTTTTATTTTGTATTCACAAGACATACGTGTAATTTATTAAATTGTTATTAAGGATGTACGTGGAATTAAAAATTTTTGCATACAAGGGACGTACGTAGAATTAAAACTTTTGCGAACAAATTGAATTATTTATTTATAGTGAATCTGAAAGACTGACAAAAGATTTTTTTAGAACACTGGAAATTGTGAAAGATATTTATAAGATATGTTAAATATAAATTAAGAAAAATTGAATAAAACAAAGCTCTAAAACCCTAAGTAATTATGCTAACTAATTTGGTTAGTAGTTTAGTTAGTTTGTGAAACTAGATTGATAACTAAGTTAGGTTAGTTTGGTTAGAATAACTAAGTCATCATGAATCACCCATGAACCAATGAAAACCTAGACATTTGGTAGGTTTCGAATTGGTTAGAAACTTAGAGAAGTAACACTTAGTTCACTTTTGATTGGTTGTTTAAAAAATATAAAAGGAAAAGAATTGAAGAGAAAAATAAAAAGATGAACACTCCAAGAGCTAGGAGGTTCAGCCAAGGTAGAGACAAGGAGGAAGACCCTTGGTGTCACAGGTTCGATCCTAGGAAGCGCTACAACGTGAAGGTGGGATCGAATGATCGCTTCTTAGGTATACAATTCCTTCTAGTGTTAACATCTCCCTAGCTAGCAGTAGAGAAGGGGATGTTACATTAAAAAGGCTCCTTTTTAATGTAACAGTGCTTAAGCCAAACATTTTTGGTTCATAAGGAACTTGAAAAATTGATTGGAGTTAAGGTGATTTTTGAACCTAAATCTATGCCTAAGTAAATCAATAGGTTGTAAAAGAGTTGCAACAAGTTTAGAGGCTTAGATTGGTGTTAGAAATCACATAGAAATTAATCTTGAATGATTGAAAGTGAGAATTGTTCCAAAGGAACCATTCTCAGATTCTGTAGAATTCAGTGAATAGTTAGTGAAGTTTGTTGCATAACTTGAGCTACAGACATCGTATGGACTTGATTCTAGTGTCATTTGAAAGCTAAGATATAAGGCTTCATGCGGTAAAAATTTTAGAATTTTCTAGCAATCTAATTAGTACCAGTTTCTGTTTGAATCTGAGACAAATTCTACAGAAAATGCATTCTGGCAACCAGTAAACCAGATTGCATAATTTATTACTCCGATGTCGTATGGACATGAAACTAGTGCCATTTTGAATCTAACATGTAAGGATTCTTGCCTGTAAAATTTTAAGATTTTTCCACTAGTAGTTTGTTCCCAATTTCAATTTAAATTCAAGTTAGAATTGGGTAAATCAGAGAATGCCCTGTTTTGGCCTCTGTAAAATGTTGCATAACTTTGGTTATACTTAGCCAAATGAAGCAAGGTTTGTGGCATTGGAAAGATATGATAGAAATCTATATGCTCATAAAATTTCAGAATTTCTGAAGTTATTATGCACATTTGGCGCAATCTTGAAAATCAGCTTTTTTAGGCTGAATTTGAGGTGTTTTGGGTATGGTTTGAACTCTATGAACACTAGCAACTCTATTAATAGTTAGAGTTGAGCACCATAGGGCCTAGTTGACAAGATTTGAGTGCCATAGGGCCTAGTTGGTAAGATTTGAGTATCATAGGACCTAGTTAGCACGAGATGGTTCCCTTATCTTAGGGTTGAACCTAGCGGTTCCCTTAGGGTTGAACCTAGCGGATCCCTTAGGGTTGACCTAGCAGTCCCCTTTGGGTTGAACTAAGTAAGTGGCTCCCCTATAGGTTGAACCTAGTAATTGGAACCCTTATGCAATGAGGTTAATCCATAAGAGATAGAACCCTTATGCAATGGGGTTGATCCATAAGAGATGGAACCCTTATGCCATGAGGTTGATCCATAAGAAATGGAACCCTTATGCAATGAGATTGATCCATAAGAGATATCCTAAGTTAGGATAAGGATAAGTTATATCTTAAGCTAATCTATGGATAAGTTAAGAAATAAACTAGTTGAGATAAGTTGTGAAAGTAGTACACTCACTATTGTGTGGTAGAATAGCCCACTCAATATCAGATAGTCTAAAGACTATTTAGCCTATTCTACGTATATAAGTACAAGGGAATGTAGTTCCTAATAATCGTTAAGCTATAAGTATGAGTTTAATATTAGATTATGAAGTGGCAAGATGAATATTCACATAGAGCCTCAATGTGAATGTTCTAATGCTAGTAACATTATTCATTGTGAATTGATATTTGCTCAGTAGTTATATCATATTAATGAATAACAAGAGCAGAGAAGTTAGTATAGTATATCGACTTTAATGAGTAAAGTTGAGGCATAAGGAGGCTTTTGATATTTTATATTTGTGTAGAAATTTGTTTAATATCGATAGTATATTCAATTTTAGATTTCATTTATTCAGTATAAATGTTTAAATGCTGGTATTGGTCACTCATGCCGAGAATTATATTTCTCACCCTATTGTGTTTCCATGTAAATCCAAGTAAAGGCCCAACAAGAGGATAAGAAGATGAAGATAACAGAAGAACTAGAAGAGTTTAGTTTATGTTTTTAGTCCAAAGCTTATGTAATTAATTATATTTGTTTTGAGTATGTAAAAATTGTATATATGTATAACTTTTAGTTATAGCTCTCTATAATTATTTATTTAAATGTTATGGATTTATTGATGATTAAATTAGAAGTAGCATGACTGATATTGCTTATCCTGGTATATGTTGGATATATTAGGGTTCCAATATTAGGCTGTTACAGTGAACACTGCTTTCTACTTCTGTGGGCACTCCTTGGACATATGTCATGCCTGACCACATGTATAACAAACTGATTGCTCGACTAAGCAAGGCATGTTCCTATGAAGTCTCCCACACTTAGGACACTTAGGTCCCTCATTCTTCCTTGAACCTTTTTACCCTTATCTTGTGGGTAACCCGGTTTAGGAGTACTTTTCTTCTCGTCAAACTTCTTTCGCTTAAGGGAGCTATTTGTTTTCTGCTCAGGTTGGAATTGAAGACAACTCATTTATACTATTATGTACTTGCTCACTAAAGAAGCAAAATCTTTGATTTCTAAGGGTTCTATCATCCTTCTAATATCTTCTCTTAATCCGGATTTGAACTTGACACACAAGGAGTTCTTATTCGGGTTAAGCCTATACTGAGATGAAAGTCTTGACAACTTGTCAAACTTCGCCACATACTCACCCACTGTTATGCTTCCTTGCTCAAGCTTCAAGAACTCTACTTTTTTTCCTCTTGTAATGACTTCGGGTAGTACTTCTCTAAGAAAGTGTTCCTAAGCACTTCCCAAGTAATCTGTATGGCTGCAGTTTCTATTAACCTTCTAGCATTTCTCCACTAATGCTCCGCTTCTCCACTAAACATAAAGGTAGCAAAGGATACTCTTTGCTCATCAGAACATTGCATGGCTTCAAAAATCTTCTCTATTTTGGTTAACCATTCATTGGCTTTCACCGGATTGTACTCGCCTTTAAACATTGGGGGGTTCAACATTCTAAACTCTGCAAGGTCCTAAAAATGTTGATTCCTTCCCACCGATACCTCTTGTACTGGAGGTGGAACTGGTGGAGGTACCTGTTATTGAGGTTGAGTGGCCAGCAACCTCTTCAACATCTTGTTGGTAGTGGTTGTTTGTTCTTGCATAGCCTTAGCCATTGTTATTACTGCTTCGACCATGCTAAGGTTCTCACCAGAAGAATCATGGTTCCCTTTAGTGTGTAACATCCCTGAGAACATGTCAGGCTTGTGTAGGGTTTCAGAGATAGTCAAACACTTGCTTGACATGTCTGTAAAGTTTCATGGCCAGCTGAGTTAGTTTAGGCAATTTGCAGCAACGCAGAATGTGAAAAATAGCCTAAAAAGACCCAAAAATGATGTAAATTGCCTAGATAAGAGAAATAATCATGAAAAAGTTGTTTTTAAGTTATAGATGAGTCAAGGAAGTTGCAGTTAAAGTTTGAAAGAAAATTAAGTTTGTTTGGTATTTTTAAGCACACCGAGTAAGTGTTTTGATACCGAATAGACTTAACGTAGATATGAAAATTAAAGATAATGATGAATTTGGTAATTAGATAAATCTTAGGATTTATTCTAGTACCTATGGAGGTGAGAAAACTTGAAATAAAAAGATGAAAGTGTTTCTAAGAGGTATAAGGTTATAATACTTATCTATTAAGTTGAAAAAAAAAAAAGAATCAAATAAATGACTTTCTCTTCTTCCCTTTTACAGTAGCAGAAAATGCATAAAGGGGAAGAGAAGAGGAGAAGAGAAAAGAGAAAGAAGAAGAGGAGAGGAAGAGAAGAGAAAGAAGGGAAACTAAGGTTTAAGCAACCTCTCTACAAAAAGACTTCACAAAGAGGTAGGGGGATTTATTTCTAGCTTATTTATTATTCTTTTCTCATTCTATTTCTTTCATGAGGCTACTATTTATGATGTATTAACATGAGAATATGTGAGTTATGAAGCTTCTTTTGGTTTATTTTGATTGTGGATGAAGTGGAGAATAAGATTATGCTTTTAGTTTTTCATGAATTTTGATGGTTACAAAATGGGTTTTTCATGGAAGATAGGTTGATTTTTGGATGCTAGATTGAGGCATTAAGATTGTATTTTGAAGATATATTTTGGTTGTTGAATGAAAAAGCTTCAAGAAATTGATTTGAAAGGAGTTAAAATGGGTGGAAAAGTGAAAGAGAGCAGCAACACGTTTTGTTGCTACCCAGCTAGCGCTTAAGTGCTGGTAGAGATATTTGAACTAACCCAGCCAGCGCTTAGGCGCTGGGATTAGAGCACTCAAGCGCTTAGTCGGCAGAAATGATTCTGGATGTACCAGTCAGCACTCAAGCATTGAAAGTCTAGCGCTCAAGCGCTAGATGCAGAACAAGGGAAAAATATTATATTGTTTCATATAAATGATGAAATGTATTAAGTTCTTTTATGCTATTTTAATTGATATCAAGAATATCTAAATTATGAAAAACATGAGTTATTTATGAGTTTAACAATTAAGATCAAGGGTTTAAAAATAAGATTGAGAAAAAAAGGAAAGTTATATTAAGCAGTGAAATACATGTAAAGGGAAATTACTAAGTAGTTTGATATTAAATGAAGGTTAAGCATCACAGTTTAGACAGTAGGTGGATTCCTACTTAGTGGGTTAAGGAGGTAACATATTTCCTCCCTACTACAGAGAAAGAAAAAGCAAGTTTACGACATTCATGGCATTATTCATGACATTATACTAACACAACTTGCATTGCATCATATTCATACATCATATCATAACATATGTATTTTTGGGCAGTTGTATGAGCGGTTGTCTGATCATGCATTGGCAAGTGTTTGGGCAGTTGCCTTACTTTTGTATGAAATAGCTCAGACTATGTTTCCCAAGAAACACTATATGTGATAAGGGTGTGATTGGTTCTTGAATTCAATGATACGATTTTATGTCTAATTATAATTCTAATTATCATTGTATTTAAATATTTTGAGTTTTATACATATTCAATATGGATTGTTATGACTGCTGATATTAGTACATTACTACTGAGGATATTTGATTCTCACCCCGAGTGTCTATGTAAATCTAAGTAAAAGTTCTATTCAAGTATGAAGCAGAAGAAGATCAAAGAGTAATTTAATATTTTGACCTTTCAGTTTCAGTTTATACATCATATGTATATTATTTTGATCCTGTAAACAGTTGTACATGTATATAATAAAGTTTAGTTTTTACAAGACTCTCCATAATAAATTATTTATAGGAATGATTCTGGATTAGTTGAATGTTATAAGTTAGTTGTAATATGACTAATAATGTTTAAGTAGATATATTAGGTTTTCAATATTAGGATGTTACATTTTGGCATCAAAGCAGTTCATCCTGTGAGTCGGGGTATGGACTGACTAGGCTTAGGAAGGTTTAGGAGTTGTCTTTATAAAGTTTTTAAGTTTATTGTATAAGATTTTGCTTTGGATGGGTTACTAATAACTACTATAACACAATTATATGATATTGAGACTGATCACCTCAATATGTAATGTTTTGTGTGCACAGAAAATTATGGTACCACCGAGGCATACTCGAGGAGGCGGAAATAGAAGAAATAAGAATGCAAATAATGAAGGATTAGACGTGACTGAAGCAATAATGGCAATGGCCGATGCAATGAGAGAGCAATCAACCATTACAGCAAATGCAGTGAGAGATCAGGCGGCTCTAATAGCTAGAGTGTTAGTGATGCTGCAAGCTAATCAACAACAACCAGGGCAACCACAACCAATACAGGAGGAACAAGTTGCTAGGAATCAAGATTTTCATGACATATCAGTGTTTCAGAAGTTGAATCCCCTGTCTTTTAAAGGTGAAAATGATCCAGTTAAAGTTGATGAGTGGATGACTGAAGTGGAGAAGATCTTTGAGGATATGCGATGTTCAGATGCACAGAAAGTTTCCTTCGCCTCTTTCATGTTTAGAGGCGTAGCAGAGCATTGGTGGAGGAACACTAAAAGATTGTTAGTAGCAGCAGGAACACAAATTTCATAGGATGTGTTTAGAAACACATTCTTGGAGCAATATTTTTTGAGAACTATACAAGAGGCTAAAGATATAGAATTCTTCAAGCTTGAACAAAGAAGTATGACAGTAACTCAATATGAAGAGAAGTTTAATGAATTATTAAAGTTTTCTTCTTTGTATAAGCTCAACCCAAATGAATAGTGGAAGTGTGTTAAATTTGAAGCTGGGTTGAGAAGTGATATTAAGATGATGGTAAGACCGTTGGATATTAGAGACTTCTCTTCTCAAGTAAGTAGGAGCAAGGTTGTGGAATCAGGATATCTCCAATTTCAAGTAGAGCAAGGAATGCAAGAGCTTCAGAAAAGAAAAAGTGATGATGATAAATATAAAAAGAACAAAAGGAATGTGTCAAAGGCTATTTTACTCAGGATGAGGATGACCGAGTTCAAAAGGTAGTAAAAGGGGCTCAATGCCCTAAATGTGGGAAAAATCATGGTGACAGACCTTGTTTAGCAGGACAAGGAGTATGTTATAAGTGTGGGCAACCGGGCCATTACGCAAGGGAATGTCCACAAAAGGAAGAAGCAAAATTTGATACAAAGCTCAAAGCCCCAAGGGGACCAAGAAAAGTATTTATGATGCAACATAAGGAAGATAAAAGTGGAGAGGAAACTTTGAGTTCATTTAACTTCTTTTACCCAAGGAGTAGTGGTGAGTTAAAAGTTTTCCTTGTTTAGTTTCTGTTTTCTTGCCTTAGTATGCTTTTATAATTTTGTTTCCTTAACATTTGGTGAACATGAATTATTTGTGAGTTGTATTAGGTAAACCAAATTTTGAGGACAAAATTTTAAAAAAGAGGGGAGAAATGTAATATCCCCGAGAACATGTCAGGCTTGCATATGGTTTTAGAGATAGCCAAACACTTGCTTGACATGTCTGTAAAGTTTCATGGCCAACTGAGTTAGTTTAAGCAATTTACCGCAACACAGAATGTGAAAAATAGCCTAAAATGACTCAAAAAATGATGTAAATTGCCTAGATAAGAGAAATAATCATGGAAAAGTTGTTTTTAAGTTATAGATGAGTCAAGGAAGTTGCAGTTAAAGTTTGAAAGAAAATTAAGTTTGTTTAGTATTTTTAAGCACACCGAGTAAGTGTTTTAATACCGAATGGACTTAACATAGATATGAAAATTAAAGATAATGATGAATTTGGTAATTAGATAAATCTTAGGATTTATTCTAATACCTACACTTACTTAGTTCAACCCATAGGAGACCGCTAGGTTCAACCCTAAGGGAACCATCTCGTGCTAACTAGGTCCTATGACACTCAAATCTTACCAACTAGGCCCTATGGGTAAGTAATTGGATCATAGTTATTGTATCTCTTATGTTTCCTTTAATGTATAAAATAATAATGAAATTCACAAGTTCCTTTTTCTTAATTTCTTTTAACTGGATACGAGTTGAGGAGACCCCAGTTTAATTGGTATTATCAGAATCCTCGTGCAGAAAATGCAGAAGTGGCAGATTGGCCTGATAAGATCCCTAAGGAAAAATGGGCTCAATCTTTTGATGAAGGAAGGCGTTATGGGCATATGACAACCAACCTAGCTGAGTCTATTAATTCAGTGTTGAAGGGACGCGTAATCTTCCTATTACTGATTTAGTGCAAGTAACATATTATAGGTTGGCTGAACTTTCTGTGAAGATGTGAAAGAAGTAACTAGCAATGATGCAAGCAGGACATACATATTGTGAAACAGTCACAGAGGCCATGGAAGAAAATCGAAGGATAGCAAACTCCCATGTTGTTTGTGATTTTACACACAAGCAGATCAATCTTTTCTGATCGAGGAGTTACTTCACCCACAGGAGGGAGTTCTCGCAAAGTACAGAGTAAACCTTAGTCAGATGTGGTGTGGCCGTGGGAAGTTACAAGCACTAAGGTTCCTTTGTTCACATGTAGTTGCTGCTTGTGCACATATCCATGTAGATTGCATGCAATATGTGGACAATGTCTATAGATTGGACACTATATTTAATCTTCATCAACATGAGTTCCAACCAGTACCAGATGAAGGTTATTAGCCTCAATACGGTGGTCCTGAAGTGTGTCCCAATCCAGAAATGTGAAGAGATCCATCTGGTCGTCCACAATCAAGTCGTATTCGTAATGAAATGGACCTTAGGGAGAAAGGCCAACCAAAGCATTGTGGAGTATACAGGAGTGAAGGTCATGATCGTTGAAATTGTCCTAATCGATCTGGCACTTTGGGGGAGAGTTCTCATCAAGAATAATGCTAATGAATGAGTTATATTACTTTCATATTTTGTTTACCTGTAATATTTATATAATGTGATCTTAATGCTAATGTTATTTATCTCACTGTTATGTTAGTTTTTTATTTATCGTTACGTGTCTAATGATAAAAGAAGTTATTTCAACTCAATTGTCAAGCAAAATTCAGAAGTTGTCATCACCCATGGCGGCTTTTGAACTACTTAAAAATAAATAAATTATACAAGTCAGAAGTCGTCATCACCCATGGCGGCTTCTGAACTACTTACTAAAAAAAATTAAAATTACACAATTCAGAAGCTGCCATCACTCATGGCACCTCTGAACTACTTACTAAAAAAAGAAAGAATTACACAAGTTAGAAGCCTCCATTATCCATGGCGACTTCTGACCATGTTTTAAAATTAGCATATTTTGGTACATAATCTAAAAGGTTCGGTAAAATAATAAATAAAATTTTAAAAAAAAGCTATATTCTAATAAAAATCCCTAGTGGTTACATAAAGCCTTCTCTAAAGTAACAACTACTTTTTAATAATTGTTTATTGTAATTTTTTATCGTCTCCTTTTATATATCTACCATTTATCACTAACCTTACAAATTATCTTGAAATTTCATGTTAAATGATCTTCTATTTTCATTAACATAGACTTGTGCAAACTATCAACTTATTCTTATAAAATCTTTTTTTTATAAACACTATGAGTTACATTTTTTTATTATGAGGCACCCCTAAGCACAACTCATTGCAAGTCCGATCTACATCTAGGGCCTTCAAAATAGGTCAAGCTCATCGGGCTAGCCCATTTATCCCAATTCCCCAAATCTGCACATGCCTACTACCTAGTATGTGTATGCGGTGGTTGAAGTCTAGAAGCTATTTATAATAGCTTTTGGTTTTTTACTCTATTAAATGAATATAAAATTAAAAAATAGGTGTAGGGGAATTGGGGTAGTAGTCTCAGGTTGAATTGAATCTAGCTTTTTACTCTTCTAAATAGGCTATTAAATAAATCGTTTAGTCTAGAAGCTATTTGCAATAGTCCAGAAGTTGTTAATTCACCTAGTCTCTGGACTAAATGTTTAGTCTCAGGTTAAAAAATAACCACCTTTTTGACCTACCATTAAGGCCATTATGTGATATGCTCTCACCCCATACAAATGCAAGCTCTCCACTTGAGACTTACCTACATCTGTCATGCGATGATAAGCTAGAATTAAGTGAACAAATGAAGACAGTGTAAGTTCATGGTTGTGACCCTCAACAAAGCTTCCCATTAACCATCTAGATGTCTTGTAGTCAAAGTACACCCAAAACTAGGCACGACAGTCAGTTCTAGTCAATGGTTTATGCTCTCTTACTCTATCTACTCTTGTGAAGTGCTTCTTATCCCTCAATCCCTCTCTATTGCAAACTCATTGACATATAATGACATTGCCCTTGCAATTGCGACATACATTTTTCTTCCTAATTACAAATCTATGCAGCTTAGCATATGTATTATAAAATTCAATAGCTTCAATTTTACTGCCAAAGTCTAGTTCACAAATATCATCCCCTGTCAACTCAGTAATTCTTTTATAAGTACCATCTACTTTTTTCTCATGCCACCATCATTTTCATGTCCAACGACATTGTCATCATCTTTGTCATTCTGCTCTCCACCATTATTGCCAACATTCCTGAGGTCATTCTTAGAAGCTCCATCAAAATACTCATCACTGGAACCTCCATCAAATTGTTGACCATCAAATTCCTCATCGCTCGAACCTCCATTCCATCGGATTGCTGACCATCACACTCTTCATCACTTAAACATCCATCACATCCATTATTATCATTCAAATCATCACTAGACATACCAACAGACCTGTCACCATCACCAAGAAACACATATGTATCATTATTCAAATTAACAATTTATTCTTCACCATTGCCATTCATCTATATAAAAGTACACAGCTTTTTTATTTTCAAAATCTTTTGCAGTTTAGAAAAAACCAAACCATATTTTACAAACCACCACATATATTAACATATAAACTACCATAAAGCCTAAACATATAAACTAGCATAAATGAAGTTCTAACACTAAATTCAAATAAGACTTGCTTCACATCACAACATATACATTCCTAATCAACCAAGAAATTTTACAGCATAAACAAATAGGTTTAAGTCCAAAAAATATAATTCATCTTGTGCAAAGTACAAGCTAAAGAAGCCCCATCTACACTCTTATAGGCTTGAGTGAGTTGAGTCCATATACCAAGGTAGCATTCTAATAAATTTTACAGCATACACGGTGAATTCAAAATCTAGCTTTCATTGGCCAAGTCCAAAAGATATAATACATCTTGTGCAAAGTAAAAGTGAAAGAATCCTCATGTACAGTCTTACATACTTGAGTCCATATACCACATAAGCCAATAAAATGCCAACAACAGATATCCAAGATCAAAAGAACTAGTACAAACAATTGAGAAATTATAATAGATAATAATATAGAATTCAATCAAGTGCTAAAGTTGTAGATTCAATTTGAGTTCAAATATCCCAAAAGGCCAAAAACAAAGGGAAAAAAGTGACTTTAGATACACATTACCATATGCCAACAACACAACCAAAAACCAAATTAAAACAAACAAACAAAAACAAAGAAAAAGAAGAAAGAAAAAGAATGATAGAAAATGAGAACCCAATCTCTTGAATTGGAACCTTTGAAACGGCGAACACTCTCAACTGCTAAACAAAGCTTTGAAAAAGTGAATAAATAGAGAAGACCGCATAAATAAAACCCAAGACTAATGCAAAAAAATTAGAAGGAGTCTTCAATCAAATCTTCAATTTCCAAGATAAAAATCAAATAAGAATCTCAAATATGTTTCCATATTAGACCAAGATTCATCTAGAAAAATTGTCATTTCCATTTCTAAGCAAGGAAAAAGATAAGAACCCATAATTGGAAATAAAAAAATGGAAAGAAATGCACAACTTACCATTTGAAGCTGCAAGTCGTTCGAAGCTCATTGGTTATTACTCTCTTCCGCGTCTTGCTTTCTTCATGACCAGTCACGATTCCGTGACCAGCCATAACTAGTCACGACTCGGTGACCAATCGCATATTGCTCTCTTTGTGACCAATCATAACCTAATATGAATGAGGGTCTTCAGTAGATTAAGGATTATAGGGATTCAATTTTTTTGGTCCAATAGCAAATGGGATTCGAATCTCAGGAAGTTAGGTCACATGAGGTGTTTAGGGTTCTTTCAATTTGAGGATAATGACCATATTTGATGATTTTGGGTTACAACTTCAACTTCAGTGCAGAGATTTGTCAAAATTGGGTTTAGAGTTCATACCAATTTTGGGAATTATGATCTACAATAATAGATGAGAAGGAGGGAGGGCTTATAAGGGATTTCACATTAATTTTGAAATTATGATTGCAGTGAGGGGTATAATTTTATGTATTTCACATATTTACAAAAAAGCCCCAAAGAGTAATCTAGCAAAAGAGAAAAATAAGATGTCCCTGTTACATGGACATAAGATGTGGGCCACATTCTTTTATGACAAAGACACCACCTGCACATGTGTTTCATCATTCTTGACCGTTTGTAAGAAGGTACCGAAACCACATCATTTTTGTAGCCACTAGATAAATTGCCAACAAAAATATATGAGAAACTTAATAAATACAATTTATACTTTGACTTATTGGATGATGAGTTGTAAATTATGTGTGCATTAGTCTCATTCTAATTGGGTCAATTAAGAAGGGTACTAGAACCCTTCAAAGTTTGCAGATACCAGAAAAATCACCTAATGAAAGGGATCCAAAGAAAAGAGAAGGACAACCACAAATTTCATGATATTTTATTCGCTGACTTACTACTAATCGTGATGATTTATATGGCCTCATTTTTATTTTCTTATTATGAGAATTGGTGGTCAAATTCACAAGAGTCAATCGGTTAGGCTTTGTTTGTATCTTATGTTACTATATTTGGAGGCTGTGATTGCAGTGCAAAAATGGCTGAAATAGCAATTGCCCGTTAATTCAGATGGTAAGTACAGGAAGGGTGACACAGATTGAGTATGCTCCTTCACATGCTTAAAGTTAATCGTGCATGGCCATTTGTTAGCATAAAGATACAGCTGAATGACACACCTTAATAAAGCTAATGTCCTGCAAGCAAAAGAAATTTATTTTTTTTTTTTCGGTGAAAAAATATTGACGGATATAGTTTGCTTTGTGAATGATAATTACGTTTACTTATATTATAATAGCAACCACTTTGTTCGGAGGAGTTTTCCCAAGTGGTTACAAAACCATAATTCATTCACGACTCGCTCGAACAGGAATCTTTCTACCCCACAATAGTTTTTTTTTTTTTTTGGTACATACCACTTAACAGTTTTTATATTATAACGTATAAAAAAAAAAGATGATACGACAAATAACATACTATTGCCTATAAATTTTATACTCCTAGCATTCCAACTATATAGAGCTGCATTCACATACCACATGCAGTACAAAACTTACAAACCAAAAGGACAAGGCAAAATAAATGTTCATGTCAGAAACAAATTTAGCAAAAATTATACAGGAGAACTCTACAGCATTGCTCCACGGCTAGATGATTGTCAACTGAAACAGAAAGTGGAAGAGAGAACGTGTTTTGTCTTTCTCTCTATTTCTATGTCTGAGAGACAAATTCAGAGGTAAGGAAACCAGTGCTGTACTAGACCAAAATTTGACTGCAATAGTTGGAGTGCAATTTAATTTGTCAAAGCCAGTGGAAAGACATGTCAAATGCAGCACTCACATTACATAATCCTCAACTAGGAAATCAATTATAGTGATGGCCCTTTTTGACTTTGATGGAAAGAGCAAAAAGGGAAAATAAACACACTAATAATATAATGGGGATACCATCTAAGATCAAGGGACATCGAGGAAGGAGTTGGATTGTTCCAGGTATATAATTGGGAGGACTCAATGAAATGGAAAATTTTAATAGTTTTGCGTTTTGCACGTTACCTAACACAAAAAAGGGAAAGCAAGGTCCTAAAGGAAATGCTTTCATAAAGTCCAACCCCACTTAGTTGATGGTTTTACCAGAACCACCTGATTTTTTAATTAGAACTGTTTCACGTTGGCTGAACTTCTAATCATCTCCAGATCAATACTAAGAAGTCTTAAGTCTAAAAACATATTACAAATGAAAGAAAAGGGGAAAAAAAAAAAGACAAGAAATATTGAGCTCCAAAGATACTATAGATTGCCATGTTAGGTATTGAAGTCTACAATATGAAGTAAACAATATGAAGTAAATTCAAAAGAGCAAAATTGACAATTAGAAGCAAAGCTGTACAGGTTTCAGTATCAAACTACAACTTGCAAATTGTAGTTTAGTTGCTCTGACCCTTTTAAAGGTGCTAAGTGCTGGAGACTGCAGAACTCCGTTTTTCAAGAGCTCTAGCTCTATGCCTTCTCTTGAAGACATCCTGCCTGAATCTCTTGGTCTCACTTTGTATGTCCATGAAGGGTTTCCTCTCTATATTTTCTTTTTCACTCTCCAACATCCTTTGCCTCTCTGTCACTGCCATGGCTGCAGCATTGTCCTCCGATTCTTGGTGTTTTACCTCTTCCTGCAGGTTTCCACCTTGTAAATCAATGTTCCACAAATGCGGTTGAGTTTGAGAGCCGCTCAGTAAAAGTGAAGCATAAAAGTGGGGGAGGGGGAAAGAGCATAAGAATTCACAGAACACACAGAAAATAGAGAGAACACAAATACTGAAAATTGAAGAATAAACCTCCCAACTTAAAATTAAGCAATAAAGCCAATGGTTGCCATAAGGAAAGCTCAAACACTATACATCATGTTTAAATTTCAATCGAAAATTAAAAAAATCTACAATACAGAACTCAAATAGGTATAACCAACGCACCCAAAAAAAAACATTAAAGAAAAAAAGGCAAAATAAAGGGCAATATATATTTAAAATTTTAACATCATCTTAATTATCTCTTCTTCATCTTCCTCATCTTCTAATTGATTATCATTATTTTCCTCATTAAGTGTTTCTTGTCTCTGTTTCAAGATTTTAGAAAAACTGGGCTCATTCTAATCGGATTTGAATGAACCCCAACCACAACCCAAGAAAGAGACCCATAATATGACCAACATTTCACAGAAGTTAAGCATAAAAGAAGATTTTAGAAAAACTGGGCTCATTCTAATCGGATTTGAATGAACCCCAACCACAACCCAAGAAAGAGACCCACAATATGACCAACATTTCACAGAAGTTAAGCATAAAAGAATGGGTGAAAAGCCAACTTTTAATGCTCCAAACTTCAAAGTGCACTTCAACTTGCTTTTACCAAAGTGTTCTTTATTGTAAAATACAGTGATTTTCAATAACTTGAAATACAAAGTTTACACTATGCATTACACTTCAGAGCACTTCTAACAATAATGAACAATACTCAATAGAAAAGGGAAAGTAAGAAAGGACCTGAAGATCATGAATGAGACTGTCAAGTGATTTGATCTTCCTATGAGGCCAGCGAGGAATACCAAATTCTCTGCATTTCCTCTTGAGAACAGTTAGTCCAACATTTAGATTTCTTGAAGCTTCTACAATTGGCATATCAAAGTACTTGACCAAATCTGATAAGGCAATTTTTGCTATGTGGTCACTGGGTGCCCTCTTTTTCTTCTCTATAAAACCTGCAACCTTTCACCTTATCTGTTAGATGTTAATCTTTATATATGGCATGCTTAACTCACCATTAGGAAGATTGACACAAGGAGTAAGAGAATTTATTTAGTTGCAATTCTATGCGCCCATGTACATACTGGGCAAGCAGAGACCATTTGGCAACATATTTACTACAGCTAAGACTGAGCTGCTGGAACAAAGTGGTTAAGGACATTCAAAATTGGGAACAACACAATATACAGAAGTTGAATTAATAATATGAATCCTTTAAAAGAGGGAAACATCAAAAGTTTTGAAACTCAAGAAAGAAGCTCCATATATGTGTCAGTTATCGTAAAGGATTCCTGCATTTGATTAGCAAAGTATTCGGAAGTTCTACATTAAGAATTATAGAATTAAGTTACAAAAACAATATTGTCACGACAGTCTAAACTAGGAGATATTGTAACAACTAAACTCCAACAAGTGAATTTACAGATTAACTATGTCCATATCATAGAAAGACAGCAGAATAACCTGTGCTAAATCATTTAGTGTTAAATAGTTTATGTCTATTAGATTATTGAGAGTATTGACACTTAACCTGGTAAGGTTTCATCATCTAGCTCATTTTCCAGTAACTCAGACATGTCATCTTCATAAGGAAGATAATTTAGATCCTGATCAAGCACAGGCATGAATTTTCTTGATGGTTGGCAATCATTGCTCTTTCCTTGGCATTCTTCTCCTGGAAACTCTGATGGAACATCTTTGTCTTCTGATTTACATTCCAACTTGTATATCGTATGGAGATCATTAAGCAAGGTTGGAATCATCCGAAGCTTTGGATTTCTGAAAATTGAAGAAGAAGAAGAGAGTTAGATATATGGTTAATTAATTACTTTGTAGAAACACTTGTAAACAAAATGCAGATGCTCAGAAAATTTAGAACTCCTAAAAGTGGTGGCATAGTCATGCAGAGAGATGCTTTGGAGATATCAAACCAATGATATTAATAATATAGGTGTTTTCATGTCACATCATGCAAGAACTAAGTTCGAAATAAATAATCAAGCATTTGGTAAATAATGCCATGCCGGCCATGATCTTTCACTCCAGTGCTAATGGGTAGGCATGACATCAAGTAAATATCAGGTTTAAAATCCTGAAAGGCTAAAAATAATGTGAAAGAAAACTACATAAACATATTTTAGAAAATTGGAAGCTTAGAGATGAAAGATAGGGGATGGTTTCAGGGTATTTTATGTAGAAAGAGAAAAGGGAGGGAAACAGAGGGCAAAAAGGAGATTATTTAATTTAATAAGATTTGAAAGCTTCTCCTCCCTTTCCTCTTCTCCCAAACAGACCCTAAAGGGAAGCGAAGGAGAGGGAAGGTAAGGTATTCCTTCCGCTTTAATGGATATTAATAAGAAGAAATTATAAAGGATACTATCTCCTGTTTGTTTTAGAATATAACATTTTTTTAATTTACTCTTGCTCCCACACCAAGTTGGAAGTAAAAATGAGAATTAAAAAAATCTTTTTTATGAGGAGAATGGAGATTGGAGGGGAAATGGTCTGCTCCATCCCCTTCCCTTCCCTTTACTTTCTCTTGATTCTCCTTCTCCCCTCACTGTAAATTAGGCAGTATCAGTTATTCCTATATGCCAACCAGTCACATGGAGATAAGAATAGCATAGGAAAGTTATAAATCTGCATGCCAAATCAACTAATGGCCAAGTGAACATATTACATTGCTTCTGCAAAAGAAGTCGACCAAAATGTTATTTATAGAGAGAAGAAACACTCTATGAAAAATACTACTCTGCAAACTCCAATGGCAATCGGTTTAAGATTAAGCATCTCCAACAAGACAAAGGGCAACCATTATAAGTCTCCTATGAAAGCAACTTTCCATTTTTGGGTGTTTGGATAGGGAAAAAAAATCATACAGCCTTTCAGATTTTACCTTAAGACACAAGTGGTATGCTCTACTGTAAAAGCAAAAGTCAGAAACTTCAACCAAAGATGTTGTCACTTTTGGTAACCTTCACTTCTTTCCCAAGACAAACAGTAATCCAGAAATAAATTCAGGTCTCAAGCCTTAACTTTGTTCTGTTTGCTAAGGTTAAAGAAGGGACTAAAACAATTAAAAAGTGATATCTATTCTAAAATCAATAGTATTTTATTGTCAGTCTACTTCTCCCTATTTCAACTTTCCCACGCAAAGAACTCACAACTAAAAGTACACTTCTGGAAGAATTAGTGCATAATCACCACCTACATAAAGAAACCCTGCAACATTATCAGGCTTTGGTTGACATGTATGATATACATACCATTCACTGGGATTCAATTTACATGCATTAGGGTGGAAAAGTTCTTGGGGAGACCTAAGGGCTCAATACATACTCATTTAATCAAATGGACCAATTCCAATTCAGTAGAAGGGGACTCTCTAATTGGAAGGGATTTTAGAGAGAAATCAAGACAAACAGGGTTAACTAACAAGGACTAAAAGCAAAGACAGAATGGATAGGGCTTAAGCAGATATACCTGGATACCAACAGCAGGGATGGAATGCTGGAAAATTGAGGCTTGTGATCTGTGTGAAAGGTAAAGATACAAAGCCACACTCCATTCTGGTACCCTTCAGAAACTTGAGAAACACAAAATTTCTGTAATCTGAGAATTGGGCTAGCCTGCATTTCCCCATAGGAGCCACTCTCTGAAAACACAAACTCTCTTTCAACTTCCCTATCCTTCCCACCCCTTACTCGGTAGACATGCACACTCCTGATCAACTCTGTAAATGCAAAGTATAACAACCCCCAAAAAAATTAAAAAAAAAAATAATTCAGTCCCCACTCCCCACAACCCCACCAAAAAAAAAATCATTTTTTTCCAATAAAAAGAAGAGAAAAAAAGCTTTAAATGAAAATGAGGAATAAAATTTCAAAAACTAGAATCTGGGTTATGAAATCCATGGTGGGGTCACCTTCTCTAATGGTGTTCTTGAAGACTAAGAGGGTGGTCAGCAAACTGGTCCGTGCAGAATCCATGAAGAAGTTGAAGATACCACCATGACTATTGAGTAGGACGCAGGAAAAGTGTGGTGATAAAAGTAAAATAATGAGGCAAAACGGAGCTTTTAGAGTGTGTTTGCAAGTGCATGATCTTCCTCTGTTTTGGTTGGTTTCGGTTTCGGATCAGTTCAGGATCATGTCAAACGAAAATTTGGTAATTATTTTTATTCTTTCCTTTTTTAAAAAAATAAATAAAATCTATAGCTTATTTTCTTTTGTTCTTTCTTTCCTTTCTTTTCCTTTCATTTATTTTTTTCTTTCCCTATTCAGTTTTGTGTACAGATCTTCAATTTAAATTTGGATCAGTTTTTGACCTTGAAACCACTGATTTAATTTTATGAGTGATTAAATTAATAAAAATATACTCATATATTTCAATTTTTACATTTTCCTTTTGTTAGTAATGAGGCTCTCATAAGAGTTAAATTATTTTCTCTTATATTTATTTTTATAAAAAGATATAAAAAAAAGGTCACTTTTTTTTCTTTCTCTTTCTTTGGCATAAGATAGGAAAAAAGTTTTCTTAAAATGAATTTATGTGTAAAATAAATAAGTAAAATTATATTTATAATAAATTTTATTTAAAGTGCATTGTAATATTAACTTATCAAGTAATTAAAATTGAATGTAGTCTTACATACTTATTTTATACACAAATTCATTTTAAAAAAAAAATATCCAATAAAACATATGTAAAAAGGAGAAGTGTAAAAATTTATTTATTTATTTATTTATTTTTTATCATGGAAATGTAAAAAAAATTAAGTGTTAGAATAAGGTTAAATTAAATATTGAGATTTCTCCCTTCTTTTATATATAAAGAACCATTTTAAAACTGCTAAATGCCAGTTACATAAATGCTGCAATTATACCATACATTTTGTTTCTATAATTAAAACCGCATATTTTCCATTTTTAACTTAGTTCAAATATAGTTTATTCATATTTAACTTGACAATATGTCTTATTTAATTTATTATTAATATAAAGTTTGCATTAAAAGTAAAAAAGAAAAGAAAGAAATTTCATCATTTTAATAATAACATATCATAAAAAGTAAAAAATATAATTTCTAAATAAAATAATGCAATTTTAAATGATCAATTTTTTTTTATCTGGAAATGACCAATTAAAAATTTTGCCATTGTTATATATATATATATATATATATATATATATATATATATATATATAGTACACCATTATTATAATTAATTTTTTTTCGATTAAAGTAAAATTTTGTGATAAATTATTTTAACAAATTATCCACTATAGTTCAGTGACAATATAAAACGTTTTATATTAACTGTTACTTTTGAAGTTTAGAATATAGTATGTAACTTGAATTACTTTTGTTAAGGAAGTAACTTTCAAATAAATGAGGCTAATAGAGATCACTTACTTGAATAACGCTAATTAGTAATTGCAAAATCACATCAGTTAAACGGTTTTTTAGAGATTTCATTTCAATGTATCCGAAAAAAAAATATAGTTTTAATTTTGAAAATATCTTTTTGCTTACCTGTACTTTTTTTCTTTTATCTCTTTTTTTTTAACTGTACTTGTATTTATTTTCATTAAATATTCTTGTTTAAAAATGTCATTTACATTAATTGTTTTTGTTCTTTGTATTAATTTTCAAAAGAAATGGACAATTGAAAAAAGCAAGAATGAGTAAAATACCTTAATTGCTTTTGTTCTTTGTATTAATGTTAAATAGAAATTAGCAATTGAAAAAAGAACAAATGAGTATATACTTTAATTACTTTTGTTATTTGTATTAATGTTAATTAACAAAATGGGCCATTGAGAAACAAAGCCATAATTTTTTTCTTTTATAATTATTTAGTCTGATTTTGGTCAAAGACAAATTCGATAGTTATTAATCTAGGAAGGAAATCTTCCTCAAAAGAGACTCTCAAATTCTTGATGGTTTGTTTTTAACAAGAATGTTAGAATGAATTTCTATTTAAATACAAGATATATGAATATCGAATGAAAACTTAACAAATTTGTGATAGTGAAATGTGTAAAGAATTGTAATCAAAAGTAAAGAAAGCATATAAATGTAATCAAATTAAACTGCATGAAAAGTAAAGTATAAGAAAATACAGTACGGTAATGTAAACTTAACAAAAAGATAAATTGTAGAATAATAAATGAAAGCAAGTAAAGAAAACAAGTAAAAGAAACCAAATGATTTAAAAAAGATCACTTGATCATGAGTAAAATAAAATTTGCAAAAATGTAAATGACTTAAAAAATAAATGAACTTGAATCAAATTTGCTTTGAAATTGTAAGTTTACATAAAGAAAGCTAGAAAGAAACATACTTGACTAATCTCAGTTTGCTCTTGTGTGTCATAGTGACTTTGAGTGTGTTTAGAAATATGTGCAAGTGAATGAATTTCAACCCCTAAATGTTTTTATCCTCATGTTATTTATAAACAACTTAAGTAACTATGTTTCTTTTAAGATTTTAACAAATATCTAAGACCAAGTTCCCTAATCTTGTCAACAATCATTGTATTATCTAGATCTTACACATTTAATTGATGCCAACTTCCTATTTAAATTCAAACTACATTTGGTTATGAGTTTGAATTTTGATTCTTCAAACAACTACTGTCTTCTGATCGAAATATTCACTTTTTGTCTTTAGAAAATCCATAAATCTAGCTAATGGTGTTCTGGATCTTAACTTCTGAGATGCAATCGAAATTACCACTTCTTTGGTAACTTCCTTACAACAATCGCGATTCTAAAAAAATAAAAGTATTTGTATCTATTCAAACTTACAAATGTAACTCATAATAATTTAATAAATATTATTTATACTAAATTTTCAAATAAACCTTGAACTTATTCAAATTTAAAAGTTTATTTTTATACCAATAATAATACATACAAATACATCACACACACACAAAAACACAAATATATATATATATATTTATGAGGAGATCAACTTACACAAAAACACACACACACATCACACTAATGGTTACTTTTAATGAAATAATCTCAACCATTAAATGAAAGTGAATCTAACTGTTAAAAATGAGTGTAAGTCAAAAATAACTTACACATGTAAGTTGATCTCATATATATATATATATATATATATATATATATATATATATATATATAATGTCCTTTCCCTGCCTCTATTCTTGTTTTACCACTCTAAATTTGCCACATAATTTACTTGGTCCTCTTTTAAAAAAAAAAATAACGCCGCTTCCAGAAATCATTTCTATGTAACGCTCCTTTCTTCTACACTTGTAGGAGGCTTTTAACATACTCCAACTATGCTTTGGGATATGGAAGCTGGGTTTTTGACCAATCTGTCCTCAGTGACAAAGATATTTATTAAATTATCATCTTTTTAAAACTATTTATCCGGATGCCACTTTTTTTGTCATGCTAGAATTTTTTAAGATAGTTTGTGTTACGTAGGATATGCTAGAACGCACGATGTATCTAACGTGGATACGCCAGAACGCGAGGATTATCCAACATGGATACACCAGAACGCTTAGCGTATCCAACGTGTATACGCCAGTAAGGATGGCGTATCCAACGTGGATACGCCAACCGTTATGGCGTATCCACGTTAGATACGCCAAGCGTTCTGGCAAATCCACGTTGGATACACCACGCATTCTAACGTATCCACGTTAGATACATCATGCGTTCTGACGTATCCTACTTCGATCCCTATAACCCCCTCTCCTCTCCCTCCTACGACTACTTCCTTCATTTCTCAAATTTTCACATTCTCTATAGATTTTCACCTTCTCTAAACTCTCTCTCGAACTCTCCTTTAGTTGTAACTTGCTGAGAGGATCATATATGTAAGTATTTCTTTCGTTAGATTATTATTATTGTTATATTTATTGTTGAATATTTTAATTGTTAGAATTATTGTTTATATTTTTGAGTTTGTATATTAATTATGTATTATATATTTATTTTATTGTTAGAATAATTGAGTATTATTATTTATTATTATTATTGATTATATTATTATTATTATTATTATTTGTTTAATAATATTATTAATTGTGTATTTATTATATCTATTTTATTGTTAGTTAGTATGTTTTTGGAATTTGTTTGTACAAATATGAATTATTTGTATTGTTATTATTCAGAAGTATAAATAACCAAACACTTTGTTGTTCTCATTTACTAATATGTTCTGCTATTCGTTTTGTGTATTTTGTATTTTCTATTGATGATGACATGTGTTATATCTATATCTTAGGCTGACATTGCAGAGAACGTTCATGTTTCGACCAGGAACCCTGGTTCTGGATTTAGTATGGCCAGCCTTTAACAATCCATGGAAGACATCTTATCTTTAGTGAGAGAGCATGATCACATCACATTGGATCACCTTCGTGCAACTCCTCTTACAGATGACATTCCCGAACCATCCAAGCAGTCCGATGAGCAAAGGCCGCGTTGTAGACAGAGAGGGTTAGTGAGTACTCGGTCACGACTACAACTTCCAGAGGACTCTGATTCTTCAGGTGTGCCTAGTACTCAGCCACCGCCTACTTCTACTGCTACTTATCCACCATCTCAGCCACCACCTCCATCGTACCAGCCATATCTATGTTATCCACCATTTACAGCATATCCACCACCTACTTACCCTTACCCACCATATCTTTATACATTTACCCTTACACTATCATTTTCATATCCACCATATATGGGTTACCCACCATATCCTCACCCATCACAGTCAGGACCTTCTTCTAATCCCCTTCACATACCACCATATTTTGATCTTGACCCTTCTCATTGATGTATATGTACCATATTTTATTACATTTGCTTAATTTGGGATGATTGTATATATATGTACTAGATTTTTTTGTTATGCTTATGCATCTTATACGTGTTTTGTTGATATGGAATTGAATATATATAAATATGTTTCATTATACAGGATGAAGTATTTTTAGAAACGTCTAATTTTTAGGAGAAATTCTATCAAATTTTCCATAGAATCAAATATTTAAACTATTAAGGTTAATTGATTTTGTTAGGCTCGCTTGGTTGGTATTCTAAGGTTAGTTGATTAAGTATAAAAATTGATTACAATACGCTAAGGGTGCTCACGGCTAGATTTGGTTAAGTTTAACTTGATAATTTCATAGACTTAATTTTCAAAACCTAGGCTCGCCTTAGATTTAATTGAGTTGAGACTTTTAATTTAAGCATACTAAGCATGATTTGAGGGTTAAACAACTTATTTTTCACATCAATAGAACTCACACGATCATGTGAAAACACGACACAGTCGCTTGATCATAAAATCACGTATCTAGACTTTAAGTGAGGCACGACCGTGTAAACAATAAACACGGTCGTGTCTCAAAGTCAGAAGCTTCACTTGAGTTAGACAGGCCACTGCCTAAGTTGATAACATGGCTGTGTGTTGGATACGCCAGAACGCGTGGCGTATCCAACATGGATACGCCAGAACGCTTGGCGTATCCAACGTGGATACGCCATAACGCTTGGCATATCCAACGTGGATACGCTATCCTTACTAGCGTATACACGTTGGATATGCCAAGCGTTCTGGTGTATCCACGTTGGATACGTCACGCGTTCTAGCGTATCCTACATGGCACAAACAATCTTAAAAAATTCTAGCATGGCAAAAAGGGTGGCATCCGGGTAAATAGTTTCAAAAAGATGGTAATTTGGTAAATATATTTACCACTGATGGCAGATTGGTCCAAAACCCTATGGAAGTTTCAACCAAAATATCTATAATAACAGTTGTTTAACCAATTGCTTTTATTATTATGATTATTATTTAAAATTTAAAATTTTCATTTTTGCCTTTTAACCGTTCATATTTCTGGTTGCCAAAAATGTGAAAAAAAAATGAAAAATTAACATCTCAGATGTGACAACAATCATTGTCGGCGATGATGTCGTCGGCCACCACACCAATAACAAAAAAGCAGAATAGAGGTCGGCAGCTTGAGCAGCCAATGACAGAGAGGATGGCGGTGAGACGATGCCCACCATTGATCCATGATTATCGAACTAGATCCATAGATAGACGAACTTGAAGCTCAGAAGAAAAATTGCCACACGTCGACAACCACAAAGCCACCGCCTCACCACCAGCGAGCTACCATCCAACACCTATATAGCACAAAATCGTGCCACTAACCACCACACTCAGCCATAGTCAACCAAAAACATGCTAACTTTCTACAAGAACATACCCTTAAAAAGGGTCTACTGTCAATTAAATTTTGCAATCAATAGATGAGGAACCAATATTAATTTGAAAGAGAACCAGTTATTGCCATAACAAGATTATGGTAATATATGTTTTATGTTTCATAACTTTTGCTGTAGGAGTCCAATTGTTCTGATTTCAGTGGCTTATAAAAGCTTAGACAAATTATTTTATATGTTCATAATTAGTGTTGTTTCATTCATATTATCATAACCACACTAGTTATGCCAAGTAAGCCTTAAATCTGAGTATGGCTGGGATCTCAACAAACTCTTTAAATTCTATACTTATGATCATATAAAATATTGTGTCTGAACCTTTATAAGCTACTGGAATCAAAAGAATTGAACTCTTATGCAACATAAAACATATATTATCATAATCTTGTCCTAATAGTAACTAAATTAATATTGATTCCTTATGTATTGGATATAATTCATAAAAATTCTATCCAAGGTACTCATATGTCTTATATTTCTAATGAAATAAGTCTCATGCCAAATGGATCTCTATAACCCAAGATGTACAACCTAGAACACATGCTATAAGGATCCAATCACATCAACAACTATTCTATACTAAAAAAGAAACTAGTGCTACGTGTAATGGATTAAATTCATGAAAATTTTATCCTAAATACTTCTACTTCTTAGCTTTTTAATGAAATAAGTCTCTTCTTAAATAGATCTCTACAAGTCGAGATATACAACCTAGATCACATGTTGTCAGGATCCAGTCGCGACAGCAACTACTCTATCTTCAAAATGAAACTGGTGCTGCATCTAAACGATTTGATTCATGAAAATTTTACTCAAAATACTCCTATGTCTTAGCTTTCTTATAGAACAAGTCTCGTGTTAAATGGATTTCTACAACTCAAGTGATTCAACCTTGAACTCATGTTGTTTGGATCACAATCCTACGTAACTTCAATCATCTTCAAATTGAAACGGCTATCAAACCAAATAAGGAAACGACATGAAATTCTAACACTAGATAGTATTGAACAATAACAAATAACATACAAGCTCATTTAAGCTCAAAATCAAGGCACATACATTTAAGCATCCTAACTCAAAATCCCTTACACAACCATGGATTAGAGTAGAAAAGATAGATGAACAAAGAAATGAGTAAAAAGGTAAAAGTTTTCCCCCCACTTCTCTCCTTGCTTTCAATGGCTTGAGGTTACTATTGAGCTTGGATGATTGAACTAAGAGGCTTGATGAAAATAGCTCTTGATCCTCTATGAGTTTTCCTTCAACTCCAACTCTAATCGAGACCTCTAAATCCACCATGCAAGAGGCCACCCCTTTCTCGGTTCTCTTTCTTTTTCTCTCTCCCTTCTTGTTTTTCTTTCTCTCTTTCTATACTCCACGTTGACCCTTCTTGCTTATATATATATATATAAACTTACTAATTAAGTTAGTAGTAGTTTCTCCTATAAGTCTTTTTAACTTACCCATTAAGTAACTTTTTACATAAACATCTTTTAATTTATCCATTAAGTAGCTTCTTACATAAGCACCTTCTAACTTGTTGCCTACTTAACATGTTCTAAATGTGAGTGGTGTAATTTGCAAGAGGGTGGCTGGTTGTCATTGGGTTAGAACCTTAGGAAGATTTAATTTATTATTTAAGCTTTATTTATTTCTTTGTTTATTATTTCATTCCCAAGCTGCTCTAAAATTAATTATGTGGCTTCTTATTATTTTCTTGAGTCCCTTACCATGCCCTACTTACTTGTACACTTACTTACACACTTTGAGTGTATAACTTTAGTGTCTATACATTCAAACTTAGCATTTCCAAACATGAATCATCTCATATACTATTATAAGAAGACCTACCACATTTATAGTGATTAGCAAAAAAGGTGGATGTTACATTAAAGCAACTAAGTATATTAAAGATAGATTTGTAACCCATTCATTGCACAGATAAAGGAAATTTGAAAATTATTTGTGTAGAATACAATTATTATTCAAAGTATTATAAAAAATATATAATAAAAAATACGTGGAGTATTTTTTTCCCTAAACATTGTTCACATATTAATATTTTTCTCACAAATAAAAAAAAAGTATCAAAAGTATCATAAATAATATTATATTTCCTATTTATAATGTTTGAATTCATTTTTTTTAATAACTTAATAACAAAATATTGTTAAGCAAATATAAATCTGTTTTATTTGTGATAAAAAAAAAAGAACATTTATATAATGTTTTAGATAAAATACTTCAAAAATATATTTTGATATTTTAAATAATAGTTACATTTCACATAATTATATTTTTATAATTATTTCTCATTTTTACATAATTAATGTTTCACTAAACTTAACAATTTTTAACTCAAAAACAATAAAAATAACTCATTTGCATGTTAGGGGCCTTTTTGCCAAAACTAGAACCTTTTATAGTAAAAAGTAAAATCAATTTAACTTTTTGTTCTCTCTCTTTCACCTTTTCTTTTTTTTTTTCCTTCACCTTGCTTCTCACTTTCTTTTTTTTTTCACGAAATTTCATGCTGTTTTTCTCTCCAGAACACAATGCTTCAAAAAAGTTGTAATTTACAATTTCCAAAAAATAAAAGGTGTACTGAAATGAACCACACAAATTTCATATATAAATCTTATGTGAGATTTGTACGTGTTTATTGTGAATGCGTCTACATAAACATAGTCCCTCATAAACAAAAACAAAATGAATATTTTATGATTAATATTATCTCATATATACATTTAAACACATATTATTTTATATATAAATAATTTTTATCATTTAATTATAGATAATTTTATCTTATTTTATGCACATGTACATTATGATTTTATCACACACTCCTAATGTGAACAAATGTGCACACATGTAATGTGCAATAAACTTTATTCTTTTGTGATTTAAGATTGAGATGCGGGAAAAAAGAAGGAATATTTTGTGATGAACACATTATCTCATGTATACATTTAAACACATATTATCTTATATTTGAAAAAATTTTATCATCTGATTGTAAATAATTTCACCTTATTTTATGTACATATACATTCTAATTCTACCGCATATCCCTAATATGAGGGAACATGCTCACATGTAACGTGCAATAAGTTTTATCCTTTTGTGTTTTAAGATTGAGATATGGATTGGCAGAACCATTTGGCCAATTTTGAGCATAATTTTTCTATATTATCATATTATTATTTACTTACATGTTTTATATTATTAAAATATTCTAACCTCTAATACAATTTATTATTATATTCAAACTCTTATGATGTCAGAAACTGAAGATGATTAAATTAAACTCTATAAACAATTAGTTGAAATCCTGGAAGACATAGCGTTTACGAAAAACAAGAAGCCAAGGTTTATAATTTGTCTTAGCCATACATATCATTACATGCAAACTAGCACTCCCAAGTCCCTAGATGTTTTCGCCTATGCCAATTTGTTCATACGGCAATTATGATTGGAAGTGGGTCTAGTCAGCTTGTAAGGTAACTTGTAGCTCATTTTATTAATAACTTAATAAATTAAAAAATTTGATTTGTTTACAAATGAGTCAAGTTTAAATTTTTAAATGTTTGACTCATTACCTCGTAAGTTAACTCGATATATAAATATATATACATTTTTTTAAGAATAGTGATAAAAAAACATATATTAGCATTTAATTTTATTTTTGGTTTGACTAAATTATTTTTTAATTAAATATGTTCTGAAGTGAATTCAGAAGAATATCTGAGATAGACATATTAAGGTAATTTTTTCCTTGCGTTGTTGCAACAGAGTATATCAAATCAAGGGGTGGGTACCTGCAAATAATGCTTAAGTCAGACAATGTACAAGTAAAGTTTATGCGTTGAGATAACATATACCTGATTAGGGTGACTTAGCTTGGTATTTATAGAGCGTGATTGGAATCGTAATGCATTCAGTATTAAGTGCAGAAGATCATGATAGGCAGTTATGGGATACTACGCAGATTTAGTGATCTTGTTATTATAGCTCAATGTTGCAGTCTATGGTCTTGACAGTTAGTCGTCAGAGCTTGGCTGGGTGGTCATGGCGGAGTCCAGTGGTACGTATACCGAGTCCGATCTTGTTAGATGGGGATCTCAGATCCCTGTACAAAACAGTTGCCTCCAACTTGGCGCTTAGACGGAACTGTTGAGTATCAAGATACATAAGTTTTAACCGGGATACCTGGTGCGTGATGAATGAAGGAGTCCTAACTTTGATGTTAAGTCTCGCGACGTCTTACTCAGAAGTCGAGATTCGTTTTAAGTATAAAGTACCTCCGGGGTTGGCATGTAGGAATCCATGGATTTTGGCGTACAATGCCACTCCATCGTTTGAGATTTTGACTTTTGTTGCTCCTGTGAATAGATCATGAGATCTTTTTCTTTGGCAACCTTGCTCTGTGATTCATGTTTGTTGGATCGAGCGCTTACCACTAGACCAAAAGTTATAACTATTAGTCAGGGAGCAACTCTTTCTACTTAAGCCCATCAGTAAGCGTCACGGTTCGATCTGACTCCAACCCCACCTGGTCCTTGCTAAGGCAGGATATTGGTCTATAGCCAACAATCCCCCTTCTAGCACCTGCCTCCAGCAGTCCGTGCCTTTTCGGGAATCGAACATATGACCTTAGCTCTGATACTACTTGTTAGATCGAGTACTTACCACTAGACCAAAAGGTATAACTATTAGTCAGAGCGCAACTCATTCTACTTAAGCTCATCAACAAGCGTCACGGTTCGATCTGACTCCGACTCCACCTAGGCCTTGCCAAGGCAAGATGCTGGCCTACAATCAATAATTCCCCTCCCAGCACCTGCCTCCAGCAGTCTGTGCCTTTCTGGGAATCGAACCCGTGACCTTGACTCTGATACTACTTGTTGGATCGAGTGCTTATCACTAGACCAAAAGCTATAACTGTTAGTCAGAGTGCAACTCTTTCTACTTAAGCCCATCAGCAAGCATCACGGTTCAATCTGACTCCGACCCCACCTGGGCCTTACCAAGGCAGGATGTTGGCCTACAGCCAACAATCCCCTTCCCAGCACCTCCCTCCAGCAGTCCATGCCTTTTTGGGAATCGAACCTGTGACCTTGGCACTGATACCACTTGTTGGATCGAGCGCTTACCACTAGACCAAAAACTATAACTATTAGTCAGGGCATAACTCTTTCTACTTAAATTCATTAGTAAGCACCACGGTTCGATCTGACTCTGACCCCACCTGGGCTTTGCTAAGGCAAGATGCTGGTCTACAACCAACAATGTCAGTCTGAACTCTCTTGAAAAACTGCTACTTTTATTTTATTGGGAATTAAGGATCCTTTAAGAAAGGACGTCAGCTTCATGTTGTTTCCTAACTACCTGTCATTCTCGTAACCAATAAGAAAGAGATAGCATTAAATGCGGACTTTATTATGTGACTGGTTCTCCTTTCTAGGGGCCAATTAGAGTGTTTCATTCCTTTTATAAATAGGGTAGCATCCCCTTTGCTTTACACTTTTCTCTTAGAATGATCAGTTTTTAGAGGATGGTTTTCCTTTCTTTCTCTGTGCACACATGAAGAGCTTTGCCTTTTGTGAAGATCATCTTCTTGTTCTTTCCAAAGTTTCTGAAAGTTTTTACCTTTTTTGCAAACAATGTCTCTAATGAGGACCTTTCTTTCTCAACGTAAAAGACAGTGGCCACATTTCTTTCCCAATGTATGTGGTTGCTTGTTTGATCCACCACTGTTGCTAGGAAAAATTTGTGCTTTCTACCGTTGGTCGGAGACACTCAGAGTTGACTCTCGCTTACCCTTCCTTCTTTCTGAGAACTTAGCAGGTGCTTCGTCCTAAGCTTTAGAAAGTCCTCTAAAGGTAGTCAAATAAGTAGGAGGGACTATTGAAGCTGCTTCATGATTTGAAGCAACTCAGGGTGATTGCGAAATTAGCTAGGGTTCCAGTGGAATAATCTCTTGATGAAAGGTTGTGTCTTGTCCAACAGGGAAGAACAATTGTCGGCTTTTATTATCATTGTAAAGGAGGTAGGGAAGAAGAATGTGTAGCGATCTAGTAGTGTTCCGTTCCAATTTGCTAAAGTTCTTTAAAGCATGTTTAATATGGAGAAGGCTGATGCTCTTTTCTTATACATTTCAATATTTTATTTTCCATCTTCTCTTGATGTAAGATAATGTATGGAATGAGAACAGATAAATAAAAATTCTTTTCTTTTGAATTCTACTTGTATCTTTTTTTTTTTGTGTTTTCCACAATTTGTATTGTTTATCTTTTACTGAGGTGAGTCCAATGCTCACCTTGTAGTAATAGTTGCCCCCAGCTTGATACTTAGTCGAAATGGGTGAAGTGACAAGTTTAAATACTTGGCTCTGGGTCTTTGTATATGGGGGAACTTTCTGGAATAGTTGATGTCTGGATTGACTTTTCTTTATCAAATTGAACACCTCGGATTTAGCCGGGGTCCGTAGAAAATTTTTGGACTCTTATTTGTTGAGGTTTTGTGTCTTTTGGTTCGCTACACAATCTTCCCTTCAACTGCTATAATAGCTACGAGATCTATATGGCATGATTCGAATGGGTAGTCGTGCTTTGTGCTTCACGTGCCATCATAGACAGTTTTTTGAAAACTAAAGAGATTGATAGACAAATCCTCTAACTGTCTTATCATTATAAATAAGGGTTGAGGGTTCATTGTCTTCCTTTTATTGTTTCTGGAATTTCTAATGGTTTGAAGGTTTCGTGGGGAGGTTTTGCGCAACACAGAGCCATAAGAGGAAGAGAAAAGCTTCCCAACCATTCTTATTTCTTTTCCTCATCCAATTACACCTTTTCTCACATAAGGTTTGCCTCTTTCTGCTCTCATTTCCCTTTCTATTTTTCTTTTACTTGCTTTTTCCATTTAAGTCAGAGAATAGTCGTGCATTGCAGTTTTTGCATTTTCTGTCAAATGCATTTCTTTTTCCCTTGTTTCAATAGTTTCTAAATCCCTTCAATGGTATTGCTCCTTTGGAGCACCTCCTCTGTCGTGCTAAGTATGGCGGAGGTGTCCTTCTGAATCTTAAACTTTGGAAGGCGTAGAGGCCGCTATAGGGGCGTGAACTATTTTTTGTTTGTCCCCTTGTGTCTGAATCTTAAGTTAATTGATTCTGACAGTTACTCAACGGCCTCTTTGGGTGTTACTAGAAGCTCAATAACCAAAGGAAGAAGAAGGGGTAGATCCCAAGCTCCAGTTCCCGATGTCCGAACTCCGGTGGACGAAGGCCCTATCCGGATACGTCGTGGTCTCGGCTTAATATCCATGGGTTAGGGATGATGCTTATGACCGGATATCCAATTTCCAACCTGGAGAAGCACTTGATAAAATCAAGGGTTATTTGGTGCTAACTGAAGAAAGTAGAATGGATCACGAATACCAGATCCTCTCGCCGGAGAACGAAAAGGTGTGCTCTTCATGGCAAGCCAAAGCACATTTCATGTTTCTTTACTAAGACTTTTTTACTAGGTTCGAACTATCACTTCCCTTTAATGATTTTCAACTTGCTGTCCTTGGCACCCTTTAAGCTGCACCGTCCCAAATTCATCCCAACGGTTGGACAAATATTCTTGCCTCTGAGAGAATTTGCCGACTACTCGAGTTTCGGTGCTCGGAGAAGGTGTTCTTTTACTTTCATACTCGGTATAGTACGACGAGTGCTAATGCCCATCAAAAAACCTGGGTCTCAGTTTGATTGAGGCAGGGCTGGAAAATCTTTCATCCTTATCAAGAAAGCTACAAAAATTTCAAGGAAAGGTTCTTTAAGTTAATGACAGTCTCCGGACTCGTCCTTTCTAGTTAAACAATGACAGGGAACCAAAATTTTGCATGTATTGGAATCAGTGGACGTGGAACATCCCTCTCCAACTTATTGAAAAGGAGAAGCACCATCTCGATGACGATAAATTCGAGTGTGTTAATTTCTTCGAGATGTGAGTTGACTGAGTTAGTCTGATTTCTTTAAGAGAGGTGTTGGGAACCTCTCATGATGAAACCCTTTTAGCTGTTCTAGGTAATGTAGCCTGTCGTCTACATTTTATTATATGCTTTGTTGCATTCTTACGCATTGTTTTCATTTCCTGACTCTTTTTGTCTTACAACAAGTTTACTTCAATGAAATATGCATCTGCCTTAACAGTTCTTGAGACTTTGATGGCCAAAAATATGGTTGGCCCTTCGGATGCCCCTGCAGTGACTGCTATGAATTCTCCACCCCCACAAACCGTGGTTCCATTTATTGAGGTAAGGCCCGTTCATTTGGAAGGCTCTCCTAAAAGGCCGCTCGAGAGGCGAAGGAAAAGAGCTGTAGAGGACGGAATACCAAATAACCAGGGTAAAAGGGTGGCCACAGAGTCAAGGCTAACTAGGTCGATAACCTTTTACTCTGACAATTCAGATCCCAAGGGCTTCATAGATCACAACATTCTTGACAATCGAGTGGTGGGCCACATTGCTCAATCTGATACAAAAGAGATCTTGTCTTCATTTCAGACATGTGCTCTTCGTATTGCTGCTGAGTCTCATTTTCTAGAGAGATGCTATGATGACTACAACTGGCAAATGGCCGAAAAGGTGTTGGCGGCTGAGCGGGGTGTGAACTTGGCCTTAAAGGCCAAGGAAGAGGCTTTAAGGGCCAAGAATGATGTTGAGGCCCGGGTTCAGGAGTTGGAGAGAGAAATGGCCACTTTGAAGGACAACTTGAAGCAGAAATAAACTGGCTTGGTGGGAAAGGAGAAGGAGGTCGCAGTGGTCTGGGCAGATAACGAGAATCTCAGAACCAACAACTTCAATTTGGGGCGGCTTCTCTACAAAGTGACTTCCAGCAACTCATCGGTGACTCCTTGAAGATTAGCGTGGAGCAATTTCAAAATGCCATTGATCAAGTCCAGCTCTTTAATCCTGGGGTGGCCTTGGATGAGTTGGACTCAAAGAAGATAATTCGATATGGTCGTCTCGTGAATCCCAATGTTGCTCTCGAAGGCCGAAGTGTTGTTGAAGCTTTGCCCACCACTGCCCAAGGTCCGAATGTTGTCGAAGGCTCGGCAAATGCTTCTTAGTTCCCTGTGTTGCCCCCTACGCGGGGTTTTATATTTTTGTAAGACAGTTACCCCAGGTTTCAAGGTTCTAAATTTATCTATTTTGCTACTTGTTTACTTGTTTTCCATGGTATATTTTGGGTCCAACGCCAATTGTGTTGCCCAAAACAACTACGTTATAGACTTATTAATTTTTTTGAAAAAAGGAGTCATAGTCTAGGGTCAAACGCCCATTACAATTGAACACTTGGAGTTCCCCTTAGGACTTTAGGCATAATTTAAGCTTAGAGTCTTAGCTTGGGGTCCAATGTCCAAAACGTGTTGGCATTTGGGAACCACTTGCCTTAGGTTAATAGTAACAACCTTGTCAGGGGTCCATTACTAATCATTTTGGTATTTAGGATCTCTCGTGACTTTGGTATAATAAGAACCTTGCTGGTATTTAGGATTGGTATTTAGGATCTCTCGTGACTTTGGTATAATAAGAACCTTGCTGGTGACTTTGGTATAATAAGAACCTTGCTGGTATTTAGGATTGGTATTTAGGATCTCTCGTGACTTTGGTATAATAAGAACCTTGCTAGTATTTAGGATCTCTCGTGACTTTGGTATAATAAGAACCTTGTTCAGGATCCTTTACCAATCGTTCTGGTATTTAGGATCTCTCGTAACTTTAGTTTAATTTTAAATGGTCCTTAGCCAGGGTCTTTTAATGTTTACAGTTTGGTGCTAGAATTTTCCTAAGACAAGATTTTTCTATTGCATGACCCATTTAACATAAGACAACTTGCGACATGTACCATAATGACTTAGGATGTCATTGTCTTATACTGTCCATAACAAAGGGACTTTCATCTTTAACTACAGTTCCCATTAGGAACGGGCTTAATAGATTTTCCCTAAGCTGTCTATAGCTCAGTTAGTCCTTCGAGATGTTTGCAATATAGGCAAACTTACTAAAATCACTTTATTTTATTGAGTTGAAAAAGGACTAATGTCCATACAAAGTGCTCCTATAATAATTAGGGTAGATTAAATATGAAGTAGACTAAGAGACTAGGCCTTAGAAGGCACTTAGCTATAATACCTTCTAAGTTTGTACGTGTACTAGAAGTTCTTCACCAGCTTGCCTATTAATATCTCCAAGGTGTATGCTTCTTTGCCGGTGTTGATTACGATACGGTAAGAACTTTCCCAATTAGGGACTAACTTTCCTTGGGAGGCATTCCTACCACCAATGTCAGCCCTGTGGAGGACTAGGTTACCTGGCTGGAATTTCTTTGGAATGACCTTCAGGTTATACCGCGTTGCCATCCTCTGCTTAATAGCGGTGTCACGTATATGGGCAACGCGTCTTCTTTCTTCCAGAAGGTCTAGGTCTTCCCTGATCAATCCGGGGTTACGATCAGGTGAAAAGTGTTGAAGACGCCAACTAGGTTCTCCTATCTCTATCGAAATCATAGCCTCACATCCATGAGTGAGCTTGAAATGAGTTTCCCTAATTGTCGAGTAGGGCGTAGTATGGTAAGCCCATAGGATGTAGTATAATTGCTCAGTCTAGTTTCTTTTGGCTTCGTCCAGCCTTATCTTTAGTCTGCAAACGATAAAATAATTGGCGGTTACAACTTGTCCGTTCGTCTTGGGATTTTTTATGGCACTGCAGTGATGTTTTATTTTTAAACCAGCAAGTGGCTCTTCAAACTTCTTATCTTTGAATTGTGTCCCATTATCTGTCACAATGGATTTTGGGACCCCAAACCTGGTAATGATGTGGCGCCAAGTGAATTTATGAATTCAAGAAGAGGTGATGGTGACTAAGGGCTCTACCTCAACCCACTTTGAGAAGTAGTCCATGGCCACTACCAAGAATTTCAACTGTCCGGGTGCTTTGAGGGAACAGACCCATAATATCCATGCTCCACTGGTAGAAAGGCCAGAGTATAGACATCGCGGATAGTTCCTCAAGTGGAGCATGATAATGGTCCAAGTGTCGTTGATGTTTGTCACATACTTGAACATGCGTTAGAGAGTCCGCTTCCATTGTTGGCCAATAGTATCTATCCCTAAGTGCCTTTAAAGCTAGAGTTTTGCCTCCAAAGTAGTGTCCACAACTCCCTTCATGGATCTTAACCAGTACATATTCTGCTTTCTTTGGGGTGAGGCATTTAAAGAGAGGTATAGAAAATTCACGTCGGTATAAATGACCATCATAAAGAGTGTACCGGACTACAGTTTTCATAAATTGTAGGCTTCCTTCGAATCTATGGGACAGACGTCGGACTGCAAGTATTCCATTATTGGAGTGATCCAAGTACTCTCTTGCTCTTCTAGCTAGAAGACAAATGTGTCCGTGATGGACGGCTACAAGAGGGTCTCTTAGATTACTGAACAGTTGTTGCTCGAGCTTTTGGTGCTATCCAACTTGGATAAGAGATCGACCCTTGAATTCATGTGCTCCACCTTCACTGTTTGAAAACTTTTGGGGAGCCCTTGTACTCTCAGTAAGTACTTCTGAAGGAGGGGTTCCCTAACGTTGATAATCACCTTGGATCTGGGAGGTCACGAGCTGCGAGTCACTACAAAGTCTGATCTTTGTTGCCCCCAAGTCCTTAGCCATTACTAGTCAGGCGATACAAGCTTCATACTTTACCTGGTTATTCGAAGTTTGAAACTCAAATCTCAGGGAGTTTTCAATGGTTACACCTTCAGAATTTTTCAAGATTACCCCGGTGCCACTTTAAAAAGGAACCTTTTTAATATAACAACTCACCTTGGCTGCCCCAAGTCCTCATTGGTGACTTATTACCATCAATCAGGTGTTGTCACACTCACCCACGACATTCATTCTCTTTCTTTGGCTTACTCACTCAAATAAACCCCTTTGGGAACAAATGACGCAAACCTTCCCGGGAATCAAACCCGCGACCATTTCTCCGAAGTATACGAGTCATTTGTTTCCCAAAGGGAACGCCTTTCACCAATTGAGCTGCGCATCTAACTCGGTAATGAGGATGTTGACTTGATCTCGGGTCGGGCTGGATGTGCGTGCTTTTTTCTTCCTAAGGGTCTTATAGATCTTCAGACTTTTATTATAACATTTGTGAGTTGCAATCTAATCGCCCTTGACCGTGACCACCTCATTATTCTTATTGAGCAATTTCACAGCCTGGTGAGCGATAGATACTACAACAGTAATATCATTTAGTGTAGAATAGCTCAGAATAATATTGTATGTCGATGAGCAATTTATAACAAGGAATCTCACTTTAATGGTTCTATAGATGATGTCATTACCCAGAGTTAAAAAGGTTTCAAAGTAGCCTACTCGGGTAACCTTCTCTCCGGAGAAACCAGTGAGCTCACCCTCATAAGGTGTTAGCGCAAACAGAAAGAACTCTAATATTTCAAAGGTGTCCATGAACACAATATCCGCCAAGCTTCCTTGATCAATGAAGATGCACTGGACTTCAGCATTAAATATTATTCCAAAGATAACCAACGGGTCATCATGATCCTAGTTATATCATCGAAGTCCTAGTTCAAAAAGGAGATAAGCGGTCTGGTCTTGTTTTCAACACAGGGTCTTTGTGAATAACTGGAGACACTCAAGACTGCAGTCTGGAGCATTTTTTTTCCTGGAATTATTTGACAATCCCTAGCTTGTAAATCCTCCAAAGATGGTACTGACAAGTTGGTCCTTCCTGTTACCCGCACCTTGAGTATCCTGGTTCCGATCTTGCCAGTTTTCAGCATCACGCTGAGGTGGAGTCTGGAATTTTCTGGCAGGATTGTGAGTCCTCCTCTGATGTGGAATTAGACTTTGTCGTAGACTCCTGCTACGTCTTTGATCCCTCCGTCATCCGTGATTCTCATTGTTTCAAAAGCCACTAATAGATTTTTGCAGTCATCCTTCATTGATCAGGGACTCAATGACATCCCGGAGTTGGTAGCTAACGAGCACTGAACTCAGTCAAAATTATAACCAGTTATACCTAAGCTTGTAGCATAGTGAATAACACCGGATCATCTCCTCAAGGATCATAAATATAATTTAATCAAATCAAGTTAAAGTTAGAAAAGGGGGTTTGACAGTTCAAGAGTTGCACTTAACTAAATTAATGGAAGAAATAACAATTAAAAGAATAGTCAATTTAGAAACCTATCCGAAATTGGATGGATTCAATCATAGACCTTTCAACAAACACTTGAAGCGCATTTGAATGGTTAACTTGGATCTAACCGAGATCTCAGCATCAGATCTAGAATTCACACTAGACAATCGTCTAGAATTCAATTAACAAGTGATAAACACAAATTTGTAATCATACTATTCATGTGGATCTATGTTAATTTAAGTACCGAATTCAATTAACCTAAGCACAAATCAGTAGCCTAACCTCTTCAATTACGTGATTAGTTTAGATCAATCAATTCTAAGTTTCATCACAAATCTCAATCTTCAGTTATGTGATTAATTTAGATCAATCAGTTCTGAGTTTCATCACAAATCTCAATCTTAAATCAAGATCAAATCAGATAAAAAATAAACAGAATTACCATTCATATATTCAATATCAAGAAGAAGAAGAAGAAGAAGAAGAAGAAGAAGAAGAAGAAGAAGAAGAAGAAGAAGAAGAAGAAGAAGAAGAAGAAGAAGAAGAAGAAGAAGAAGAAGAAGAAGAAGAAGAAAAGAAAAGGAATTCAATTACAAATCAAATGCATTACAGAACCAAGGTCTCAAGAATCCAAACCACAATCTCTTCAAGAGTTCTAAATTGACTGAAAGTAACTTAGCCCTCCATTACAATGAAAGAAACCATCAAAATATACAAGAAATATGAAAAACTATGAAGAAAAGGAAGAAAAACTGAAGGAGGAAGGAGAAAGCAAGTCTCTAAACTAGGACTAACCCTCCCCCCGGTAAAAAAATGAATACAAAGCTCACTATAATACAATATATTGTCTTCCTACTAACAATCCACTACAAGCTTTATTATCAAAGTGGTCCAACCACTATTGCCAATTATTCCTTCACCTACTCCATTATGTCCACCTACTCCATCATGAAAGCATGTCTCCCACCTTCTCCATCATGAAAGTGGTTCAACCACTTTTGCTAATGATTCTTCCACCTATTTTCCACTTTTCTGCCTTCTCTTTAGTCTAGATTTTTGTCATAATTTCAAATTAAGCTCAGTCCCATCAGATAGCCTTTGAAATAAGATTTTTAAGTAGTGCTCATATGCTTAATTTGGGCTTAAAATGAGTGAGATATGCCCAAAATAGTAAAGGTATGCCCAGAAATTCGTGACAGCACTGATGGTTCAACTTGAAGGCTGTGTTTGACTACTTAAATGTCTGAATCTTCCAATTTGACACTCAATAAAACTTGTAGATATTTTTCTCATCTTTTCTAACATATAAGGAACATCAAAATCAGATATCTATAACTCAAGTTATAGCCAAAATACTAAACCAATGCAAATATGCATTAAAATTTGAAAATTTTGCTTTAAAGCCTAATTCAACCTAATGATTAAAATAGGTGCTGGGATCACTTAATTACAACATGGACATCATTAATGAGGTAATTACATGGATAATTAATACGTTAAAAATCGTAATTATCAACACCCCCACACTTGAACTTTTGTTTGTCCTTAAGCAAAGAATAGGAATTAACAACAAGATTAAACTCAACATCCATAAATATGAATCAAGGGGAATTCCAAAATTAAAAAGTTCAAGTTCAGCAATCAAATTCAATCAGTCAAGATCATTTAGCAATTTAAACGATAAGATGTTTTAGCCTAGCTTGCAACTATTCTCTTCACCAAACATATGTGATCACTCAACTTTCCATCTCTTAAGTGTTTAAAGACAAAGAGATCACTCAAATTTCTCATGAAAAATACAAAACAATAGGCTTTCCAATCAATCTCATCTTCACTTTCAAGTTCACATACATAGCAAGAATCAAAAAGACTTCATCTGATTATAACATGGCCAAGGATAACAATGAAAAGTAGGAGAAGGTAAATAAGGATAAAGAATTATCAATTCAAAGCAGAATCAGGCTGAAAAGATGAATCATGATACACAAGGATTTAAACAACTCTAAATTTCAACCCAATATTTTCATTATTCTTCATCAATAATTCTTTTCTTTTCTCTTTTTTTTTTTTTTTTTACTTTTTTATATATATATATATATATATATATATATATATATATATATATATATATATATATATATATATACCCTTTAAGATAAAACCACACTTTCAAGACTTTTGATTAACACATTAGATGCTCCAAAGAATTCAACCTGATTATTTAATTGGATATTCAAAGAAATCAAATTCAGGCTCAAATTGGGCAACTAAAGGGTTATTTTATCAATACAAATCTGAAAGTCAAGAAAGAATAAAGCATGATTGCCTCAATCTTCAAACATGTATGCGAATCATTAAAGTTTTAACAAGATATCAAAGCAAGTTCTAGCTCACATCAATCAAGAGAAATATCACTCCAGAAGAAAATAGAATTGAAAAATTCAATCATTAAAGCTCAAAACTCACTTTCTGATTAAGTTGATAAAGAAAACAGAAACAAGCAAACATGGCTAATTTCCAATAAAGATGTTGAATTTCACTTTTCTTAATTCAACAAGATTGCTTCACATAAAATAGTCTCATGATCAATGAATTCCCCTTTCAACCATATCTCTGTTAGCTCATAATAAATCAAGCAATTAACACATAATTCCAGCTTAATTTCCAGCATTACTCAAGTGTTCATCAATTATGCAATTTTTTTCTAAACAGAGTAACAGAGTACATTACCACTCCTCCACACTTAATATAAACATTGTCCTTAATGTGAAAGAGAGATAAATAAGGGTAAAGAAAAGAGCAACACAACCTGATGAGGAGTGAGTCAACCCCAAGCAGAAAAGAAACACACAGTCAATGCCACATCAAACCCTAAAAAATTCCAATACATGAGTAGCATTTAAAACAAAAATAACAAAAACAACTAAAAGAAGAAAAATGAGAGTCTTTTAGAGTCAGATTCTCAAGATTGTAACACTTATGTTCGTCTCTAAAGATATTCCATAATTAAGAAGTTCATGATATATCAGGCCACAAGAATGCGTGTCAAGAGTTAATAAGGTATAACCTACTAACTCCCTACTCAGCCATTCAAAGTGACATATGTTTTTATCTTCTCAGTTTGCAAAAATCATCCTCAAATTGTAACATGAAGGCAGATCTGGTTGGGTTTCCTCCCAACGAGCGCTTGGTTTAAAACCTAACATTGTGATTCTCTTGTGTTATTCATAATGCGGATGGAGAAGGTTCATCTCCTCCACTTCTGCATTCTCTGGAAGTTCATGATACGATTTGAGACGTTGTTCATTGACAATGAAAGCTTTTGTAGAATTCTGACCAGTAACCTACACAGCACCAGAAGGGAAAACCTTTGTAACAACAAATGGTCCATCCTATCTAGACCTTAATTTGCCAGGCATGAGTCTGAGGCGAGAGTTATAGAGGAGAACATTTTGGCCAATCTCAAATGCTTTTCTTAAAATCATTCTATCATGAAAGGCTTTGGTCTTCTCTTTATAAATCTTGGAGCTCTCGTAAGCCTCCAGGCAGATCTCCTCTAATTCCTGCAATTATAACTTTCTCTCCATGCCCGCTTGGTCTAGATCCAGGTTACATCTCTTCACCACCCAAAAGGCGCGCTGCTCAATTTCCACTGGAAGATGGCATGCTTTGCCAAAAATAATCGGATAAGGAGACATCCCAATCAGTGTTTTATAGGCAATCCGGTAAGCCCACAAAGCATCCTCAAGCCTCTTGCTCCAGTCATTTCTGTTTAACTGGACTATCTTTTGAAGGATTTACTTGATTTCTCTGTTAGAGACTTTGGCTTGCCCATTGGTTTGGGGGTGGTAAGGTGTAGAAACCTTGTGCAGGACTCTGATAACTCCACAATGTGTAGTTATTTGTGCCCCATTTCTGTATTTCTCTTATTGCTAAAGTCTTTGTATTTATACATATTTGGAAGGTTTTACGCTTCTATTTGTTATATTCAATTCTGATACCTTTCCTATATGATATTGAGCAAACTGTGCATATTTGATATGTGATTAAGTGAATTTATATTTGTTACTGATTTGGTGTTTTCTCTATCATAGGAAGGGCTCCAAACAAGATGATATATGAAGCAATTGAGCTAGAATGGGAAGAGGAAGCCAAATCTGCATTTCAGACCTCAACGCTATGGCGTGGCATGTGAATGCCACGACGTGAGCCTCCCCTGTATCAAAAGTCAGAGAGCTTCGTATATTGAATGCCGCAGCGTGGCACATTAATGTTGCAGCATCCCTGACCTAATTTGATACGCGCTGTGGCGTAGGCATGTTAATGTCACGACGTGCCTCTATTTTTCTGAGTCTATAAATAGATTTTTAGCAGATTTTATAGGAGAGCTCTGTGGGAGCCTTGCTGAGTTTAGAGAGGCTGCGGCCTGTACTTCATTTCTGGGCATATTGGAGGCCTAGGGAGGCTAGGTTGGATGTCATCTTCCTCATGGAAGGAGATTCAAGCTTCAATGATCACATCTATGGATTATTTCTTCTTCTCCCTTTGTTTTTCTTCTCTTCCTTATCTCTTGAGCATGATTTTTTATTATAAATTCGAGTTCAATGGATTAGCAACTGTATGTAGGAAATACTTTGGATCTTTATATGAATATTGATGTTTATGTTATCTTTTGAGTATCTATTGATGTTTAGCTTCGTTCTTCCATGCCTATGTTTAATGCTTGCTTCTGTTTGATCAACAATTGCATGATCTTGATTGATGCAAATGAACTAGACATAGGGATTTGTGGAGATAGACATGGTATGGTTTATGCATGTTCGACAAGTTCAATTAGCTTAAATGAGTTGATTCGCTAACGGGATAGAAATATACCTTTTAGCCATGCATTAGCGTGTGCTTGAGAATAGATCATTCATTAGTGGAGTTTATACTAGTCCTCATGAAAACATAAGAAACATAGTGGATTAGGTAAATGACACCAGGGTTGATCGACCTAGACATAAGCTTTTGACTAAATCAGATTCTCAAGCTAACCTAACTAATCATTGATGTTGCTTATAAGGATTGCATGCCATTAATTGAAGTAGAAGGTGAAGAAGGATTTCCTAGATCTCTAAACCATTATCTTTATTGCTTTTGTAGTTTAGATTTAGATTATTTACATTTCTTTATTTTATATGTTCTTGGATAGAATTTAGCTAAGCTATTGGTTGTTACTTAGTAATGGAAATCATATATCCTCGTGGGAACGAACTTTTACTCTGTATCTGTATTACTTGAACGACCCGTGCACTTGTGGTACACAAATGGTCTAACAGACTCCATACTTTTCATCAAAGTTTCCATGCTCCGATTGCAAAAATGTGAACCCTGATCACTAATGATGGCCCTTGGAACTCCAAACCTGTAGAAAATCTGTAATCTAACAAAATCCATAATAACTTTAGAATCATCAGTTCGAGTAGCCTTAGCCTCCACCCATTTAGATACATAATCCACAGCAAGTAGAATGTAAACAAAACCAAATGATACAGGAAAATGACCCATAAAATCAATACCTCATCTTCAAAAATCTCACAGAACAACAAGGGTGTTTGGGGCATCTCATTCTTACGAGAAGTGTTTCCTATTCTCTGGCATTGATCACAAGATTTACAAAACTCATATGCATCATGAAACAGAGTGGGTCAATATAATCCAGATTCCAAAACTTTCCTAGCAGTTCGTCGGGGACCAAAATGCCCGCCACATGCAAGTGTATGGCAAAAGCTAAGAATAGAATGGAATTTATCATTAGACACATCTCCTAATGACTTGGTCACTACAAAATCTCCATAAGTAAGGATCATCCCACACATAATATTTTGACTCACTTTTCAATTTATCAATCTGTGCCTTAGTGAAATATACAGGTAGTACTCTAGCAACCAAGAAATTAATTAAATCAACAAACCAAGGGATGTTACCTTGCAGCTTGAAAAGCTACTCATCAGGGAAGATATCATGCATGGGAAAAGCATCTGCCTTCCTTTCAATTCGACTCAGGTGATCATCCACCAAATTCTCCGCTCCACTCTTATCACGAATCTCAATATCAAACTCTTGAAGGAATAACATCCACATAATCAATTAGGGCTTTGTTTCTGGCTTCTTTAGGAGAAACTTCAGAGCTGCATGATCTGAAAACATAACCACTCTAGAACTAAGCAAATATGATCAAAATTTATCTAAAGCAAAAATAATTTCTAAATGTTCCTTTTCAGTTGTGGTGTAGTTGACTTGTACAGGATCTAAAGTTCTCGAAGCATAGGAGATAACATGACATACTTTGCCGACCCTTTGTGCAAGAACAACTCCCAATGCATAATTAGAGGCATCACACATGAGCTCAAATGGGAGTATCCAATCTGATAGCTGGATGATAAGTGTACTGGTCAATGCGTGCTTCAGGTGATTGAAGGCATCCTGGCACTTTTGGTCAAAGTGAAACTCCACATCTTTTTACAGTAAGTTGGATAGTGGAAGGGCAATTTTGCTGAAATTCTTTATGAACCGCCTATAGAAACTTGCATGATCAAGGAAAGAGCGAACCTCCCGCATGCATGTGGGGTAAGATAGGCATGAAATAACATCTATTTTCGCAGGATCTACCTCAATACCCTTGCTAGATATTACATACCCTAAAACTATACCTTACTCTACCATGAAATGACATTTCTCAAAATTCAGAACAAGGTTAGTTTCAATGCATCTATGCAAAACCTGAGCCAGACTATCCAGACATGCATCAAAGGAAGAGGCATAGACAGTAAAATCATTCATAAACACATCCATACAATTCTCTAAAAAGTTAGAAAAGATATTTACCATGCACCTTTGAAAAATGCCAGGAGCATTGAACAGACCAAAGGGCATCCTCCTGTATACAAATGTGCCAAATGGACAAGTGAAAGTAGTCTTCTCTTGGTCTTCTGGGGCTATATGAATCTGAACATAGCCCGAATATTCATCCAGGAAACAATAATGCGACTTGCCAGCTAGCCTCTCCAACATCTGATTAATGAAAGGTAGCGGAAAATGATTATTTCTGGTAGCCTGGTTAAGCCACCTATAATCAATACAAACCCGCCAACTGTTCTGAACTTTTGTGGGTAGAAGTTCATTGTACTTATTCTCAACTATTGTGACCCCAGATTTCTTAGGAACAAGCTACATGGAGCTCACCCATTTACTGTCAGATATGGGATAAATAATGCCAACTTAAAATAGTTTGGTCACTTCCTTCTTCATCACATTCAGAATCAAAGGGTTCAGTCTCCTTTGGGGTTGCCTTACTAGTTTCGTATCCTCCTCTAATAAAATCCTATGTATGCATGTGGATCGACTAATATTAGGAAGATCTACAAGTGTCCATCTAATGGCTTGCTTATTCTGCCTCAAAACCTGCAGCAATTTTTCTTCTTGTTTAGGTTATAGATTCTTAGCAATAATCACCGGCAGTTTCTCACCATCTCCCAAATATGCATATTTAAGATGGTCTGGCAAAGTCTTCAACTCTAAGGATGGGGGCTTCAGAATGGAAGGCAGCAAGCTATTTAAAACAACTAATTCAACAGCATTAAATTCAGCACAGTTCTGACTTCTATTTTTACATGTGGTATCATTCAAGTCAGCAGTTGCATCATCACTCATAACATCATAAATCTCAGCACATGCAACACATGGCTCAACATCATAAGCAGCACATGTATCACAAGAAACAAAATCTAGAAAGTCAGCAATATTAAGGAATTCAGCATATAAATCAGCATATAAATCAGCATAAACATCATCAACCAGCATCTCAATCATTTCAACATGGAAAACAGAATGCTCCTCTAGGGGATGTCTCATGACATCAAAAATATTAAATTGTACCAAATCATCGTTAAACTCCATAGAAATGGTGCCAGCATGCACGTCTATCTTGGTCTTGGCAGTCTTGAGGAATGGTCTGCCTAGAATCAATGGAACATTGTTTGCTGAAGACTCATCTTCCATGTCTATGGCGTAGAAGTCCGCTAGAAAAATTAACTCATTCACCCGAACTAACATATCTTCCAGTACTCCTGCAGGATGAGTAGTGGTCTCATTCGCTAACTGAATCATGATACCAATAGGTTGCAAAGTGCTAATGTTCAAGGACTTATAAATTGACATAGGCATGATATTGATTAAAGCACCCAAATCTAGCATTGCATGTTCAAATCTGGAGTTGACTATCGTGCAAGGAATTGTGAAAGTTCCAAGATCTTTGCATTTCTGCAACATGCTTGACATAATCATTGCAGAAACATTTCTGTCCATGCTAATCTTCTCATTTCCCTTCAACCTTCTCTTATGAATGCACAGCTCCTTGAGAAATTTGGCATACTTAGGAATTTGCTTGATTGCATCCAGGAGAGGAATATTGATTTTCACCTTCTTGAATGTCTCCATGACTTCTTTTTTCATTTCTGCTTGCACTGTCTGCTTAGATTGTGCGACCCTATTTGGAAAAGGTAATGGAATGGACACATCTAAATTCTTTGTAATTTTCTTCTATCACGGATTTCTAGACTGAGTTATCCATTTCCTGTTGTTTCTGGTCACTCTCTGGTTGTTGCATTGGTGACTCTGGTTGTGGTGGACTAGGGGCATTAACTTCTCTGTCACTTCTCAAAGAAATGACACTTATATTGCCTATTGGGTTATTGACTATTTGAGAAGGCAATTTGCTTGACCTTTGACTTTTCAGCTCACTCACAGTGGTTGCCAACTGCCCAATCTGAGTTTGTAAATTCTGAATGGTGGCATTGACATTCTGTTGAAACTGAACGTTGTTTATGGTCATCTGTTTCATCAAACCTTCCAATGATGACTCGGTTGGAGTAGCTTGGATGGACTGCTACACAGGTTGTTGTTGTCTGAATGCAGGTGATTGGTATTTGTTGCTTGGACCTATAACTTGGCATCTAAATTGTTGTTGCTGCTGCTGGTGGGGCTGTTGTTGCTGATCAGAATTCTCATATCTCAAGTTAGGATGGTCCTTCCAGCCAGGGTTATAAGTATTAGAAAATGGATTATATCTAGGTTGCTGCTGTAACTGCTGATATTGGGGTCTACCAGGAAAAATATCAGCTGCTGCAACACAATGATTTAGAAAAACAGATCCATCATCCTGAAGTGTAGGGCATGCATCAGTAGGATGAGATGAACAACAACAAATTCCACACACGGTTGCAACCATCTGCATAGGTAGTTGCTGACCCACTGCTAACTGTCTCACCAAAGAAGTCAATTCATCCAATCTATGTTTCATTCTCTGTTGGTCTACATGAGACACTTGAACCTCATTAACTCCTCTAGTTGAGGTAATGATCCATGAGCCAAACTATTAGGTGTTGTCTGCCATATTTGCTATCAGATCTCTTACTGCAGTAGGAGTCTTGTCTACTAAGGCTCCTCCAGAGGCAGCATTGACCATGCTTCTGTCATTTGGAAGCAAGCCTTCATAGAAATATTGAATCAAGAGCTGATCAGTAATTTGGTGATGGGGACAACTTGAACACAGCTTCTTGAATCTCTCCCAGTACTCATGCAAAGTCTCACCAGACACCTGTCTGATGCCACATATATCCTTCCTAATTGTAGCAGCTCTGAAGGCAGGAAAAAATCTCTCCAAGAACAACCTCTTCATGTCATTCCAACTTTTGACCGAACCTGGTGAAAGATAGAACAACTAATCATTGGCTGCATCAACAAGTAAGAAGAGGAATGCCCTTAGCTTGATGTTTTCCTCAGGGATGCCATGCGACTTCATGATTGAGTACACAATATGGAACTCCTTTAGATGCTTATGGGGATCTTCACTTGCAAGATCATGAAACTTGGGTAACAAGTGTATCAAACTAGATTTCAACTCAAAATCAGCATCAAGATCAGGATATTGAATGCACAAAGATTGGTAAGTTACATCAGGAGTAACAAGTTCCTTAAGGGTCCTATTTTGCATGTTTTTAGCCATGGTTTCAGTATTACGCAAGATCTCAGGTTCACTTTCAAGTATTTCAGGTTCAATATCAATTTCAAGATCAGAATTAGGTTCAGAAGTAATTCTTAACATACGAGTTCTAATCAGTGCATGCAAGATCCTATCAATTTTAGGATCAATATCAAGCAAGTTATCAGAATTAGACCTAGTCATGCATCATCTAAAGTGCATAAAACACAAAAATAACAAATAAGCAAAATACACTAGACAACACTAAAAATCTACAAAAATAAATGTAGTTAATATATCTAAACATTTTTAAAAATTATGGGATCAACACATCACAAAAACTAGACAAAAATGAAATTAGAAAATGCAATAAAAAATATTAAAAAATTGAAAAACTGGTCTAAATGATGGAATTTCAAAACACCAAGGGTGACCTCATAGTACATTATGAGTCTTGTTTATCAGGCCGTTTTCCTTCAACTGACCAAGTTTCAGCTCGTTCTGGGCACATTTCAATTTGAAATTTGCAACAGCTACCCGTAATTACCTGTTTTCCGTCTTCCCCTATACTAGAAAAATTCAAAAACTAAGAGAAAATTGTTAGTATGGTATGAACAATGCTAGGCAGTGAGAAAAAGTGTCAGTATGGTCACTTAAAATGAAAAGATTATACTTACGCATCCTCGACAATGGCGCCAAAATTGTAACGAGCACCGAACGTAGTCAAAATTATAACCGAAGTTATACCTAAGCTTGCAGCATAGTGAACAACACCAGATCATCTCCTCAAGGATCGTAAATGTAATTTAATCAAATCAAGTTAAAGTTAGAAAAATGGGTTTCACAGTTCAAGAGTTGCACTTAACTAAATTAACGGAAGAAATAACAATTAAAAGAACAGTCAATTTAAAAACTTATCTGAAATTAGGTGGATTCAATCATAGACCTTTCAACAAACACTTGAAGCGTATTTGAATGGTTAACTTGGATCTAACCAAGATCTCAACATCAAATCCAAAATTCATACTAGACAATCATCTAGAATTCAATTAATAAGTGATAAACACAAATCTGTAATCGCATCATTCATGTGGATCTATGTTAATTTAAGTACCGAATTCAATTAACCTAAGCACAAATCAGTAGCCTAACCTCTTCAATTACGTGATTAGTTTAGATCAATCAGTTCTAAGTTTCATCACAAATCTCAATCTTCAGTTATGTGATTAATTTAGATCAATCAGTTCTAAGTTTCATCACAAATCTCAATCTTAAATCAAGATCAAATCAGATCAAATATAAACAGAATCACCATTCATGCATTCAAGAAGAAGAAGAAGAAGAAGAAGAAGAAGAAGAAAAAGAATTCAATTACAAATCAAATACATTACAGAACCAAGGTCTTAAGAATCCAAACTACAATCTCTTCAAGAGTCCCAAATTGACTGAAAGTAACTTAGTCTTCCATTACAATGAAAGAAACCATCAAAATATACAAGAAATATGAAAAACTATGAAGAAAATGAAGAAAAACTGCAGGAGGAAGGAGAGGAGGAGAAGCCAAGTCTTTAAACTAAGACTAACCCCCCTCCCCCCGTAAAAAAATGAATGCAAAGCTCACTATAATACAATATATTGTCATCCTACTAACAATCCACTAACAGGCTTCATTATCAAAGTGGTCCAACCACTATTGTCAATTATTCCTTCACCTACTCCATTATGTCCACCAACTCCATCATGAAAGCATATCTCCCACCTTCTCCACCATGAAAGCATGTCTCCCACCTTCTCCATGATGAAAGTGGTTCAACTACTTTTTCTAATGATTCTTCCACCTAATTTCCACTTTTTTGCCTTCTCTTTAGTCTAGATTTCTGTCATAAGTTTGAATTAAGCTCAATCCTACCATATAGCCTTTGAAATAAGCTTTCCAAGGATTACTTATATGCTTAGTTTGGGCTTGAAATGAGTGAGATATGCCCAAAATAGTGAAGGTATGTCCAGAAATTTGTGACAGCACCGATGGCCCAACTTCAAGACTGCTTTTGATCACTTAAATGTCTGAATCTTCTGATTTAACATTTTACAAAACTTGTCTATCTTTTTCTCATCTTTCCTATTATATAAAGAACATCAAAATCAGAGATCTACAACTCAAGTTATGGCTAAAATACTGAACCAATATAAATATGCATTAAAATCCAAAAATTTTGCTTTCAAGCCCAATTCAACCTAATGATTAAAATAGGTGCTAAGATCACTTAATTACAACCTGGACATCATTAATAAGGTAATTACGTGGATAATTAATACGTTAAAAATCATAATTATCAGTAGCAGTCTTCTATCTCACGGCCATAGCTCTTGTATAATCTACAGTGTCTTGAATGGTCCCTCTGGGATTGTTTCTTCAGAGAAGATGGCCTCTTGATATCCTGAAACTTGGTTTGAAGACCTCCTTCAAGATCATCTATTGAGTGGTGTTCAAATGAGTGTACTCATAATATTTGGGTCGATATCGTTCGTTCTTAGAGGAGCCACAAGGTTGGTTGGAGTTATGGTTCTTTTTCTGGTGAATGGGCTCACATTTTTCTAGACTCTCTTTGTCCTTAGTGATTTCCTCCAATTCGACATACTTGTTAGAGCGCGCGTAAAGTTCTTCTAGAGTTGCTTGCTTTTTTTTTGCCTACGATCGAAAGAAATCTGAATAAGTTTGGAGGTCGTTCTGGGCATCATGAAGAGCAATCCTGTCATCCAGGTTTTCAATACCAACACAAGAGTTGTTGAATCTCTTAATGTATTCGCGTAGGGATTCACCACTCCCTTGGTGAATTCCAGAGAGAGAATCAACCGTCTTAGGCCGTTCTTTGGCGGTGGTGTAATGTACTAAGAAGCGCCTTCTTAGCTCTTCCCATCCTGTTACAATTTTTTTCGGTAAGGTCACGAACCAACAAAGAGTGCTCTTCTTTAAGAAGAGAGGGAAGGCACGGCACAGTAGTTCTGGGGAATCCCCATGGAGTTGCATGGAGTGGGTGTAGACGTCCAAGTATTCATGTAGATCCATTATCTCATCATACTGTTTCAGGTTAGAAGGAGGTTTGAAGTTTCTCGGGACTCTATACACCATTAGTTCATCTGAGAATTGTTGTTGTTGATGGTCGGGGGTTGGGTTATTGTTTCTAACAATCTCAACGCCGGCATGCTGGGCTCCCTGTTCATTATGGGCCACATTCCGCCCTCCGCCATTATTCTTCCCCTGAACTGATATTTCAATATCCTCTAGCCAATGACATTGTTCATTCAACTGACATCGTTGGACATTGATCAGTGTTGTTAGTTGGCATAATAATTCCCGAAGGTCGTCCCTCGTCATCTCGTATTGGACATTGTCCTCATAGTGGGACTCATGATCCACATCGTCATTCAAGGGTCCTAAGCGAGCATGAACAGGAATCCTGGGCCCTTGAACAACATTATTAGCTCCCCCACCGGGAGGAAAATAAGTCTGTCTCGAATAGAGACCCTCCGTAAAGGATTTGGACTTTCGGTGGAAGCCGAAGTTTCGTGGCCCTCATTAAGAGTCTCAACGATAACAGGCCGGCTCCTGGCGGTGGAGGTTATGGCATGCACTGGTGGTGCAACAGACGGAGGATCGCACTGGGCTGTTAGGCTCTGTTCTTTACCAGGGGCAGCGTGCGTAGTGTTTCCTTTTCTTACATGTTGTCTTGTGCTCATCATGGTTGAAGTGGGAATGGAAGTTTATCAGTTCCCACAAACAGCGCCAATGTTCTGAAGTGAATTCAAAGGAGTACCTGAGATAGGTACGTTATGGTAGTTCCCTCCTTGTGCCGCTGCAGCAGAGCATATCAAACCAAGGGGGTGGATGCCTGTAAATGGACTCCAACGCTCAAGTCAGGCAATGCACAAGTAGGGTTTATGCAATGAGATAACAGATACCTGATTAGGGTGACTTAACCTGGTATTTATAGAGCGTGATTAGAATCGTAATACAATCAGTATTAAGTGCAAGTATTTAGGATTAGTATCCTATTAGGGATTATTTTCCTCTTATTGTTGGAGGGCATCCCTACAATATAGGAATGTAAGTATGTTGATTATCCACTGTTAGAGGCAATTATGGATCCTATAATTTCGTAAGATCATGATTGGAAGGTATGAGATACTGTGCAGATCTAGTGATCTTGTTATTATAGCTCAATGTTGTAGTTCGAGGTCCTGACGGTTTGTCATCAGAGCTTGGCTGGATGGTCATGGCAAAGTCCGGTGATACGCATGTTGAGTCCGGTCTTGTTAGACGGGGATCTCAGATCATGGTCCAGAATAAAATATACGTAGAAAAAACATAAATTTTATTAAGTTATACAATTCAAGTCAAACTCATAAAGCTTAAAATATTCACATTACAAAATTCAATATTGACTCATTAAGTTCGAGAAACTTGTAAACTTAAAGTGAGTCGAGCTAAAGTCTAAAAAATCAATTCGTTTATAAATGAGTCGAACTTGAATTAAGTTTAATTCAACTCAGTTCAACTCATTTCTGACCCTAAGTCAGTAATGTTACTTTCGAAAAGCTTAAAGTCACAGGCCCTCACATGCCTATAATAATGGACAATCAAATTGATATAGTCACTTAACCAATTACAGTTAATCATTTGTTGAGGTAATAAAGAAAAGTTATTAATCATTTATCAAACATATTTAACGTATAATACACCTACACATATAACTAATGAATTCAAAGAAACTGATAAAAAAAATAAAAATTTCGTGGTTTAAATTCATAGTTGATTATAAGTAATTAAGTGGTTAAATCTATTTGATAGGCAGTTAATCGCATGTCTGTCAAGTGTTTGAGGCTGTGACTTTAGGCTTTGTATAGTCAACATTTTTGTTTGTGCAAAACGACACATCACTCACTAGGCACTTCGATACACAAATAGAGGAGAAAATAAATCAGATTATCTGTTAGGGGCCTATAGTCTGATCTATCTGAGGCTTGACATGATCTGTCCTATTTACTAAACAAGTTAGGTCAAGACTTTTTTAAAAGTTTGTTTAACTAAAAAAGTCAGGTCTCAAGCCATCTAATAGGTATTTTAAGTCTAAAGATCATCATGTTTAATTATATATAATATAATATATATTATTATAATAATTATACATAATAATTATAATTATTAATTTATTATAATATATTAATATATTTTTTAATTAAATTTTAATAAAAGTCAATAACCAAAACTTAAATTTGTAAGTTAGAATAAAATAATATATTTAATAATATATTTAATGTAATATATTTATTAGAAAGAAAATAATAAATTAATACTCACATCTTACTTTTATATATGCTCATTACTTTCTTGTTCTGGTATTTAATCGATGTAGGACTTGGAGATATACCAAGTTACAAAATTATTGGAGGCATATAATTACAAATCATGAAGATATAACCTAAGTTATTTCTGGATTTCTTGTTTATATATTTGTTAATAACATATGTAAGGTTATTATTTTAATTTTCTTATGGTTAAATCGTGCAATTATTTTATCTCTAGTTACAAGAACCTGACGAAAAGTTATCAAAGTTGTAACACCCCAAATTTCTCAGATCTCTTAAACAAGATAATTTTGATGATTAACAATTTCACCGTTTAGTGATTTACGAAATACCGTAAAATTAATTTGATTATTCCGTCAGCGTATTTGATTATTTTGAGTGATTTACTCCGGTGTCGGAAAATAAAAATTTTCAGTAGGAAAACTTTACGTAATTTAATTTTTACCGTTAGGTAATTATTTTACGTAATCTGATTTGATATTTGTGCATTTTATAATTTTTGTGATTTTTGTGGATGATTATGAATTTTTTTTCGTTTGTGGGCTCGGGGGTGTATGTGGGCCTAGGTGTACATCGTGGGCCCAGGGGTCCCGCAAAGAAAAAAATTTCTACGATAGAAAATTTGAGACTTGTTTAGACGGAGACAAGGATCTTACTAAACCTGAATCCGAAAACAATTTTTAAATTTTATTGTATTGTGTTTATCGTATTTAATTATCGATGATAAAAATACAAGAAAAATATTATTTGTAGGATACAAGAATAAATATTATACGCGTAGTTAACAAAGAGAACTTGACTTGATTTATACTTGCTTGAGAATACTTAGTTTGAATATTAACCATTGATTTAATCAAAGGTTAAGAAACAAACTTAATAAAGAAGTTTTAGATAATAACCATTGATTTAATCAATGGTGTGAGAATAAGCTTAGTTAGGAAGGCTTTGATATCAACCATAGATGTAATCAAAGGTGTAGAATTGGTCTTGAAAAATGACAAAGACCATTTATAACCATTGGATTTATATTAAATCAAGGGTGGAGATTTAATCTTAAAAAGAATAAAAATATTTATGACCATTGGATGAAAATTAATCAAGGTAGAGATTTGGTCTTCTAAAATGGCAAAGACTAATTATGACCCTTGGATTTAAAATTTGAAGAAGCAATCTTGACCCTTAATTTTGGAAACACATTTAAAATTTAAATTTAAAGGAGAAAAATCTAATTACTTGATTTACTTTTCTAAAATTAAAAATCTACCTAAATCCTAACCATTGAATTAATCAATGGCTAGGAATGCACAAATAATGGTGGCTTGAAAATTGTCACATTTTGAATGCATAATGAAGAGGAAAGGGATCGTTTGGCTTGTTAGAAGACAAAGGGATAAAACTTTTTTGTATGTCTTGATCAATTAGGTATTATATTGACCAATATTGATAACTTGCACATCAATGAGAAGCATGAAGAGGGGGGGATGGTTGGTGCTGCATTAGGAGCTTTGGAAGACCATAATTGCATATTATTGTTTTCTTGGTCTTCATTGAACATTTTCAAGAAGGAAACTTAAAATTTTCTCTCATCTCTCTTCTCCAAACACCATTCGCCAAGCACCTTGGAATGCCTTCCATCACTCAAAAATTTCATCCAACTTGATTTTCTAAACCTAAACATCATTCTAAGAACATCTCTAGTTATGAGTTTTTCCAAAATCATTCATCTTGATCTTCAAATTCAAGCTTCAAGTTTCTATCAAAAATCAAAAATTTCATCTTTGTTCTTCAAGAGATATCATTCGGTCAAGACCCCTAAAACCACTCTCCAATCTCTTTTAATTTCATCCAATCATAGATCTTTAATCTACATGATATTCTAAATAACTTTCATGTTGGAGACTTTCTAAAATCATTCATCTTCATTGACTTTCTTCAAGATCAAAGTTATGAGGTATTTATGATGAAGTGTAAGGAAACTTCATTTCTTCTCTCTTTTTTCATGATCTAAACCATGTTTGATCCATATCTTCTTAATCAAGCTTAAGATACTTAATTTTTATGTATTTTGTTTTGTATTTGACAAGCTCTTGGTGATGAAGGACTTGGAAAAGAAGCAAAAACAAAGAGCTTTTGAGGATCTTCAAGAGTAAGAGGAGATCCATCTCACCAACCAAGCATGGTGGTGAGAGATGGTATTTTATTTGATGGATGTAAATCCATGTGAGGATTCATATCCATGGTATGTAATTAATTTGTGGGTGTTTAGAGCTTTGATTAATTTTACGCTTGATATCTTTGCAATTTTATACTTTGATGATATGCTTGATATGCTTATACATGCTTTTATGGCTTTGATGGTATGCTTGATATTATTTATGATGAAATATATATGTATATGCCATGACTTAATGCATGGAAAGGAAATTGATTTTTGGCTCCAATAGCCAAGGAAGAGCTACGGTTTTGATGCCTTGATTAGGGTTCAATGTTGAAAATTTTCAAGAACAAAAGAATTGATTTTTGAAAGACTTAGAAACATGGTGGATTTCGAACAAGACACCTCAAGATAGGTGTTCACAAAATTAATATTTTCTTGAATGATGAAAATGGATGCTTAGAAAAGTAAGGAAAATAAACAAAGGATTTATTTTTCAAAGAGTACATGAATATGATTTTAAAAGGATTTTTATTGATTTATTTTGTGTAAAAAGTTTCTAAGTATTTTACTAAACATGAGATTTAAATGAAAATAGCAATGATAATTTTAAGGATTTGCAAAGAAAGTGAAAAATGATTTGTAAGGAAAGTAAAAATGAATTTGAACAAATGGGTTTGATTTTTATGACCATTGATATTTCGGTTTTGAAAAATAAAGAATTTTTAATGGTTTTGTTTGTGTAAACCATATCAATTTAGGAGAAAAATATTTGATATTCAATTAAAGACTCTACGATTTTTGGAGGTTGGAATAATTTTGGTTTTATGAAACAAAGTAATTTTAAAGTGGAAACAAAATGTTTGATGTTTTAAGTATAAGGATTTTGGAAAGGGAATCAAAGTATTTTATCACTAGAAATGAATTTCATATGAAAATGAAAAAGAAAAGTTGCGATTTGAATCTTAATTTGTTTTGAAGAGAATTTATTTTAAATTTTAAAAATGGAGAATATAATGGTGTTTTGAAAATTTACTAATATAACTTATTTTCAAGTTTTGAAATACGTTAAATTTAAGTTTTGAAACGTTGATTTATATCAATGAAAAAGTGATTTTGTAAATTATATTTTGAAAAAGAATTTCTTGAATAAAGAATCATAAAAATATTTTCTTGAAAGAAAATATATTAAATGAAATACAAAGTTATATTATTTTGAGAGAAGTTGAAAAGAATTTTTTAAGGTTAAGAAATATTTTCGAATGAAATTGTGGTGAAAAAATTATTTACGATCTTAAAAACGTAATTTTAAAGTACGTGGTTTGAAATACAGAAAATATTTCTAAGTGTTTGGAAATACAAGAAAATATTTTTACGCGATTTTAAATACGTTGAAATATTTCTACGCTGATTTGAATTACGTTTAAATATTTTACGTAATCAATTACTATCAAAATCACTACGTGATGAAAAATTGATGAATTATTTTTACGTGATTGTGAAAATAGTGAAAAATTATTATGAGATTTGGAAAGTGTTTTAAATATTTTAAGAATGATAGAAAATGATTTACGTGACGTAAAAGAATGATTTTTAAGTTACGCGATTTTGAAAAATGGAAAAATACTACGCGATTTGAGAAACGCGATGTTTTTACGCGATTGAGAAAAATGTTGAAAATTAAGACGTGTTTTAAAAGTCAATGTAAGAGTTGCAGATTTTGAAAACGTAACGTTGAGAAATGTTATCAGATTGTGAAAACGTAATGTAAGTGTCGCGGATTGTAAAAATATAACAAACGTTTGATTTTGAAAACGTAACATAAGTGTTACGATATTTTGAAAACATAATATAAACATTTTGGAATTGTAAAACGTAATGTTTTTTGGAATTGTGAAAATGAAACGGAAATATTACGTAATTTTGAAAACACGACGAAAGTGTTTTATAACTATGAAAATATGATAACATTATTTTATTGAAAACAAGTATAATTTGCATTTTATATGCGTTGGAAAGATATGCTTGTGATGGGATTTGGTGCATTATACATGCATTGAGAAAAAAATATGCGTATCAATACATTGAACAAATGAAATTGAAAAGATTTTATTTGGGGTTCATATTTAACTTATATATACCTTGTGGTTGAAGAGGAATTAGAATTGATAGTAAGGTTATGATGGATCTTGGGGGCGTCAAGCGGCGGTCGACCAAGTGGACAATGGCGAGTATCCCACTAATACTTACTAATTATGTGCAACGCATTGACGATACACAAGAATACGATTCTTTTCAACAACCTGGAAGATTATCTTTGGTCGACAATCGAAATTAAGATTCTCCTCGAAATTATGAAAACCTCCACGTGAGTTGTTTTTGAAAAAGCGAGTATATGTATATGCATAACATATGCATAAATTTGAGTGTTCATATCTGCATGATATATATTAATTGAGGAATATTAATGTAATCTTTTGAAATACTTGGATGATGATGATGATAATCATGTTGATGGCATTATTGTGATTATTGTGTGATGATAATAATGTTAATAGTATGATGATGATAGTTGATTAATGTTGAGCGTTATTGAAATTCGGTATGACATATCGTATGATATTCTTGTTTGTGTTATCTCTGTCTTTACGTATTTGGTATTACGTGGGTGATCTCAATTTGTTATGTTATTTGTTGTGTCTGTATTGTTTAAATTAAACAATTAGAAAGAATGAGTTGTCTTAGACATAACTTGAAGGATGATCTTTCTCGAGATTGGTGACAACAACAAGGAGTGGACATTCATCGAAGGTGTCGATGTTGACAAAGAACGAGATATAGAACAGGATGTCAGATCTGAACAATGGATACTAACACAATAAGTATGTTAAGTTTTAACGTTAGTGTTGTATGCCGTATTAAGTAGACCCATCATGGGGTTTACTACTGTTAAAAAAAGAGTCATGTTAATTTTATATTTCTCTTTAAATTATGAAATATTAATTAGTGTCAATATCACATAATGAATAGTTGAAATTTGATTTTCAATATTACCTAATATTTTCAAAATTTATGTTTCATAAAGAAGAAATTTTAAAACTCACTTTTTATAACTCAAACCTTGTGTGAACTTCTTTACAAAATTTGAGTCGGGAGTCAGACATGTGATACCCTAGGGAGGGTGTTACAAAAGTTATTGGACTATGTTTCATATTTAACTCATTTAGTTGTTTGTGAAATTCTTGATGTAATATGCTAACTTCACCAATTATTGACATTATGATATTATCTTTCTTATCAATTCATTATAGAACATGCATATATTATCATGATGCTAATTCATTATAACTATAATCTTTCTTGTATTCATGTTGCAATTAGAAGAGCGTAGGTTCGATATTCATGTTTTACAACTATATGCCTCTAATAATTTTACAACTTGGTATATCTCCAAGTCTCACATCGATCAAAGACTAGAGTAAGAAAGTGATGATTATTTATAAAATTAGAATGTGAGTATTAAGTTATAACAAAAGTCTATTGGCCTTAAGTGAGCTCATTGACTTATTTCAAGGTTTAAGTTTGTTAGTTTATGTAAAGATATGTTGACTTATTTAAATATATACCTGTTAGCATATGTAAAGACATATTAACTTATTTAAAAGTAAGTCTGTTGACCTATGTAAAGGTCTGTTAGCCTATTTAAAGATAAGCATGTTAACCTATGTAAAAGCTTGTTAAAAGTAAGTCTTTAAATAAGTTTTTCAAATCATGTTAGACTTTTAAAAAAGTCAGACTTGACCTTAAAAATTGGTCTATTATAGATTCACAAATCAGACTCAATCTTATAATTGAAATATAGATTAAATCTATTTAAGGCAAAATCTTACCTAACATGATTTGTTTCCACCCCTGCACACAAACATGAAATGAAATACCCATTGTTTTGTAGGAAAATTCACCGACAGCGACTGAAAGTAACGGCAAGCTTTAATATCCCACATCCGGGTTACATATGTTTAATTGAACAAATGTTTATTTATTTTATAAACAGATAATTTTATCTAAATTCCATCCACGCACAAGCACAAGCACATGTCGTGTTATCTTGTGCCATAGGAGTAGGCATGGTTGGATTTGGTTTGAAAAACCGAACTAAAGCAGAAATATAAATCTCAAACCGTATTCATTTTTCAAGAAATAAACCAAACCAAAATAAACTGGTTATAATGGATTGACTAACCAATTCTTTAAACCAAGTAAACCATCATTTTAAAATTTAACCTTGCCTTGCCCAATTCTAGCTGATTAGCCCTTGGTACTGATGTCCCGCTTAAGGTGGATGACCTCGAAGAACAATGGCGCCTCACCATTCTGCAACATTGAAAGCTACATGATGAACGACAATGGAAACATTGACGTTTAGCTTGGTGTTTCTTCCATAAAATCGGCAACTTCCAATACTTCGGTTCCACAAAGAAAGCAGATGCACAAACATGCCACTGAATGCTTGAACCGCCATCGTTATGGATGGATAAAGCTCCGTTCATTATCCTGAAGCAGAAGAGGAAAGCAAGAAAAAACAAAGTCTAACAGATTTGGTAACTGGATAGGAAATAGGGTTCATGGTTCATTCATATATTAATAATTTTATAAGTAATTATGTTTTCAGTTATATAATACAGATTTATCTTTTTTAATTTAATGGATAGGGTACTGCATTTCTTTTACTAATTTGGTTTGCATAATTCGTTAATCAAATTGTATATTTGTAGAATTAACTGAACCATTTTCACATTAGAAAACTAGATCAGTATAAAACTGGTCCAATCAACTCCTGGAAATGGCGCCATTGGTCATTGAAGCGAGCCCAGTGTTAATGGTCAATGCAGTATTTTGGCTAAATGGCAAGGCTGTGGCAGACAAATAAGCTTGATCAAATTTAAATGGTGGCCTGCACAGCTGAAATAAATATTTAATTCTAGCAGAGCCTTCCATGACTGAAAGGGACTTTGAGGGATTACACATATTTTACCTCCCACATTACCAAGCCGCATATTCTAAAGTTTCTATTAATAATCAATTAATGCATCCAATTCAGATATTCAAATATAACCCAGTCGAACTAATATTCAAAGCACATAATCTAAAGTTAAAAACATTGTAGTAGCACCAGAAGGTATAACAAGGTTAAAAACCTAAAACAAGATACAGAGTCCCTGGCAAAATAAATATCTCGATTACTGCCTTGATCTTGACTCTGCCCGTCTAGCTTCGTCTGGTGTAGAAGGAAACAGCTCCACATACCTTGATCCAATTGTCATTTTATCCTTGCACATCGCTCTCTTAGCCTCCTCAGCAGAAACAAACTCCACATATGCCTCTCCGGTAGCTTTCCCGTCTGGGCGACATGCAATATGTACCCTATCTTCTATCAGCTTGAAATCTTTGAAAAATTCAACAATTTGAGATTTATTCACTAAGAACGGAAGTCCACGCATCTTCAATATCTCAGTATATTCCATTTGGTCCTTGTCACTGAACCTCTTGGACCGAGAGGGAGGAGGGCTTCCATGGTAGTCATTATCGTAAATTCCTTCGTAATTGACCTCAGCAGCAACAGCATTGTAATAATCCTGCTTCTTACACCTGAACACTTCCACATATCTGCGACCCATGTTCTGTCGGTCCCTCTGTAAAGCAAACTCAACCTGCATTGCTCCTGCAAAGACTACAAAGGCCTCTCCTGAGAACCGTCCACTCTTGTTGACCAGCAATACATCGACAATGGTCAGTCCAGCAAAGAACTTCAAAATGTCAATATCGGTGCAGTTAAATGGAAGCCCCCTGAGACGAACCACGGGAAAGGGAGGTGGGGGCTGGAAGCCACCAGCATATCCATAAGGTTGAAAGCTGCCTGTTCCGCTGCTCACTGCGAAGTATGGATTGGATTCCATCATTCTTTGTCTCTTTGAGCCAACCTCGTACCCGTCCGAAACCCCCCCGCTTCCCAACATTGCCCTTCAAATTTCCATACCCAAAAATAAAAAAAAATCCCCCACTCAACATGTTAATAAAGCCAAACCCAACCCAACGTTTCCCTGACACCTAACTTTAATTCCTAAGGAAATAAAATTAATCATATTCATCACAACTCCTAAAACCAAACAAGATAGAAGAAAGTAAAAAAATATAAACCAGCTATACTAATATAGTGTACCACAGATAGATAGACCACAACCGCATATTTTTCACACTGAAAAATATTTGGTCATCAAACATCAAAGAGCAATATGCCTAACGCAAAACTAATAAAGCTCCAAAGGTTAATTAAATAAAAATGCATATACAAGCAGCATAAGTAAAAAGGTGTCAGAGGAGAAAACAACACTTCACAAATAAATCCAGTACAATTCAATCTTTCTGGAATATTAAAAACAAATGTTTTAATTGACCCTAGTCTCAAGGTTGAAAGTCATATAGTTGTTTACAGATTTTCCATATTGTCTCAGCTAGATTCATTGGATGAAAACTTTCAAAACAAACAATAAATGAATAAAGACATGTAAAGACATTGAATTAGGGCATAGGATATAAATTATTTAAAATATATAGACATAAACATGAAAATTAAGATAGAAAAATCCGAAAAATTGAGAAGTATTTTCCTCACTTAGGACCTCATTTTAACTCTTTTTGTGTTTTTCACAAAACGTTTTCGACAAATGGCTGCGTTTTTTCAAATTTTTTTGACAAAATTGAGTAAGATGATTAAAGCAAAAAGCTCAAATATCTCCAACTTCAACACACACACACACACGTGCGATTTCTAATTATAAGCATCACCACAGAGAAACCAAACCCTAAAGAAATTATCCAAGAAAAAAAAAAGACAACAGAAATTGGACACAAAAGCATGTTCCAGGCCATAAGCGACAAAAAACAAATTCTCGAGAAACAAATAGAAAATCAAATCAAATACAGAAATCACAAAAAGATCAAGTTTGCTGGACTTACCCCCTGGGTCCGTACATGTCGCCGAACGATCGAGCAAAAGGAGCTTCGGAGGACGGAGGGAAACGAAACGGATCCAGCGCTGCGACCTACAGAAGAAGAATCCACAGAAGATGAATCCAAAAACAGTACCGTCCCTGTGTTCGGAATTCGAATTTAAGAAAACCCTAACTAGGGTTACAAGCGTTGAACGAGCTTCTTCGTAGAATACTGCGCACCCTTTTCAAGTTTTGATTTTTATTTTTTTCCTGATTTGAAATTTATTCATTGCTTTCTTCTCATTCTACGCTATTAAATCCGCTGAATTCACCTTCAATGACAAAAGTACCCTATCCTATTCTGCCGATATGTGGGTCGCTGACCGTTCGATCAAAGGGGTATCATAGGAAAGTTACTTTCACCCTTTTTTTGCGTCAGCCACATGCAGCCAATTTAAATTTTTGGTCAGTAAAGACAAAATGCAAAGGCCCCAAGGCCCAGATAGAAGGGACAACGGCCCAGATACAAAACTAAATCTGAACAAAAAAGAAAACTAAAGAAAAAAAATTCTTTTAAAATGAGTTTATTTTTAAAATAAAAAATTAAAAAAATATTTATTTTTAATTTAATTTAATGTATAACGTAATTTTAACCTACTAAAATTCAATCGTAAAAGTATTTTCAAATTCATAGAATTTTAAATTTTAGAAATTCAAAATACTGCAATTGAAATCTCAAATTGTAAAATTACCTTGTTTGGATTACAAATATTGAGAGTTTCAAAATTCATAGAGTTATTAACAGTTTTATACATGATTCCCTCTCTCTCCCCTCCATATTCTGAGTTGTTGCTGATTCTGCAATTAGTCTTGGATGATTTGAATCGAAAATCTCCACATATGCTAGAGTGTGCCCCAGAGATGGATCCTAAAATCCATCGACTGAAGAAACCTGCACCCACACTCATCGGAGCATCAAAAGCTCTGTTGGTACTGCAAATATATTGTGCACCCTATTACCACCACCCAGAGCCTCAACTTCGTCGACTCCCTTGATGATGTTGATGACGTTTTCGGGAGCAAAGGTGATGAGACTAGAGAAAGGGAAGCAGCTGAAGGAGAACAGGTGGTAGGAGACAACTTTTAGAGACGGAGGCTCTAGCAGCACAGGTGGTATCGTCGCCGATGAGGGTGCTGTTGGTGTTGGTGGTTGTGATGCCAAGGAAGATTGCTAAGGTGAAGAGTGAGTTCAGGTTAACAATGTCATCTAAGGCCATTACGTGAATGCTGGTCGTGGTTACTTTCGGTGTGACACGTCAGACATTTCAGGTAAGACGATGGTGGGATGCCATGGTTGAGCTTCACTTGCTCTGTTGCTAGGTTATCACCCACTCACAAATCATCTCTAATAATAAAGCGGACTGTACAGAGCGTGAGAGAGATGATTGTTGGAATTTCTAAAATTCCATCTCATTAAGTGGAATTTCAAAATTCTTAATTTTGAATAATAAAATACCCTATCAAAATCCTCCAGAATTTTGAAAATTTTTATGTTAATTATCCAAACAAGACATTTTAGGATAAAGTATTTTAAGTTCTCTCAAAAATTACATTCCCTTTTAAAAATTTCTTATCCAAACACTATTTTATTTTCTCATTTTAGAGATAAGTTCAGGAATTTTGTCAGCATGCTAGATAGAACAAAGTTGGATCTAACACTAGATATTCTTGCTATTTCCTCTGACATCGGTGTCACAAGTATGACGAACTGAGTAGGGAAGTTGGGGTTGAGGCGTCACATATATTCAACTTAAATTACCTATTAGGTCATTGTGAGTCGAAGATTAGCTATACCTGGTTTTACATGCAAAGGTAGGGTTGTGGTGTTGTGTTGTGGGTTGTGAGGAGTGTTATTTCTCTGTTGAAGAGTTTGGTGAGGGTTGTGGTGTGGTATTGTGGGTTTTACTTCCTTACCTCCTAGTTTTGTAGTGTTTTCTGAGAGAAATTGTTGTGTTCAGTTGTTTTTAGGGAGTATAAGTGAGTGGCCTCACGACTTTGCTAGAGAAAGGCCAAACAAGCTCTGAAGAGCTAGATGGGTCTACTATGGACTTAGAAGGGAAGTGAAAGCTGCTATCCATATTGCGTAGAGGACACTGGTTGGTAGAGTAATTGTAGACAAAGCTCTAAATAGAGGAGCAGTCAAAATGGTTATTATGAAGGCCTGGGGAGAATTAGAAAGCCTCACCATTTCAGATATGGGGACTAACACCTATATGTTCCAGTTTAATGAAGAGGCTACTGCAAGAAGGATTTCTGCTGTGTCTCCAATGCTGGTGTCCATAATGTAGTATCTTTGAAGTTAGTTTCGATAATGCAGCCTACTGGGTGTAGTTACATGGGCTTCCACTGGATAAATTCACTACCACTAATGCAACTAAGATAAGAGGGAAGCAAGGTGAAATTGTGGAGATAGAAAATCTTGTGGTTGAAGACTTGGCCATGAGCAAAAAGTTGTAACTTGAGAAAGCTATGGTAGCTTGGGACCATGGTTTTAAAATGCGGACCGCATCACATGATGCGGCTGCAATATTCGGTTCATGGCTCATGGCACCGCAATAATCAGATCAGACCGCACCGAATGCGCGTGATAAGAAATCATGAAAAAATTCCACATCATGCGCCGCCGCATCGTGACCACATCAAGATCAGCACGGATCGCATCAAAACCGCATCGGATGTAACATTTTGTGCAAACTTAAAAAATAATTCAAGCTGCAACGACCGCAATCCGCATTGCAGCAGCCGTAATGTCCACAATCGTAACAACCGCAACCACGACTGTAACCGCAATTTAAAATCATGTTTGGGACCCATCAAGAGCAAGATATGGACTTACACTTGGTGTTCCAATGGCTAAGCCTTTAGTTGCAATTGCAGTAGACAACTCTCTCAGAGGAAGGAAGGCAGAGGAAACTCTACAGCCTAGGGAGGCGGGTGAAATGAGGATGGGGGCAGAGGCATGTGGAAGAGGAAGGGAAACCCTGAAACAAAATAGTGGTCATGCGAAGGAGACAAAATTCTCTACAACAAGGCAGACTTCAGTATAAAGGAGGGGCTTTAAGGTACATGATCTGATCATTTGTCCCCCAAATGTCTATTCCTGCAGTTTTTTGTTACCATATGCAAAGTTTTCAGAGCCTTGTATTGCTGCACATAAAGCATGTGGGAAGAAAAAAGCTATATCAATAAATGATATTAACGGAAATTGGGGCCCTCCATTTGGTACTCATTCAGAGGTGGCTTTTTGGAAATTGGGCTGAGGCTGCTCCAATAAGGGTCCAAAATTTTCAGAAAGCCGAAAAGTAGTTGTAGGGGCCTTTGGACTAGAAGGGCCCAGAACTATGGTAAAGTTGTCCACAACAAGTAAATGTGGGTGTGGACAGTCTGGTTTCAACACGGTTTCTCCTTAAGGTAATGTGTGCAAGGAAGGTGTAGTGGAATTCTACATAGAGGAGCGAATGAAAGGAAAAACAATTCTTCATACGTGAAGAGGTTGTGGTTGGAACAATTCCCCTTCAAAATTGGAATCTAGTCCTAAACGGTATAGGGTACTAACACTGTAAGAATGGGAAGAGGAAAAATATTACTTTGTTGAATCCCCACAGATAAGGTGTATCACGGGGAGCAACTTGAAATGAATTTTGAGAACAATTCTTATATTTTACATCAACAAATACATATACATTTTTTTATATTTTATTTAATATTATTTATTATATATACTTTTTTTTTATTATTTTTTCTCATTCAATCATATCTCTTAAAAAATATGTAAATAGTACCTAAAACTCTTTTAGGAATGTACGATCTTTATTTTTTAAGAAAGGTTGTGAACTGTAGTTGGCTAGGGGAATCTCTAGAGCTCTTTCCATTAAAAGAATGAGAGATGAGGTATAGGATTGGGGAGAATTAAGCAACCTAAATGTGGTATAGGAGCTAAAAGATGGAAAGAAGCTAAAGATGTTTGAAGGTGACCGTAATGTAGCTGGAAGTGGCATGGTTGAGTTGAGCCAGAATCAGAGGAACAATGATCAAGTTGTATCTCTCTTGATGGAAAAGGTCGGGGAGACGGGGCAAAACATGCCCCACCAGGGGCATGATTGTGTTAAGTTGGAACTGTCGCAGAGTGGCTTCACCGTTGGCTTGCTGCGTGCCAGCGGTTAGTGGGTGGCCGTTGTTGCGTTGACCGTTCATGGCAGAACGAGGTGCTAGGGTCTCTGCGAGCCACGCGAAAGTGGCGGATCGAAGGCATAATGAAACGAACTTGCTCACCGCGTTACCCCATTACGCTGCTGCCACCACCTGCGCGCAGAGCCTTCTTCCTCCAGCCGTCGAGCGACCAAAACCGCCAGAGAAGATCCAAACCCATCACCACCCGATGTAGCCAAGCAAAATCCACCCCGTTTGAGGTTGAAGTTTGCGCCCGAGTTAGATGACCTTCACTGTTTTGGATCCATCGTGCCCTGTTGACGGATCATTTCAACTCAAATCTCAATTTGTTTAATACCATCACATCATATCAAATAGTGGGGACGTTTGCAATGGCGATGATATGCTTGATTCCCGTGAGAGAAGCATTGATACATGGTGCGTTGATGAATACCAAGGGCTTGGTGGAGCTCATCGTGCACAACATTGGCAAGGAGAAAAATAATACTCTCAATTCACCATTGAACAGGTTCAGCGTCATGTACTGCGGAATCCCATTGGGCAATGCTATCATCTTCTTCCTCTTGATGAAGCTCCGTCGCGCAGCCATGATAGAACCATTGCTGGGCTCCTTTGCAGTAGCTGTAACAACCACCATCTCGCCAAATTCACCGCAAGATCAAGCATACTTCAAGAACTTGGTCATTCTTGCACTTGAATGTTTATCATTCCAAGCTTTTAGTTTTTTGGGTATGTCGACAGAATAAGAGCTCATTCTACTTATATCAAGCCTATACCAAAGTGCAGGGTCACGTGAAGCTCAGTGCCAAGATTTACAAACCACTGAGACTACTGCAAGGTCCGCAACATTGAGGGCCATAAAAATTCTTACTATAAGATTTTTGCTCATATGGTTCACAACCACTGCAATAAGCAAGGACCAAGTCTTCAACCACAAGTCCTCTATGCAATGGTTGTGAACCATATGGCCCTCAATGTGAACCATATGTAACTTGACCATGAGCAAAAAGCAAGGGCCCCTGGCTGCACCTCAGAACCGTATGTATTATTGCAGTGGTTGTGAACATCAACAACTAAAGACTCGTGCCTATGTTGCACTGGAAAACCAAATTGAGGCTTCCAAAACCTACAAACATTAGCCAAGCCCAGTTCTTGGGGTTCGATCTCGTCTAAGTCAGTATCTTGGCAAAATTCCATCCCGGTTAAAAAGCGACCTCAGCATGCTTCCTTCCAGACCAGCACCTCAGCTGCGACTTTGAGTCCACTAGTACTTAGGCTCATTCTCATTTAAGTCAGTACCTTGGCCACAACTTTGAGTCCACGAGTACTTCGGCTCATTCTCATTTAAGCTAATATATCAATCTTAACTTCAAGTCCACGAGTACCTCAACTCATTCTTATCTAAACTAGTACCTCGGTCACGACTTTGAGTCCACGAGTACTTCGGATTATTATCATCTAAGCCAATACCTCAATCTTAACTTTGAGTCCACGAGTACTTCGACTCATTCTCATTTTAAGTCAGTACATCGGCCGCGACTTCAAGTCCACGAATACTTCAGCTCATTCTCATTTAAATCAGTACCTCGGCCGCGACTTTGAGTCAACAAGTACTTTGGCTCATTCTCATTTAAGTCAATATCTCGATCGTGACGTCGACTCTACGAGTACATCAACTCATTCTTATCTAAGCCAGTACGTCGGCTGTGACTTTGAGTCCACGAGTACTTCAGTTCATTATCATCTAAGTCAGTACCTCAACCGTGACTTTGAGTCCACTAGTACCTCGACTCCTTCTCATCTAAGTTAGTATCTCAGTCATGACTTCGAGTCCACGAGCACCTCGACTCATTCTCATTTAAGTCCGTATCTCAGACGTGACTTTGCGTCCATGAGTACTTCAGATCATTCTCATTTAAGTCAGTACCTCAGTTGTGACTTTGAGTCCACTAGTACTTCGTCCTAACACAACCCACAAGATTACCATACCTTGGCGAGGTCTGAGGAATACATGGTCCGAAGAGGATCAGCTATTCTGATATTCATACATGATAACCAGACAAGGGAATCCATTTTACCATTGTCTGAAGTCAAGGAGCACATTTTAAGTGTTTTCACCCATACCCTTATAAACCTGACCTTGACCCATAAACCGACTAGGTTTACAGAGGTTAAGTGTATTCTTACATGATGGTCAGATAAGGGAATCCATTTGACTATTATCTAAGTTCAATGAACGCATTCAAGGGTTTTCACCTGTACCTTTATGACCTGACCTTAACCTATAAATCAAACATGTTTACAGAGGTTAAGCGTAGCCGACCGTGGTCCGAGACAGTGGACTCTACACTAAGAGGCTTCTATGTCATCTATTCCATGATTTTATATTAACCAATAATCCTAAAGGTTTAATGCGATTACAACATTATACCTAACCCATAAATCAAACAAAAGGTTTAACGTGGTTATGCATTTTAGACTGTTGTCCGGGATAGTGAACATCACTACGAGAGCCTTCCGTATCATATTCACCTAAAGTTCAATTATGTCAATTATTCCTAAACGAACTCAACCATCGAGATCGAGCTATAGACTCATCTCGGTCAAGCAAAACGAGTGTTCATTAAACTAAAACACAGCTACCGAGATTGAGCGTTGGATCTCTCGGTAAACTGCATGAGCAAATTGTTAAGTGTAAAACGAATACTGAAATTGAACGTTGGACTCATCTTGGCATTGCAAAAGCAAAACTACACAAAATATAGAGAGCCACAGAGATCAAGCTTTGGACTTATCCCTGGGGTTACCACCACTACCTCGGTCTCCGCAGTCCCAACCTCCTCTTCCTGCTCGCCCTACGGTGTTATACCTTCCTTTTTTACACTTTCAGCCCTCTGGTTGACTTAGTCATTTGGAGCAGTCGTGGAAGTGGCAACATCAATGATCGGACCATCCCAGACAATCTTCAATGAACCAATTCCTTCTTGATTAAAGCCCGAGTTCAAAAGGCGGAGCTGAGCAAGAATGTTTTCAAACGACTCGTCTATAGACCTCGATCAATTGTCTTCTATTTCCATGATTTTAACTTAGTCTCGATTTATCCGGGAAGTTCACATTCAGCCTGAATGCCAGCAAGGAAATACTCGGAAGTGGCTAAGAGTTTTTATTTTCTCCTAAGTTACTGCTTCAGCAAGCTACACTTGGAGCATATTGACCTCGACGGTTTGAGCTCGTATTGTAGCCACCTCGGCAACTTTAACTCGAATGGTAGCCGCTTTGGCAACATCCGTGGTAAGACGGGTGACCTCAGTCATGAACCTAGCAATCTTGGCCCTACAAACTCCACGTAGAGGCAACCTACTATGTATCCCATATAACGGTATAATGACTTAAGCAGAGTGATCTATCTCGGATCCCGACCTTACTCATGAACCTGGGGCTATACTATGATACGTCACGAATTGCGACCCTTTAGAAAAAAAAAAACATTGCGAGATCCAGCATTAACACTATGACTTGGATCCCTTTGTCCACTGCATGTCGTGTGCTTTTGCTAAACTTAGATACCTTGATACTTAGTTGTCCCGTCTAAGAATCAGGCTGAGAACAACTATTCTGGACCGAGCTATAGGTCCACGAGTCTGGAGCAACCTGGTCTGTCAGAATAAAACTCAGACATTATTGCGCGTTTATAACTGCCTATTTGCTAGGTGTAACTCCCTCGAGAGATATGAATGTTAATCATATCCCACATAAATAGGGATTTAAACATAAGGAATAACGGTATTTCGAATCTTATTCAACAACATTCAATTCACACTGAATGCTTAGATTCTCAATACCCTAATACACTCATACTTATACCCTACAAGTTTTAGAAGGTACGGATTCAATGTCCAATTCTATGCACTACTCTCCTTGCACGAAACTGACTTAAGCGTTAGAGTTTTTTTTGCAAGTACCTATCCTCTTGCACCACTATTGTCAATGTTGTGCCACAGAGGTTTCCACCATCAACTACCTTCTCAGGTAACCCTCAGAACTCAATTCTGAACAAGCAACATATTTAAATATTTAAATAGCAATTCAGATTTTGATTGTTATGTTTTGCACCCAATCATTTGATCATTTCTTTCTTTTTCTGTGTGTTTGAGTCTTTATTTGCATGACTATTTTACGATTGAGTACATGTATAAAGGTTACTATTTGCAGATAAAGCTTGTTCTATTTTCTTTAATTAATTTTTTTTTCACTTTACAGGTATTGAAGAATCAAAGTGTGAATATGCATGGAATTTGAAATCCTTTCTAGTGGTCGAGATGTGATGAAAGCACTTGGTATTAGGATAGTTGTTAATGAGTTTCATCATACAATTTGTATTCACAAAAGGAGTTAATGCACGTAAGGAGTACTACATTCTATGTTGAGTAACTAGGAGGTGAATTTTCCATGCGAAATGCACTTTTGAGTATTCTATATTCATGGACCATCTTGGAAATATATATATATACTTGTAATAGAACTTTGATCTTGATTATGGAAAGAATGAGATTATTAAAGGATTATGGTTTTCATATGACTTATATGTCATCATGGATTTTGGATAATAAATAGGTGTTCTTATCCAAAGAAAAAAAAAATAAGCAAACTACGAAAGTGATGGCAAACACTTCATTTTAAAGCCTTTATGACTACATTGCCTATAGCAAATTAAAAGATAAATTTGGATGTATTACTTTGTCATGACTCGAACTCGTGATCCATGACCATAAGAAAGAAAGAGGAGAGTTTTTTCTCCTAAGCATAGGGGAGGCCTTGGCCTTCGGTGTGCCAAGGATATTAATATTGCTTTCATGGAAAAAATAGGTTAGGGTCTGATCCAATGAAAAGATGACCTTCGGGTCAATGTTCTTCGCTGCAAGTATAGATGTGGTAATGAGATTATCCCTTAGGTCCGACTTCGTAGGGATAACTACAATCTTTGGAAAAGTGTTTGTGGGGCTTGGAAAGTGGTGGAAAAAAAATACTATATGGAAATTAGGTGATAGTTTGACTATTTACTTTAGGAAAGATTATTGGGTTCTAAGAGTGGGTCTGTTACATATTGTTGCAATTATTGATATTGATAGTATGGAAATTAATGCTAAGGTGAAGGACTATGTGGCTGACAATGGTGGTTAATTTGAAATATGCTTATACGTATGGAGACGTTTAATATGCTCCTTAAATATTTTTTAGCATGCATGCTCCTTTGACTTTTATCATTGATTTTGTCAAAAGATATATCAACGGTTAATATGAATTACCTGTTACACCTATAACAAGTTACATTGGTAATTATTATTAATTACAACCATAGTCCTTATAAATATAATAAATAATTTATAGAATTGCAAAATGACTCAACCCTCATACTATTTCCCGAACAAAGTAGGTATCCTTGTCCTCCTTCCCCGCCTTCAACTTTGGTTGAGGCAAGATCGTGTTTTTGACGAGGAATTGTAGTCCAACTCATGGAATCATGTTGAGCCGAAGAAAGTAGAGAGGGTAAAGAAGATGGAAAATTTGATCCCTCTGGCAAAATTACAAGAGTTGTCATTGTTACCTGCGAAATTATAAGAGACATTTAATATGCTCCTTAAATGTTTTTGAGCATGCATACTCCACGCTTAAGAGCCATTTATTTTGAAGAGATTTAGATATATGGTTGAAAATAAAGAAGAAGAACCAGTACAACAGATTACTAAAGAAAAAGTATAAATCATAAAGTTCATCCTTCAAAAATCTCAAAATTATGTGCAACTATTTACAGAAAATTCCTTCTATTTTCATCCATCATTGCAGAGACGAAAGGGAATCAGTCAGGAATTTGTCTTAAACATTTTTTTTCATTATCTAACGAGAGCATTTGGTCTTGTTGACCATTAACCATTAGTTCCAAAAGCCCTGCCTGCTACAAGTGCCTATTGTCTGCATCAAAATCACTCCATGAGGAACTCCCTGAATCTGAATCTACCATAGAATCAAAGTTAAGGTTTCTCGCTAGCTTATGGTTTCAAGTACAAACCCCAAAGCATGTAGTATGAATAAGTTTCATACCCCTTGATGATGAAGAATCACTGGTAGAACTGTTGGAGCTAATAGAACTACTACTTGCATGGCCTCCAACCACATCTTTATCTTTCTCAATCTCCACACGGGGGAAATTGCTCATTGGCAGCTCGTCCCCAATGTCAACATCCTCGTCCTTGGCAGCTTCTGTTTTCTTCAGCTTCTTCGTCTCTACGAGTGCTGCTACATCAACCTTCTCCCTAGTAGGCAATTCCTATCAATTTAAATAATAATTTTTAGCATATGGAAAAAAACCTTATTCTCTATGCAAACCCATTCAACAGAGAGAAACCAACTAGTTGGGAATTTACCCCATTGGCTTTGCTTGATGCCACATTATTGTTGACTATTAGTGCCTGACGCTTAATCTTGCTCACCATCTTCTTCTAATTTGTCACCAATCGATCAAGTTCCCAAAGGGTCTTTGTGTCAACAGCCTCAATATCAAGCTCGATCTCATCATCATCTGCTTCATATGCCTATTTCTTTTCCTTATGCACCACCTGCTCCATTTTCTCCGAGGAAAAACTTTGCAACCCAATTCCCAACTTGTGCTTCTCCTCAAGACTCACTTCTCTTTTATTCAAGTCCTTTACCTTCAGCTTGGGTTACTTCAAGGGCTTCACCGGAGGTGCCCGCATTGGAGAAGGAGTGCACACTAATGACTGCAGCAATGACAAGTTCGAGGAGGTCGTAGATGCCGATAATAGTGGCGGCTCTTATAATTTCACCGAAGGGATCAATTTTTCCTTCTTCTTGACCCTCTATACTCTCTCCGGCTTAACGTGATTCCACGAACTGGCCTATAATTCCTCATCTAAAACACGATCTTGCCTTAAGCAAAGTTGAAGGCGGGGAAATGAGGATAAGGATACCTGCTCTGTGCAGGGAATAGTATGAGGATGGGTCATTTTGCAATTCTATAAATTATTTATTATATTTATAAAGACTATGGCTGTAATTAGTAATAATTGTCAATGTAACTTGTTATAGGAGTAACAGGTAATTCATATTAATCGTTGATCTATATTTTGGCAAAATCAATGGTAAAAGCCTAAGGAGCATGCATGCTCAAAAACATTTAAGGAGCATATTAAACGTCTCCTATAGTTATAAATCAGGGGTTGATTCTTCTACCACTCACTTCATTTTCAAACTCATTTGAAAATGGAAAAGAGTGGAGCGTGTGTAGACTTTTCTCTGGTTAGTGGCCCGCAATAGTCTTCTAACCAATGAGCATCGATTTTCTCATCATTTAACTAATAGCTCTCTCTTTGCCAACATTATGATTCTAATACTGGGGAGAGCATAATCCGTGTTTTGAGCGATTGCTCAATTTCCAAGAACTTGTGGTAACGTATTCTTAATCTTAGTCAGAGGGCTCATTTCTTTGGGGCTGATCTTTAAACTTGGTTATTTGACAATTTGAGAGGAGGAGTTGGCAGGCATAGACGTTACAATAAGGATTATAGTGTTTTTGCCCTCACTTGCCATTTTTTTATGACAAGTTAGAAATGAAACCATTTTTAATTATATTGTTATGCATGATGGTGATATTTGGATGCAGCTTTGGGCTTGTGTTAGGAGTTATTCAACAACTGATCCTGCTTTGAGTCCAAATGATATTGTTGCTCATAGGTCTCCAACTCTAATTGTCTGGTCTTTGTTGAGGATCACACGCCTATCTCTACAACTTCTCATACTTAGACTAATTGACCTATGATTGTAGTCATTTACTTGATTCTAGGATATTAGTTTCCATTCTTTTTGAGATAGCATTTATTTGTAAAGATATTTTGTAATTATAAATATAGCATCTCACCTACATTCAAGGTATGGTGATTTCACAGCATTCACATGGTATCACGAGATTGATCGGATTAACCTCCCCTTTTTCGATCTTGTCTCTTTCTTTTTCCCATACATGGCCACCAACAGCTCTTTCACTTTTCTCTCTTTTAATACCCTTATTCATATGATCACCGTCAAGTTATCCTCTATAAATTATCTTCTCTGGCTTAGTCAAATTCTTCCTTTCATTGAGCATCAAGATCTTCTCAATCATATTAATGGTTCCATTCTCCCACCTTCAAAATTTGACCCTACCAACTCTCAGACACCAACTGATAAATACTTGGCATGGAGGGCTACTGACCAATGCCTCATCTTTCTTCTCCATTCCTCTCTCACTGAAGAAGCTCTGGCTGAAATTGTTGGTCTATTTACTGCACGAAAGGTCTAGCTTACCTTGGAGACCACCTTCAATCACCGATCCAAGGCTCATGAGATTCATCTTAAAGATGAACTTCAATTAATGAAAAGAGGTTCCAGATCTATAACTGAGTTTACTCGTGCCTTCAAAGGCCTCTGTGATCAGCTTCATGTCATTGGTCGTCCCGTTAATAGCACAGATAAGGTGCACTAGTTCCTTCGCCACCTCGGTGTTGATTTCTCGAGCTTTTCCTCTGCCCAGATGGCTTTCACCCCCTTGCCCACATTAGCTGATCTTGTCTCCAAATTTGAGAGTTTCAAACTTTTCCAGAGGTCCCTCGAGCCCACAACACCTTCGGCTATTGTGTTCATAGCCACTCACCGCAGATCCAACTGCCCAAACCAGCAGAATCCTTCCTGCTCCAACTCTGGCCGAACCTCCAGCAATGGTCGCACCTACTTCTCTCGTGGTTGTTCTTCCTCCAGCCAAAGACATCGTCCTCCTCGCTGTCAAATTTGTCTTGTTGAAAGTCACTACGCCGATTAGTGCCACCAGCGTTACACCTGTGGTGACTCTGCTGCCCACCTTGCTAAAGCATTCACTAGGTCTTGTTCTCTTAATGACCCTGCGAGCTCTGATTGGTTTTTAAACATTGTGGTTTTAGCTCACATGTCTAATAACCCCTCTATTTTGGATTAAGCCACACCATATATTGGTAAAGAATTTGTAATTATGGGAAACTATGCATCATTACCTATCACTCATACAGGTTGCCTTTCCCATACTCCTAATCTTCATTTATTAGATGTCCTAGTTGTTCCCCATCTCACCAAAAATTTACTTTCCATTAGTGAATTAACATATGATTTTTCATTAGTTGTTACCTTTACTAATAATTTTTTTTCTATTTAGAATCGCTAAACAAGAAGGGTGTTGGCAACCGGTAAGAGGGATAGTGGCTTATATGTGCTAGAGCATGGCAACTCGGCCTTTATTTCTACTTTTAAAAATAAAGAATTACAAGTTTCCTATGATTTATGGCATACTTATCTTGGACATGTAAATCATTCTGTTATTTCTTCTTTGAATAAAAAAGGCCATCTTTCTCTTACTTCTTTATTGTCTTCTCCTCACTTATGCAACACTTGTCAACTTATGAAAAATCATTGTTTGCCATATCCATGAAATGAACGTTGGTCCTCCTCAATTTTAAATTTTGATCATTGTGATATTTGGGGTCCTTCCCCCATCCAATCAAATTCGGGCTTAACATATTATGATCTTTTCATTGACGATTATTCACACTTTACTTGGTTCTATCCCTTAAAATTCAAATTTCATTTCTTTAATATTTTCATACAATTTCAAAAATTTGTGGAAACTTAGTTTTCTGCTCATATTAAGATTTTCCAAAGTAATGGTGGGGGTGAATTCACTAGCTTATGCTTTACAACTCATCTTCGTTCCTCCGACATTCATCATCAGCTTTCTTGTCCCTATACACCTGCCCAAAATGGTCACGCTGAACGAAAACACTGCCTTGTGATTGAAGCTGGTCTCGCCCTCCTTTTTCACTCTCATCTCTCCCTTTAGTTCTGGGTATCAGCCTTTAGCACTGCGGCTTAAATCATCAACTGTTTACCTACTCCTCTTCTTGGAGGTAAGTCCTCTTTTGAGCTCATATATGGTTCATATCCCGATTATGCTAATTTTCATCCCTTTGGTTATCATGTTTATCCTTGTTTGTGTGATTATATGCCTAATAAATTTTCTCCTCGTAGTATTCCTTGCATTTTTCTAGGATACGATCCATTTTACAAAAGCTTTCATTGCTTTGATCCCCTTACCTCTCGGCTCTATATCACCCGTCATGCTCAATTTGATGAACTTCATTTTCCTAATATCACTACCTCTCAGGCTCAGCCACTCACTTCCCTTCAATATTTCAGTTTTCTAGAACCTATTCTTCTCCGTATTGACCCCCCTCCTATATCTCCTACACCCCTGTCTTCCCCAATTACTCAGTCCAGTCCAAATCTATGTGCTATTTGTACTAATCTAGTTTATAAGTCTTTGTAGGATACTAGTTCCTTTGCAGGTCCATCTTCGCCCACTCCAATCTCTTGTTTGCTTTCTCCTTCTAAGGCATAATCAGCTCCTCATATTCCTATTGTATTCAATCTGCTTAGTTCTCATCTCATGCTGACAAGAGCTAAGGCTGGCATTTTTAAGACTCGTCACCCTGCGAATCTTGGTGTCTTGAGCTCCTCTGGCCTTCTTTCGACTCTACTTGCCTCTACTACTCCTTAAGGTTTCAAATCTGCTATTAAGAATCCAGCTTGACTTGCCGACATGGATGAAGAAGTTCGAGCTCTGTAGAATAATCGAACTTGGGTTTTGGTCCCTCGCCCTGCCAACACCAATATTGTGGGCTCCAAATAGGTGTTTCGGACCAAATATCTTCCTGATGGCTCCATCGAAAGACTCAAGGGTCATCTTGTTGCCAAGGGTTACACCCAGGTCCCTAGTCTTGACTACACTAATACTTTCAATCCTATTATTAAGGCTACTACTGTTCATGTTGTACTTTCTCTTGTTGTGACCAACCAGTGGCCCCTTCGTCAACTTGACATCAAGAATGTTTTTCTCAATGGTACTATCACTGAAAACATCTATATGGAGCAGCCTCCTGGCTACATTGATCCTCATTTCCTTAATCATGTATGTCAATTGAAGAAAGCTCTATATGGCCTCAAGCAGGCTCCCCGTGCCTAGTTTCAGTGTTTCAGTTCTTTTCTTCTTCAGCTTGGGTTTATTTGTAGTCATGCTAACACATCTCTATTTGTTTTTCATAAGCATTATGTCGTTATTTATTTACTACTTTATGTTGATGACATCATTATTACTGGGAACAACTCCTCTCTTATTGACAGCTTTACTCATAAACTCCATTCTGAATTTGCTACCAAAGACTTGGGCTCTCTGAGCTATTTTCTTAGTCTTGAAGCCTTGCCTGTTGTGGATGGTCTTTTTCTAAGTCAACTCAAATATGCACGTGACATTCTTACTCAGGCCCAATTGCTTGACAACAAGCCAATTCCTACTCCCATGGTTGTCTCTTAGAATTTGACTGCTAATAGTCCTTTGTTCTCTGATCATACTTTATACAGGTCTCTTGTTGGTGTTCTTCAATATCTCACCATCACGCACCCTGATATCTCTCATGCTATCAACCAATTTCTACATGTTCCCACTAACGATCACTTTCAAGTGGTTAAGCGTATTCTTCATTATGTCAAGGGCACTCTTCACTTTGGTCTTACTTTTTGCCGCCCTGCTGCTCGTGGTACTCTCACTGCCTACTCTGATGCTGATTGGGCCAGTTTCCCTTAAACACGTCGTTCCACTTTCGGCTACTCTATTTTCCTTGGTGATAATTTGGTTTCTTGGAGTGCTAAAAAGCAACCCACTGTCTCTCATTCAAGCTGTGAATCTAAGTATCGTGCTCTTGCCCACACTGTGACTGAACTACTTTGGCTCACTCATCTCCTTTGCGATCTCTGGGTCTCTATTCCTACACCGCCTCTTCTTTTATGTGATAACAAAAGTGTGATTTTTTTTAGATCCAACCCAATTTCTTATAAGCGCGCCAAACATGTTGAATTAGACTATCATTTTTTGCGCACACTTGTTCTTGTTGGCAAGATACACACTCAATATGTGTCTTCTCAGCTTCAAGTTGCCGACATTTTCATCAAGAGTGTTCCTCAACCTCTATTAGACTTTTTTCGCTCCAAGCTTCACGTTCATTCAAATCCAACGCTCAACTTGTAGAGGAGTGTTGAGGATCACATGCCTATCTCTACAACTTCTCATACTCATTGACCCATGATTGTAGTCATTTTATTGATTCTAGGATATTAGTTTCCATTCCTTTTGAGATAACATTTATTTGTAAAGATATTATGTAATTATAAATATAGCATCTCACCCACATTCAAGGTGTGGTAATTTCACAGCATTCTCAGTCTTACCCTGAAAATGGATGTGTTGTTGTGAATAGTAATGGTTTGGTGTGCTAAAATATGTAAAAACATATCTGAATTAAATTAGGCTTATTCTAACACTGCTTAGCTCCCAAGAAGCTACTTGTGGTGGTCTTATAAGGGACGTGACAGGAGCTGTTTTAGCTAGGTTTGGCGTTAATTTTGGGGTTACCTCCATCACCATTGCTGAGTTGTGGGGGGTGATGTATGCTCTTAATCTGGCTTGGGACGTGGGATGTCGCAGAGTTAAGATGGAACTCGACTCAAAGAGTGCGCTGCACTTAATTGAGAATTACCATGATCGGTACCATCCAGCTTTCCCTATTGTCTGTTCAACACATCAGCTTCTCCAATGTTGGTGGCAAGTGAAGATGCATGGGTCATATATTTCGTGAAGCTAATCGAGCAACTGATGGTCTAGCAAGATGGGCTCACTTCCTTTAGTTTGATGTGCATAAGATTGGTATTGTTCCACCCTATATTGTTGATATCCTGCGTGATCATCTTGTGCGGGTGGCTTTTAGCAGATTTGTGGTGTAATTTGGTTTTTGGTTTGGGCCGTTTGGCCCCGTTTCCTCACCAAAAAACAAAAGAAAGAGGGGAGAGTCTTTCTAGAGGGAGAGAATTTTTTCTAGAAAGAGAAAGTTTAGAGTAGTGTTATTAACGGAAGATGGTGAAAAGCTCAAAAACTACCGTACAAATATGACAGATGACGTCGCCGCAAATGGTGAAAGCATGGTGCGTAATTAAAAAATAAAATATATACAAAAAATATAAAAAATCAGTTGAATATAATAAATAATAAAAATTAATAATATATATCAAAAACAATAAAATCGTATATATACTAGTATACTTATTTATAAGTTTCACGGATATTTTTCACTTTTTATTATTTTTATTTTGTACATTTTTATATAATTATACTTTTAGTAAATATTAAAATGAAAAATTTGAATATAATACGTCTAGGTAAAAGTAGATTAAGTAAATATTTTTTTAAAATAAAAAAATATTACATAACTGAAAATATTAATAACATATTAAGTTACCACTAATTGTTGGTCAATTTCATATTTAGTTAAAAAAATAATACAATTAACAAAAAACAAAGATAATAATAGATTAACAAAACCCTATTAACGCCAACCTCCTTTTATCTCTTATCTTTTAGCTATATGCAAGTGTTAACTACGGTTTTTTTTTTCGGTATGTTAAATTAAAAAAAAAATAAGGAAAGACATATAAAATCACTTTTTTTAAATCTCAATTGAAATAAGCTAAAATGCAAACTGGCATTACAAAGTTTCACAAATAGGCTTTACAGGCAAAGCCCAACACGTTCACGAAGCATTACGAAATAGAAACCAAAAATAAAGAAAGAAAAGCATAGAGATAAGGCCCTGAGACAATAGCTAGAAAAATTGGATTTCGCTTGTGTAAGATCGCGGGAGAACTACCAAGGCGCTGGAAGAAAAAATTTAAGTGGGAATAATTTTACTTTAACAGCCACACATGATAGAGAGAAGAAGTCTAATTAGTCAGGAAATAATAGATAATTCATATTTATAAATAAAAACTTATAATATTCATCAAATGAAACACATAAAAATTGCAACATAAAATATTAACTAATTTTTAAAACTATAAATTATAAACAAAATATTTCAAATGCAAAAAATGGTAAAAATCTATTTTAAATTCAAAAAGATGTTCCAAACACTAAAACCGCTAACAAATATGTTATAAATTGTTACAAATTATCAACAAATCTAATTTATTAACATACATTTTCTGACTTCAACTTTCAAAGCGTTTATGAAGAGTAATTAAAAAAGGAGGATATTTCAACAAATTTTTAAATTTCGCAAAATAATCTCAATCATTAGTCAAAAATAAAAGTAGGAAAAATTTCATTTATATTGTTAACAAAAATACTGAGAAATATTAAACTCATTAAAATTTCCAACTCATTTGTAATAATTTCTTTCCTATAATAAAATCCCATTAATTTTTTATAAAAAAACTCATTAAATTTAATTTAAAATATCAACAGCAATCAGAAATATAAAAGCCATTAAAAGTAAGAAAATAATCATTTTACACTCTTTTAAGAAGTATAAATACTATTTATATCTTTTTTAAAAATATAATTAATTGAGAGAAAGTGATAAAAAAAATATGTATAATAAATAATATTAAATAAAATATAAAAAAGAGTATATGTATTATTAAATGTAAGAATATAAAAATTATTAAAAGTATAATATCAAAAATAAAGATTACATGTTCCTTTTCTGTCTCCTTTTCCTATCTCTTCATTTAAATTTTGTCAAAAATATAAAAAAAAATTAAAATACAAAAAAATATGTCATTAAATTTAAAATATTTGACAAAATTTAAATAAAAAGACAAATAAAAAAAAAGACAATCTCCTCATCTAATATCAAAACTATTTTTTATGATTGGTCTTTAACATTTAAGGTGTAATAAAGTATTTTTTTCAAGAATAATTAAATATATATTTCTTTTAAGTTAGCAAAGCCAAAATTTAATCTACCTGTTTAACGTTTTCCTTGAAGTTAAAATATAAGAACATTCAAGCAAAGAAAAGTTTGAAAAAGCCAACGGAAAAAAAAATCTATAATAATAATAAAAAAAAAAAGCTGCTTTCATGCCTAGAGTAGTTTAGCGTAGCTGCATAGGGGAAGTGCTTGCTAAGGACAGCACTGCACTAGAAAGCTAGAGGAAAGAGAGAAAGTAGCGACAGAGTTTCATCTATGAGAAAAAAACAATGTAAAAGGAGAAGGCAACAAAATCAGGAAGCGTCCGTGTGCCAGCAAGAAAAAGTGGCGCTAAAATTAAGCGGGAAAATTTCACCCCAAGTAAAATTAGGCACTACCACGAGGACGGCTGTGGTAGCCTAATTAGTAAAAACCAAGCATGAGCCAAATTTGGGGTTGGTGATAAATTGTGGCAAGAAAATTAATGATTAATTTAATAATTTTGATATTTTTACCGTAAATAGTATATATATATATATATATATATATATATATATATATATATATTATTTATTTATATTTATATTTAATTTATTTATTTATTATATTTATTTTTTTATCACTTTTTCTTTTAATCACATATTCTTAAAAAAAGTGTCTAATATTACATTTTAAAAAAATGTAAAACCATCATTATTCTTAAGTTAAAATAAAAAAATGCTATGTGGCAGATAGATGTAGTCTATTTAGTAATAAATAATAGATTCTAAGAAATAAAAATTAATAGTATCACAAGCATAAAGGAAAAACATATCATAATCAAAGTCAAATACAAAAATATAACTTAACCAAGTCATAGTGTCATAAATCTCATAACATAATATCACTAGAAAGTAAAAACTAACACGTAAATAGAAAAATTGACTCAAATCTAGACAAGGATAAGTTAGAAATTTATTCCTCCTCTCCCTCCTCCTCAACATAATCATCATTCTCATTGTCATCTAGTGCAGCATATCCCTCATCTTCTTCTCCTTTCGATTTCTCAAAATCAATTTCTTCTAATTATTCTTCCAATTTTTCAAGGTTGTCTTCAAATTTCAATTCTTTGTCATCTTCAACCACTTTCTTTTTTCCTTTTTTGGTTGAAGATGCACTTGCTAAACTTTTCATAGTCTTAGAAACTCTTGTAGCTACTGCACCACCTGTGGGTTTCTTTCTTTTTCTAGTTTGCAATCTAGTATCTGCTCTATGCTCTCTAACCCCTAAAGCCCTATAAACAGATCCCCAATTAAGACTATCATCATCTTCAAAAACCCTCTCATTCCCAGCATCATCATCATCATTCATCTCTCCAATTAGCCGCTCATTACACTCATCAATATCATTGAGTGAGGTTGGGTCAATTCCATTCCTAAGATTGTATCTTTGCTTGAGGGCTTGATTATATTGGACCTAAACTAGGCTCTGCAATCTTCTTTGCTCAAGCTTATTTCTCTTCTTAGAATGAATCTACAACATTAATATAATGAAAAAAGTGTTAATGATTAATCATAAGAAAGTACTAAGCTAGACCAAAACGAAAGCAAATTGATAATTACTTATTTAAACACACTCCAATTATGTTCACATCTAGATGCATTGCATGTCAAGCTCAAGATCTTGACAACTAGTTGTTGCAAATTTGGAGCTAACTATCCATACATTCGTCACTATTGAGCTATAAAGCCAAAGATATTTTGTTAAGCATATGACTTAATTTTTTTTAAAAGTTAGAAGAACTTAGAACTTAGAACTTAGAACTTAGAACTTAGAAGACTAGAAGTTGTATTTTTAGTTTCTCACCAGGTGTAAGGGTTTTCCTCTGTGATTTTGCATAAATCCAAAGCGACCACCACCAACTACGTCATAAATTGGTAGCTCTATGAGTATCTTTTGTTGCACCTCTTGATACTTTTATACAACCCATTTGTAACCTCAAAATCGAACTCCAATTTGGGATTCAATGATTTCAAACACATCTTTGTATTTGTTTTTATTGTTATTGCAAGACTTCATAATGGCTTCTTTTGCCTTGTCCATTGCTTCATAAATATAACTCATGGATAACTTTTTCTCACTATCAACAAACTGAAGCACTCGTACAAGAGGAGCTATGACTTTCCATGTAAGCACCACATGGTTCCAAAAACCTGGCATGAGTTCAATTTTTGTTGCTTGCCTCCCCTTGGCCTCCTTAGACAACTTGTTTCTTGCCCACTCATTAGAGGTAAGCATCCTTATGAGATTTGCTTTCTTTTTATGAATCCATTTTAATGATAGAAAAGATGTTGCAAATCGAGTGATTGCATGCCTCACCAATTCTCTCTTGTTTGTGAAGTGCCTCAACAAAATCAAGGTACTTAAATGGCTATAGATGAAGCTAACAAGAGAGATTCCACTTTGAATTGTCTTTTTTACCATAGGAAGTTTTCCAATGTCTTCTAAAATTAAGTCTACACAATGAACTGCACAAGAAGTCCAATAAAGATGTGGTCTTTTTCCTTACAACAACTTACCGGCTAGAACATAGTTGCTTCCATTATTCGTTATAACTTGGACAACTTTCTCCTCTCCAATCTTCTCCTCAATAGAATCAAGCAACTTAAATAATTTCTCACTAGTCTTCACAAAGTTAGATCCATCAATAGAAGTCACAAACATTGTCTAGGTGAGAGAGTTGACCAAAAAATTGATTAAGCATCTTTGCTTCCATCGATCCATGCATCCGACATAATAAAGTAACCATGTTTTGCCCATTGCTTCTTTTGACCCTTCAACAAATTTTCGGTGTACTTCAACTCCTTGTTGAGGAGTCAAACTCTTATGTCATGATAACTCGAAACTCATATATTTGGACCGAAGCTTCCAATGGCTACAACCATTTCAAGAAAGCTTCTCAATTTGATCATATTGAAAGACATTCCAGCTTAGTAGCAAAATCAAGCTATATATTAATGGACCTTCGCCATTGCTTCTTTGTTGTGTGCCACTCTTATGCTTGTTTACCTCAACTTCTCCTTTTTCTTTTTTTCAATAGCAGTTTCTTGTCTTTTGAAAAACAAATCAATCAAGCCTTTCAAAGTATCCTTCTTCCTCCCACTAGCAATACTAGGTGTTACAATATCTTTAAACCCTTCATCAAGTGCATGTTCATAATCACTATCACCATAATCAATATCATCTTGCACATTTTGAATTGTTGCACTCTTTTACTTCTTTTTCTCCTTCAGATATCCCCATAACTCTTCTCTAACTTCCTTTGGACATTGAGTGCAAGCTACAACATTACTTGTCTTCCCCATTAGATGTTGTTTAGCTCTAGTAATTCTTGCCTTTGTGACTTTTCTATAGAAATTGCACACAATATTGTTGGTATCATTTTCTTCCAAAGAGTGGCAATATTTCCACCTTGGGTCTATCCTGCTAGTAGTCCTTGAATTGTTTGAAAATGCTTGACTTGGACTTGCCATTGTTCTAGATCTTACACATTTGAAATTCATAATTTAGACTCAAGATTTACAAGTTCAGATTCAGAACCTACACCATAACAGAGAACAAAAATGAAAAAAAGAGAGAGAATAAAAACAAAAAAATAAAGACTTAGAGAGGAATAAAGAACTAGAGTGGTAGACTAAGAAGTGAGAATAGAAAGTGTGAGTGTAGAAGCTATGCTTAGAGTTGAGAGTTGAGAGTGTAAGTCTAAAACAAAAAAAAAATGAGAGAAGAAGTTAAGAACAAAAATGAAAAAAAAAGAACAAAGAATAGAATGAAATAACATGCTCAAAGAAGGGAAAAAAAAAAAAGGAAGTGAAAACTGAGAACTGAGAGGAATAGAGTTAGAGAAGGCAAAGGTTACCTGAGAAAACAAAGGTTAGAGGTAGAGTTTGTTCGTCGGAGATGGAAATCACTCGTCGAAGATGGATGGGACAGGTTGCACAATCGCTAGAGATGATGGAGGAGATAGGTGGAAGTAGGGGTGTCAAAACGGGCCGGGTCGGCTCATTCGAGATCGGACCATTTTCGGGCCGGCCCATTTAGGTCATGTAAGTTTCAGGCTGATATTTTGCTAGCCCAGCCCAGCACAGCCCATTTAGCCTTATGTAGTGTTAAAAGAGCAGGCTGGCCCGACCTATTCGGGCTCAGCCCATTCGGGCCATGTAATGTTTGGGCTGACATTTTGTTAGCCTAACCCATCCATTTTGTCGGGCTATTCGGGCCGGCTCATCGGGCTTGCCTCATTTTGACACCCCTAGGTGGAAGTGTGGACGGGTCACACAAAGAGTGTGAATGTGAGTTTAGAACTTCAGATATATTGATAACTCCATTAAATGTAGTTATTTGTGTCTTATATCTGTGTTTTGTTGATTGCTTAAGTCCTTGTTATTATGCATATATAGAAGGTTTTTATGCTTATATTGGTCAAATTCAATCTTGATATCTTCATATATGATCTTGAGCAAATTGTGCATAGATTAAGTGGATTTGCATCTGTTATTGATTTGATGATTTCTTTATTATAGGAAAGACTTAAAACAAGTTGATATATGGAGCATTTAAGCTAAAACTAGAAGAGAAAGTCAAAGAAGCATCCTGGCAGCTCACCCTATGGCGCAAGCATGCCAATGTTGCGACGTGGTGCATTCCCCTGCTATAGATAGAGAGACCCAATAATTGAACGGCGCAGCGCAATGGAATCAATGCCTTGGCGTGGCGACCTAATTTACACATGTGCGGTGGCGTAGTAATGTTAATATCGCGACGTGACTCTGTTTTCTAAGCTTATAAATACTAATTTATTATATTTCTAAAAGGAGAGCTTGTTCTAGGTTAGAAAGTTGCAGCTAGGTTTTCATTTCTAGGTTAAGATGAGGCTAGGGAAGCCAAGGTTGAAGGTCATCTTCTTCATGGAAAGAGATTCAAGCATCAAAGATCACATCTATGAGCTTCTTTCCTTTTTCTTTTACTTTCTTCTTTTCCTTATATCATGAACATGGTTTTTGTGGGTATATTTACGTGTTCAATGAGTAACTAAGTGGTATTTAGGGATTACTTTGGATCCTTATATGGATATTGATGATTTTGTACTTTTTTGAGTTTATATTGATTTTGGTTTTGTTCAATCATATGAATCTTAACGCTCTTGATTGTTTGATCAGTTTTTAAGTGATTTGTTAAAATCTGATGAACCTAAACATAAGAATTTAGATTTGAGATCATATGTATGGTTGATGCATGTTTAATTATAATCAATTGGTTTGGTTGTGTTGTGACTGTAGGATTTAAATATGCAAATCCAAGTGCAGGTTGTCTTAAGTAATAAATTTCTCGGGAGTCCAAGGTCGATCCACAGGGAATTGATGAAGAAAAATTAATTGAGGTAAGAAAAGGATTTGTCACAACACCAAAAGTAATAAAAGATGTTCACAAATGAATTTAAGAACTTGCTTGTGTTAGGAGATCCACTCTTGGTAATAAATTAAATGTAAGATTATTTCTCTTTATAACTCAATTGAAATCCACACACAACGGAGGTTCCAATCAGAAAATATAACATTCAAAGTTCAATTATATATGCAATCATATTATGATTCCTTTAATTATCTACTAACATTTGTAAATGAGTTCAAGCATTCACTGTGTCAATCCTATTGTCTACAATAAATCAAGATCTCCATTATACAAAGAAGGTTTCTAAATTGATTGGAAACAAAATACAACACATATAATGTCCATTTGATAATATATCATTTAAGCACAAGAAATAGAATAATCTAACATTATTTCATTACCAAGAGCTTCACTCTTTCACCCAAGCAAGATGAAGATTTAGTTACTCATAGATAAGAAGAAAGAAAGAGAGAAGAAGAGAAAGATGAACATAGCTTCAATTCAGAACAAGAGAAAATTACAACAAAGGAAAACAATAAACAAGCATAACCATAACTTGTAAAAACTAAGCCTAACACCAAGAGCACCAAATAATCAGCCAATGGTGCCTTTTATAGAGGATTAGGAATACAAAATGACAAGGAGACTGATTAAGAATAAGTGGATGAGTGGATGAATGAGTAGAAAATACTAAATGGTGAGTAGAAAATTATTGAGATTCTTTGTCTCTGAAATCATTCAGTACTAATCTCATGGATGTCATTAGAATGAAGCAATATAGTCTCATGAAAGTTGTAGCATTTTGTCTCAGCTTTCCAATGGCACCGAAATCATCCAAAAATTCATCCTACAACCCAAGATATGACCCAAATACTGTAGACTGTTCAGGCCTAGTTTCAGCACCTCTGTTTTGACTTCCAGACCCAATATCACCTCCAAACTATCCGAATGAGCTCTTATATTCTTATAAAAGTTGTAGATATGGGTCTTAACTTTCAACTCTCCAGATTTCAGCAAAAGAAAGTTCCTACAGCTCAAGTTATGCTTTGATTACTGTACACTGTTCAGGTTCTAGTCATAAAACTTGTGTTCTGACTTCCAAGCCCAATTAGCTCCACTAGATGTCTGAATGAGACTTTGAGCTCTTCATCAAAGTTGTAGAGCTTTCTCTCAGTTTTCCTACAAGGTAAAATTCATAATTTCTAAACATCTAAAACTCAAGATATGACTAAAATACAGAAATAATGTAAGACCCAAATAATGCTAAAAGAATCAATTAAGTTCAATTTAAGTTCAATCTTACAAAACATAACCAGGCTTAATCAATTAAGTACATGAAGAGTGTAAATGACTAAAAATGAGAGTTTATTAATGTATAAAATATGTGATTATCATGTTAATTCTCTAATGAGATAGAAATATACCTCTTAGTTATGCATAACAGGTATTTGATAATAGACCTTAATGAGTGAAGTTTGCGTTAGTTCTCATAAACATATAGTGAATTAGGTAAATGAAACATAATGAATGAGGACAATCAATTTTTCTTGACTCCAAAAAAATATCATTTGCTACTTTAACAAAGAAGTATCACTAAAAGTAAAGGAGATATGATGCAAAAAATGAGCAAAACAGGGATTAAAATGAATTTGATAAAGCATTACTTCTCTAATGAAACTCACGGAAGACAAAATGTTGGATTTTATGGAGAGAGATGTTATAAGCCTTTTGCGTACTAGGAGAATGAAAAAAATTCTCTATGGGAGATTCTCAAGTCTATTGAACAGATGCTTCTTTTGTATGGGTGATTGAATTATGGATGAAAGCAATGCAAGGAAATCATCCAAGAGTTATTCTTACTGATCAAGATTCAGCAATCATTGGGACAATTGCATGTTTCATGCTACTGTTCATCAACTTTGCTCATGGCATGTGTTTTAAAATGCTAAAAAACATTTAGGCTATTTATTTCGTAGACATGGAGATTTTGACAAAGATTTTTCGAATTGTGTGAGGGGATTTGAGACAATTGAAGAATTTGAAGTAGGTTGGATAACATTACTAAGTAGATACAATGTGCAAGAAAATGATTTGATGCAACGAATGTATAATATAAGGGGAAAATGGGTTCTTGTATACTCGCGTGATTAATTCTGTGAAGATATGTCTAGAATTCAAATAAGTGAACGTATAAACAAGTTCTTTAAGGGATTTTTGAATAGAAACATGTTTCATTTAGACTTTGTTTAGGGTGTCAATAACGCAATTACTAGTAGACGTGAAAAGGAAATATAAGTTGACTTCAATATGAATCAAGTGTTTCCTCATTTAGTAGTAAATATGCAAATTCAGGAAGAGACAGCTACATTGTATACACCAACACATTTATGAAAGTTTCAAGAAAAGTTAATTAGTAATTTACGTTATAGGTGCATAAAATATGAAGAATAAAGAAATATAGTATCTTACAGATAATGGATAGATGGACTAAAAGCTAAGCCTTGCTTCATATTTTGTTAACTTGCTCAACTACTTTGTAATAGATTATGAAATTTTATAATGCATTTGCTTTGTTTTGATTTTATAATTCTATCTATTTAAATTTCCATTATTTCTAACTTTATGAAATTATTTCATTGTGGATTTGGATGGTTCCAAATGATTTACCAATGACATAATGTATGTGACTCAAACGTTAAGTTTTTTTTCTTAGCCAACGGAATGCAAACTAAATTATAGCAAACCAAATCACCAATTTCGGCCATAAGCTACCAACGAAATGTAAGTAGAGACCCAACCAACACCAATAATTGAAACTTAATTAATAAACACATATTTTATTCATTAAGAAACCCTTATATTTAGTCATTTACATTCTCCATATTCTTAATTGATTGAGTTTGACATGATTTTGTGAGTTTGAGCTCAAATTGGTCCTAATTGAATATTTTCAGCATTATTGAGATTTTACACTGTTTCTGTATTTTGGTCATAACTTAAGTTCCTGATATCTGACAATCATGAATTTTATCTTGTAGGAAAGCTAAGAGGAAGCTCTACAACTTTGATGAAGAGCTCGAAGTCCGATTCAGATGTCTAAGGGACCTAAGTTTACATGGAAGTCAGAATACGGGTTCTGTCAAGAGAATCCGAACAAGCAGTGTGCACTCATAAAATCATATCTCAAGATGTAATAATGGAGATGGGCTGAAAGTTAGATAGTGGATAGTCAAGATCCAAATAAACAACTTTCATGAAGAACACATTTTGAGAAAAAGAAGTCTAGTAGGTCATTTTGAGCTTGCAAGTCGGAACAGAGGTGCTGAAGTTGGGTTTGAGCAACTTACGGTATTTAGGACATATCTTGGGCTTAAGGAAGCCAAATTGGACGAACCAGCTATCCATTTTATAGCCAAGACAAGGATCTACAACTTTCATGAAGAACACTTTTTGTGGTTCTGAAGTATAGTGGGTCGTTTTTGGCTTCCAAGTCAGACACGAAATTTTCATCCTCAACCACCCACTCATCCATCCACTAATCCATCCACTCACCCATTCATGTCCATAATTTCCCACTCACCAAAAGTCCTTTGGCATTTTTCACTAATTCAACCACTTAACTACTCCACCCACTCATCCACTAATCCATCCACTCATCCATCCACTCACCCACTCAACCACTCAACTACTCATCCACTCAACTAACCCACTCAACCAATATTTAATCCATTCTCGCTCATCCACTCAACCACTCAACCACTCACCCACTAAACCAACCCACTCAACTAAATCAACCAATCATCCACTCAACTAACCCATTCAACCAATATTTAATCCACTCCACTCAAATCAACTCACTTAACCACTCACCCACTCAACCAATCCACTCAACCACCCCACTCCACTAACCCACTCATCCATCCACTTACCTTTGTCATTTTGTTACCCTAGACTTCTATAAAAGGGCACCATTGGTTATCATAGGAAGGGGGGAACTCTCCTTCATTTTCTCTCAGTTTTTCTTGTGATTTCTTTCTAGCTATGTGTAACTAAACCTCCCTTGGTTAAGGGGGTGATGAAATCGCTAGTATTAATGTTGTAAACTTTGCATATTTGATTATTTCAATACAGTTATGTTTTTATTCATATATTTTTGAATCTATTGTTGGTATGAAGGTTTTTGTACTTGTTCCTACTTTTAAAGTAGTAGATCTAGGTTTATTATGTACGGTTGCGGTAGTAGATCTAGTGGGATGTATGATGTTCATGTGGGTATAATTATCTTTGTGCTATTTGCCAGTTATAAAAGTGGTAGATCTGGGTTTATTATGCGCGGATTGCGGTATTAGATCTAGAGAAATATATGTTCTAAGTAATTTAATCCCTGGTGTGTGATTAGACCTTAGTGTAATTGGTTTTCTAAATCTTAATGCAATTGTTGGATAGTTGTAAGAGCGATTGCTTTATGACTAATCGGTGATTAGGAGTTGATTTGAGCGGTTGCTAAATTGGCCAACACGTAAGGAAAACAGATATTTACTCTCACAATTGCATAAAAACATAATTGAGCATGTTGGAATAAAAGGATATGTGGATTTACATTATCATATAAATCTAGTGGTGGATTCAATCTCTTAACCAATTTTCTTATATTGTTGATTTCAGCTTGTTTATTGTTATCTTTGAAGTTTGTTCATTGTTCATCAAAACTCCAAAACCCCCCTTTTACTGTTTATTGTTAATCAGAGTCTAAATTGGGAATTGTTTAATAGTGTTAATTGAATTGGTTCTCTGTGGATCGACCCTTACTAACTACAACTAGTTGTAAGGTTTTTATTTTTTGGTGGGCCTGACAACTGATTTTTATCTTAATTTTAATCACTACATCCGCACGCATCATTAATCCATCTCACAAACAAACAGAATCACGAATCTTCCTCTTTGGTACAAACAGAGCAACAACACACCTTTCTGCAACACTCACTCAACACCCAACACCTTAGCCTTTAAAACAACCACCACAGAATTGAAACCCAAAATGGTAAAACATGCCTTGCTTAACCACACAAACCTGCACTCACACATCGCCCTTGCCATCACCAAGCCACCAATGCAACATCCATTCCTAGCCTCCAAAGTCACATGTAGAATGTTAGAACCTCCATTTTCAAGTCTGAGAGAAAGACTCCACAATTCTCTATTCGAGTTAGGAAAAACTCCTCAATTTACTTTTACATCTAACTATCCATTGCAATACAATTATTCTCTTATTTATACAATAATTAGTAATTCTTATGCAACACACTCACTAACCCAAATTTCAGAGTAGCATTGTTCATGGCAGTGACGGTGGAGTTGTGACCATTGAACAATTGCAAGATTGCAGGAGGTAGTCGATTTGTGCTTGTGTCTTTTTTCCTAGATAATCGGTGGCTCTGGTGCGGATATCATCTTGAGATTCTTTGTAACTGATCATTTTTTTGGCTTCTTGAGTTCGAGCTTTAAACTTGTCTTCTCCTTTTGTTGTTGTTCGTGCGTTTTCGCCTGTGCATGACTGATTCAACCATTTCCCAACTCCTTCTTGTCCAAGGAGATTTTACTTGCTATACATCCTTGGCTCTTGGCCATAAATGATGATATGATTTCAATCAAAATTGAAACCCTTGAATCTGAGCTTCGTACATCAATGATCACGGGGATCGAAATCTCCTCCTCTTCAATTGAAATTCCCCATTTTTTTGCTACCTCCTCACCATCTTCAGCGGGTATAGAAGGGTGTTGTATAGCATGCTTCTCCCATACCAAAGAAAAAAAAGAATTTTCAACATTCTCATGGTTCGAGTTTTGCAAATCTTAAACCTCTACTAATGTTAAATCTTCAAAGTCCCATCTATTCCAAGTCCTTCCTTTTCTTTCTCAATGGTTTCTTGACTGGTAGGACTAATAACCAGTTATTCTTGTCACTTTGATGCATGATCTTCTTGTTGTTTTTGCTCATTCTTCTCAGTGATTTCAACAACAACACCATAAAGAATATATTTTGTGGAAATAAGTTTGTCTCAATGGTTTAATATATTAACTTTTGATGATGAGAAATACAAGACAAAAAAATGATGTTTATACTACATAGATGTGCTTAATAGATTATATGCACTATCATGTACTTCATCTTGTTATATTTCATATAAGAATCATGCATATTCTTTATAGCATCTTTTATATGATATATCTAATAATAAGTTATATGAGTGATAGTAAATTAATATTGAATTTGACTATATTTAAATGAAAATGTGCAATGTGTTCTTTGTTGCATCCTATATAGAGCATATCTATTAGTAATTAATAAATGTCTTATTTAATGTGTCTATAAAATTCTTATATGCATGTTAGACTAATTAGAGTTATACATTTATGAATCATGCATATGAAGATATTGAATTATGAATTTGGACTAACTATGTTTGTTTTAAGTAATACTTTGTAAGATAGTTCAAGTACTAAAAGTGAGCATTGCAATAAGAAAGTAGAAGATCACAATTATGCTCAACTCAAGAAGAATGAGAATAATAAGATATTCCAAGCATTTGTAAGATTTGAAGAGAATAAATTTTGTAAAAGCTTGAATTACATCAATAAGCATAAGGACTAGAATTTGTATATTTTCCTTTTAGTTTTTTTCCTATGTAAAGATAGAGGTTTTATAAGAAAAGAGCTCAAATATCTTTTTAAATCTTTACAAATAGTTCTTACATGGTAAAATGCCTAACAAATATGTTTTGATAAGCTAGTCATAGTGATAGTTCAAAACTATGAAAAATAGTCAAGTTTGAGATTTGAAAATATGATATTTGGTTACTATTTTGATCATAACTTTTAAAATACTTTGATTTTTATTCTGAAACTTATTTTAAATGAAAATAGACTCAAAGATATTTTCCATGAGTGATCATTTGATTATTGAGAAATGAAGAAGTTATGAGTGTTTAAAGTCATTTTTTAATAATCAAAATGTTGTAAACGCGTTTTTAAAAAAACAGAAGCATGGATTGCCATACTTGGTAATTGATTACCACGAGCCCAGAAACACTCTTAACGACTATAAATGACTAGTTTTCATAAGAAATCATTTCTAAACACTATCAACAACTATTTTATCACTTGGGTTCTATATATAAGTGATGTTTGAAGCTTTTACAATTTTAGAACACTTGATTTGATCCTTAAATCATCAAAATCATATTTTGAGCTTTTTATTACAAAATCATTATATTCCTTTGTTCTTCAAATTACATATCTACTCTTGTGAGAGTTTTTAATCTTTCTTTTTATCTTAAAATCATTGTAAAAGGGTGTGGTATCCCTTAAGAGAGAAAATGGTGAGGTATTCCTTATAGTGAGGTTCAAACACAAATGGTGAGGTATTCCAAAGCTGTTATGAGTACTCTTAAATGTAAAAGTTTTTTAAGCATCTGTGAAGGTTGAAGAGTTGGAGGCTCTGACACAAGGGTGGAGGAACCCAAGAGTGTTCTTATTTGTACAAAAGTTTTCCTAGCACCTGTGAAGTCTAGGAGATAATGAAGAAAATCTCAAGTTATGCATGGGAACTATATGTAGGCCACAAGTGGTTGGTGACTGAACCAAGATAAATTCTTAAGTTTAATTCTCTCTTCCCTACACTCTTTATATTCTATATTAACTTGATTTATACATGCATGTTTCATTGCATTTATTAATTGAGTGCCTCAAAATGTTTAATTTTTTAATGTTGTTTTAAAAGTTTATAATCATCTAATTCACCCCCCTCTTTGGTGATGGCTGTCATGACTAACAAGTGGTATCAGAGTTTCATGTTCTGTTGAAAGCTTAACCGCTTAGAGTTAAAGATCATTGTTTGTTGGCAACTATTAAAAGTTTTTCAAAATGAAAGGTTTTGAAATTGGTAGACCACCATTATTTGATAGTGTGCATTTTGTTTATTAGAAAGTTAGAATAAAATTTTATATGCAATATATTGATCTTGATTTGTAGATATTATGCTTGATGGATTTACTTGCAAATCAAAACAAACTTGGAATGCTTATGACAAGAAATATTTTTCCTTGAACATTAGAGCAATGCAAATCTTGAAAAGTAGTTTGACTGATGATGTTTATGGTAGAATTAAGAATTACTCTAGTGTTAAAGAAATTTTGGACACCCTTGACGTTCTTTATGTTGCTAACAATGACTTTTTGCATAAAATTGTATATAGAGAGCAAGAAGAGCAAAAGCCTTTAGAGGAAGACAATATTAAAGTCCTCAAGAAGATGTTCAAAGTAAGAAAATGAGTTCAATGCCTCTTGGTGATGATGGTGTTCAATTTAAAGAAGAGGTAAAGCAAAACAAAATTGAGAAGGAAGATGTTCTTGAATCCATGATGGACAACAATGAAGAAGATATTGATTCCCTTAAAGAGTCAAGTATGCTAGAAATTGAGATTACTTCTTATATGACTAAAAAGAATTTTAAGGTAAATAACCTTAAACTAGATTATAGTCATTTCTATGATGAGTTACAATGTGCATATGAAGAATTGTATGATGACTTATTGAATTTAGAAAAAAAAAACTTATCTTGTCAGCAAAACATTTCTTCTATTGAAATAACAATTAAGACTTTGAAAAATAAATATAATTTTCTTAAAGGGGAAATATCTTTGAAATGTGAAACCTCAGCTACTAGTAAATGTTGCATTAATATAGAAAATCAAGTTGGGGATTTATATTTTGAGTTTGCCAAAGCTAATGATTCTAATTGCTTACATTCCATACTTGTTAATGAGAATAAAATTAATGTTATTCCACATGAAAATTCAAGCAAGGCTTATGACAAAAATAATTTAGAATGTAAAAATAACAAAAGGCTTAAGTTTTTCAAAGATGATCTTCAAAGGACCAAGCCATCATTGAATTTAATTGTTTGTGATTTTTATGGTCATTTAGGACATATTTCTCATTTGTGCAATTATAAAAGAAATTCTTATATGAGAAATAACATGACGTGAGTTTCTAAAAGCCTTAAAAACTCTAGTACCAACATTCAAGGACTCAAGATGAAGTGGGTATCAAAACGTCATCCTAGTATTTCAATTATGCTGAAAATTTCTCAAAAGGATAGATTAGTTTGTCAAAGGAAAGATGAATCATCAAGGAGAATGATTCCAAAACCCAATGGTATACTTCTTGGTCATGAAGGCAAGGATCCTTGAACTAAAACTTCTCACATGCATAGTGTGGAACTTGCAAAGTTCACAACACCGAAAGAGAAGCAATAAGTAAGGAAAAAAGTTTTCTTGATTACTAAGGCCAAAGTATCAAAAACTTTTACCTCATATGCACATTCACTTAAAAAAATAATGAATATGAGGTATATTCCTTGTAGGCCTTAGGTAATGGATAAAATTATGTGTACTTGGTAAAAGTTAAATATTATATACATCATATGATTATGTTCATTCTTGTTATACCATTTACTCACTATCTTGCATATTTCTTGATCATATGGTATTTTATAACTATGTATGCTTTCTATATTTTTAATTGTCTATATATCATAAAAGTAAGCATGTTATTGGCAATGTGCTTAATGATAATTGATTATTTAACTTGTTGTGCTCAATTTATATACTATGAAAAAAATTGATCTTTATAGGAGCAATAATGGATTAATAATCAATTACTAACACCTATGGATCCAAAATTGTTGGATACCAAATAAAGTACTATGAATTGTGTTGTAGGGTGACTATTAGCTCAAACATGCATTGAAGTGAAATACAATTATGCTACTTGATATTCGAAAAATTTGAAATGGTCCAAGTTCTCCAAGAGAGATGAAAACATAAAAAGAATGATACGGAGAACCGCAACATTCTCAAGGAGCCTTGAGGCATGGAAGTTAGAGTCACCTACAAAAAATCATAGTATACTTTTGGTGACATCAATCTTTTATCCTTATTTATATTTTAAATTGAATATATGTGATATTTGGAGAAGTAGAAAGTTGTTTTTATGCCTTAACATACTTTAAGTTATGTTTTTCTAGTATTGTGTCTTGAAAGTGTCTTTACATATGCTAACATGCTAGATATGTATACACTTTGTTAGGATTGACATGTTTTATGATAATATCTTTGTTCTTGAGCTTGTGACTAATTCTCTTTGTTCAAATATGAAAATTCTCATGTTCATAAGTAGTTTTAATCCTTTCTCTTTGATGTTTAATTGTCTTATATACTTACTTGGAAATTAAAAAGTTAAAAGTTATAGGTCTGCTTGTTTGAAATTGCTTGATATGTTCATATCTTGAAAACAAGAAGTAAATGATTCATCTTGTGCCTTAAACTTGTTTTTGAACTTCAATGTAAAAAACTTGAATCATGTGTGCATACTAGAATTTCTTACTTGACATAACATGCCTAAAATGATCATTGTTTGCCTAAAATGCCTAAATAAGTTTTGATGATGATCATGTGTTTCTTGATAAACTTGAAGCATGCCTTAAAATGCTTAAGCCATATTTTTGGATTCAAGTGTATATGTGCTTCTCGCATTCTTGATATAGCTAACATTGCATGGTTGATAATGTGGTACATGTAACACCCCTTGATGTAGCAACCGAAGCATAATCGTCATTACACCACAGTTTCTAAATCCAAGTGTGTCACAGTCATGATAACAGTAACTTAAATTCTCAAGAGTCTATATTTTTTTTTGACAGTTTGCATAGGTAGAAAATATGAGCCTCGAATGAAATATAAATGTATTCAAGCCATGATACAACCACTGAAATAAAATCATATCTCTTATACATATATATATATATAGTCAATTTACACAAATCAATGACATAGAATATAACAATTACGAGTCTAATAAATTACATGAATAAAACACTAAAAGGGGAAAAGTAGTGACCCGGGATAGGTACTACTAGCGAGACAAAGCCGCAACCCCATATACACATACGACGCTCGAGTCCCGGTCAACAAGTCGGGCATCAATGCCTCCACGCAACTGCACTCGTACGTAGCCGAAGAAACCTTGTCCAAACGCCCAATCCAATCAACCAAAGTGTGGTCCTCTTTATCTTCCTCACGATCTTTTATCAATATAAGTATAAAACAGACATACAAAGATATAGGAAACACGAAAAGAGGTAAGACATCCTACATCATTACCAATTATAGCATGCTAGAGACATTACGGCGCCACGCGCCCAAATAGCAAATCGAAACAATATATTCAAATACTAATAGTAAGTCCAACAAAGAAGCAATTAAACAAACTCAGGCGGTAATCATTACGAATGAACAGATAAGTCATAATATGGAAAACGGATAATAACAACAATGTATATATATATCATGTCTCATATGCATGTTCTCTCAAACCTCTACTCCATGGAGCTAAACTCAATCAATCGGAGAGAAAGATCAGGAGACATGTCTGTGACTCGGCTGCCGAGGCCAGTGTTATAAATCAAATCGTGCACAATCATGGCATTGCACAGACATTCTTCACTAGATCACGATATAGGACAGTGTCTCGGTCCGGATTGTCGGTGCGTTTGCATCGGTCTACCCTACGGGCAGGAGAGCTACCAACCTCCCATTGCGAGGAACCCGCACCCCGACGCCCCCAAGGTCAACAAGTGACCTACACTTGTCTATTCGCACTCGCACTAAGGTGTGTTCAATCTCTTAGGCAACTAGGCCTTACAACAGTCCACAAGGACAATCACAATGCATAAGACACTATGCATGCACATATATGATTCACAATTTCATACAATTCCATAATATGCCACATTAGGCCAATATAAGCATCAATATATAAATGGTCACTCACATGGACCCATAATCGCATAATATCAATATCAAATCAATTAATACGTCATTAGGTTCATTATGAATTCTAACTTAGAATTTATTCCTCATTTCAAGGTTCATATTCAAAATCAATTTAGCACACTATGGCAATTCAATTTTCAATAATTCACATTTTATGTAAGCCCTTAAGCCTCACACTCTCATGTTCTTAACTCAATTAGAATTCTCTTAAGTCTTATGAGTGATTCACTTTCAACTTTGAATTTTATAAAGTCTTAATTATAATAAATTCTTCTAATTTCTTAATTATTCATTTCATTACCTAGGCTTCCAATTCATCAAAATCACATTTTCACCTAGAAATGCCCTAGAGGCCGTGGCCTCCCTATAAATTCAATTTCAAATCTTTTCAAGTCATAATCTTGTACACCATTCCCTTAATCATTTAAATTATTCACTTGATCAATTAACTCACCAAAAACTCTAAATTCCTAGCTTCAAAACCGTAACCACCATAGAAGTTTCAACTTCCAATTGTTCTTCCATTAAATCCCATCTTGTTACTTAATTAATCCTAGTCTTATACTTATTGCACATTAACCACAAATTACCCCATTTTTCCACCCCAAAACCGTGGCTTCACTTGGGTTTCAATTTCAAATTCTTCTTCCATTACATTCCATTTTTATACATTGATTACTTTAAATCCAATGCTTGTTACAATTTATCACAATTTTCCTAAATTGCTAGCCTAACCGTGGCCACCAAGGAGGGCATTCAACCATTTTCCATCCATATCAAGTCATTAAATCCAATCTAACATTCCATTATATTCAACAATTCAATCCAATAGCATAAATAAATAAAAATCAACATATAGCATAATTAATCATTAAATTCAAGAACAACCCTCATTAGGGTTCTTCCACAAATCAAACAATCAAGGTTCCTAGATGCTAAAAATGGTTGAAGAGGAGTGTCTTCCTCTTACTTGAGGGTAGAAATCAAGAGAGCTCCAAGAATGCTCCTTGTATTTTCGGATTTAGCCTCCAAAATCCCTAAAAATGGTAACTTATTAGAATAAATACCAAGGCTTGGAAAAATGAAACATGAGTGGTCATAGAAGAGACCATGAGCACGAAAATGAGAGGGAAGAAGAGTGGTCTTGATCTTACCCAAAAATGTTCAAGGTTGAAGCTTGGAGAAAATGGTAAAAATGGAGGATTTTCAAGAAGCTCCAAGAGGGAAAGGTGTTTAGAATGGTGAGGAGAGTAAGAAAATGTAATTAGATGAAGATTTTGAGAAGTTGGAGTGGAGGAGGGCTGCTGGACGTTGGGTGTTCAAGAGAGGAGAAAAGAAATATTGAAGAAGGAAGAAGAAGAAGAAAACGTAAAAGGAAGAAAGAAAAAGGTATTTTTGGGTGATAATGTGTTAAATGTAATATTTGGTTAATTGAATCAATTCATTCTCCCCTTTTCGGGCTGCTGCAGACGTAAAAGAGAGAGAGAAGAGTGGGTGAGAATTGGCTTCCCAAGGAAGCCAAAACATGTGGTCAAAGTTTGGGGTCAAAGCTTCTTAAGGAAGCTTGATTATTTAACTATTAAATTTGAATTAAAGTGGATAGATTAGATATAAAGTAGATTGCATTAGGATAATGTGATAGTATTTTTATTACACACTATTATCCAATGGATAATAGTTACAGTTGACAGAAGTCAGTATTTAATTAATCTGACAGATGAATTTTTGCTGTATTGATTTATTTTTATCTGTTAGAATTTCTCGAAAATTATGAAACCTCGTAAACTGTGTCAAGTCTCGGGTTTAGTAAGATCCCCCGTTGACATGTCCATAGTCCAAGGTTCTCAGAGAAAACATCGCGTTTCTCTGCATTCTACATTTTTGACGCAAAATGAGGAATATATTAAAATATTCGACGGTTCGGAAAATTCCCAGAAAATTCCCAAAAATTGAAAATATTATAAAATGACTATTCGTCATATAATTTTCCAATTTTTGAAGCACTACTGATCGTTTTCCATTTCTGAATCTTTCATTAAAACGAAATAATATATTAAAATATTCGTCGTTTCCGAAAAATTCCAGAAAAATTCACATAAATCACAAATATTAGAAAATGACTATTGGCGGCGAAATAATTAGTTTCCGGAGCGTTACACTGACCTCATCAATTCTCAGCTCAATGCGCACGCAAAACGAAGAATATATTAAAATATTCTGCGTTCTCAGAAAAATTCAAAAAAATTCAAGAAAATCCCAAATATTGTAAAATGATCATTTATTCTGAAATTATTAATTTTCGGGATGTTACAGTACATGTTTTACATTATATATATCAACCTAAATTATGCTTGTAAATGAGCTTAAATGATATTTGATGATAGCTTATGATTTAGAGAACTTTTGAAATTAACTTTATAAGTTTCTCTATGTGTTTCAAATATAGCCATCAAAATTTTGACATACAAGCATATATGGATAAATGAGAAGAGTTGAATGGAGTTCAAATGAAGAAGAAGATAAAAGAAGACTTTCTTCTAGTGCAATAGAATAGAGTATTTAAATGAAAAAAACTCAAAATTAAAAGACCAATAAATAAAACGCATCACTCTCTATCTAACTCAATAAGTATCTTTATCCCTAAGCTATTGTGATATTCTATATGCAATGGATTATATGATACTTTTTGATAAATTGATCTTAAATGATTAGATATTTTTCTTATATGAGAAATATGCTTAGCATTGACAAAATGTCTAATTGAATATTAACTTACTATTTTTGTCATTCTATATAAGGTGGATGATATTAGTTCTATACATGTTTTGATCCCTATAACATATTTCATCAAGGTGAATGTTTGATATCTATTATTCTCTTAATTTATGGTTTTTTAGTGGTATAACATCTATGAGAATCATGCCCTTGAATTGAAAAGAGTTTCTGGTTTGGTTAAAAAGTTTTTTAAAGAAAAATCTATTATCAAATTTGAAAGAAACTTTTCAAGTTTCATATTATTGAGAATCTTTTGAACTTGTCTTAAGGTCTTAAAAGTATTTTTATCTCCTAATTGTCTTGAAAATTTGGAAATTATTGGGTATGTGCTATAAATGTAGTACTCTTTTCTTTTACTTTAAAAGATTTTATTAAATCTTAAGAGAATGTTTAAGAAAGTTTCTAAATAAATCTTTTGAAATATTCTATAGAGCTCATCTTGATACTTTAAAAAATAAGTCTTGTTCTTTTAAGTATTTTATTTTCTTAAGGCTCTTGTTCAATTAGAAAGAGAGGAGATACACTTTTAGATGTTCCGTTGATTTGGGTTTGATCACTCTCAAGGAATATGTAGTTTTAATATAAAATCTCGATACCCTTCTAAAATACTTTTGAAAATGTAATGTGTTCTTGTAAAATTCTTTTTTAAAGGAGAATAAATTTTAAAATGATTTTTGATTAATGGATTAAGAATAAGTATATTTTGTCTTACTTTACTTTATGGTAATGTGCTTACATGGTCTTGACATATATATTTTCTTTTTATTCATCTTGTGTTTCAATAAGGGAGAGCCTAGCTCTTAAGTTGTTTATATCTCTTAGTTTACATCCTTGTTTAATTACATAAAGTGTTTTATTACTATCATATGCTAAATGTTGATGTAACAAAATATGACAAACATTGCATGAATAATCTTTTATATCTTGAAAACATACTTATTTCATCTTTCTATTATTGAATCATATGTAGAATCAAATAGGGGGAGATAGTTAAGTTTTGAATAAATAGGGGGAGATTTAAGTTTTGAATAACTTGAAAAAGTTTTTGTTTTTGATGATCTTACTCTTTTTAGTAACATGATCTTACTCTTTTTAGTAACATGAGTTTTATCTATAGGGGGAGAGAAAATATTATCTTTCCTTCCTAAATCTTTTTGTTGATGTCAAATAGGGAGAGTGAGAATTGAAAAGAAAAATATGTTCTTATACTTATTGTTTGATATGCTTACACGAATATCTATTCTTCTATATTGCTCAACATATTTTTCTTTAGTGATTTGTCATCATAAAAAAGGAGGAGATTGTGGAAATAAGTTTGCCTCAATGGTTTAATATGTTGAGTTTTGATGATGACAAATACAATATAAAAAGAATTATGTTTATGCTGCACAGATGTGCTTAATATATTATATTGGATCATACATGATCATGTACTTCATTTTATTATATTGCATATAAGAATCATGCATATTCTTTATAACATATTTTATAGGATATATCCAATAATATGTTATATGAGTGATATTAAATTAATGTTGGACTTGACTCTATTTGAATGAAAATGTGCACAATATTCTTTGTTGCATCATATATAGAGAATATCTATTAGTAATTGATAAATGTCTTATTTGGATGTGTCTATGAAATTCTTATATGCATGTTAGACTAACTAGAGTTATACATATATGAATCATGCATATGAAAATATTGAATTATGAATTTAAACTAACTGTGTTTTAAGTGAGCAATACTTTGTAAGATGGTCAAAGTACCAAGAGTGAACATTGCAATGAGAAAGTAAAAGATCACAATTATGCTTAAATCAAGAAGAATGAGAATCATAAGATGTTCCAAGCATTTGCAAGATTTGAAGAGAAAAAATTTATGGAAGCTTGGATTACATCAAGAAACCTAAGGACTAGAATTTGTATATTTTCTTTTTAGGCTTTTTCTTATGTAAAGATAGAGATTTTATAAGAAAATAACTCAAATATATTTTTAAATATTTACAAATGATTGTTACATGTTAAAATGCCTAACAAATATATTTTGAAAAGTTAGTCATGGTAGTAGTTCAAAATTATGAAAAATAGTTAAGTTTAAGTTTTGAAAAGCTGACATTCAGTTACTATTTTGATCATAACTTTCAAAATACTTTGAGTTTTTCTCTGAGACTAATTTCAAATAAAAATAAACTCAAAGATATTTCTAATGAGTGACCATTTGCTTAAAACAGATGAGGAATAAAGAAGTTATGAGTGTTTAAAGTCGTTTTTCAAATATCAAAGTGTTGTAAATGCGTTTTTAACAAAACAGAAGCATGGTAATCAATTATCATGTTTGGTAATCAATTATCATAAGCCCAGAAACGCTCCTAACGGCTATAAAGGGTTAGATTTCATAAGAAATCATTTCTAAATACTATCAACAACTATTTTATCACTTGAGTTCTATATATAAGTGATGCTTGAAGCTTTTAGAACTCTAGATCACTTGATTTGATCATTGAATCATCAAAATCATATTTTGAGCTCTTTGTTGTAAAATCATTTTATTCTTTTGTTCTTCAAGTTGTATATCTACTCTTGTGAGAGTTTCTAATTTTTGTTTTCATCTTAAAATCATTGTAAGATGGTGAAGCATCCTTCAAGAAAGAAAATGATGAGGTATCCCTTGTAGTGAGACTCAAACACAAAGGGCGAGGTATCGTAAAGGTGTTGTGAGTGCTCTTGAATGTAAATATTTTTCAAACACTTGTGAAGCTTGAAGAGTTGGAGGCTCTAGCACAAGAGTGAATGATCCCAAGGTGTGAGGAGTACTCTTATTTGTACAAAAGTTTTCCTAGTACCTGTGAAGTCTAAGAGATAGTGAAAAAAATATCAAGTAAAGCTTGAGGACTAGATGTAAGTTACAAGTGATTGGTGGCTGAATTATGATAAATTCTTGAGTTTGATTCTCTCCACCATACACTTTTATATTCTATTTTAACTTATTTTATACATGTTCTGCTATATTTATTAATTGAGTGTTTCAAAATTTTTTATTTTTTAATATTATTTTAAAAGTTTATGATCACTCAATTCATCTTTTCTTTTAGGTGATGATTTTCATGACTAACAAATTTTGGAGATGGTACTTCTCTCAAGGAAGAAATGAAATATTTGGAAATTCTAGAATATATGCAATCTTTGGAATTGCTGAATGTTTACTTCTCTTGCTCCATCATCTTAAGCAACATCGCTTTAATACTCTCCAAGTGATTTTCAATTATGTCACAACTTGCATAAAATTGATTTTAAAAACTCTTCAAGGCTGTAAAATTAGTTATTTCTACTATTACAAAACCTCTTAACTAAAAGACCAATCTTATAATCTCCCTCTTTGAGTCAAGGAGAAAGACTCCCATCTCTCTATTGAAGTTAGAGAAAACTCCTTAATTTACTTTTACTTTCAACTATCCATTACAATACAACTCTTCTCCGATTTATACAACAATTAGTAACTAAATGGTAACTAACTAAGCTAATACAACAATTTGTATCATAGAACCTCACCAAATAACCCAAACCAAAAGGCACCAGCATCACTGATGCACTTATTTTTGCTATTTCCTTCATAAAAATTAAAAAAACAAGAAACAAAGAGAAAATAAGATAATATTTTTGTAATTATTAATAAAAATATATTAATTAAAAATAAAAACTAAAAACGAATCAAATGTTCCCTTACCTTTTCTTTATTCAAAAAAATCTAATGCCTAATATTTGTTGATCTAGTGGAGCTGAGGTGGATTGAAATGCTAAGATGACAATTTCAATGGGCATGTATGATGCACCTAGGATGAAATATTTGGTTATTCTATTTAATATCACGTTATAACAGAGGGATGAGTTTAGGGACTCATTACAATTTTTTTAACTTTAGGAATCTAATTATCAACTTTAAAACTAAATGTACCTTTTGAATTCATAAAAAAATATAAAGACTTACTGATTAATTTAATAGAAATTTATTATTTAATGTGTATATTGAATTCACTTATATTATCTTTAAAATAATTTATAATCAAAAGTTCCTATAAAAAAATAATAACTTAAAGAGAGTTTTGAAAAATAAATAATTATTTTCCTTAAAATAATTAAAACTAAACATGCTTTTATTAATTTATTTTAATTTTAATTTTTCATAACATTTCATTTTAATTTTAAGTCTGGATTCTGGACATCTTTTCACGTCATCAAGCCCAAAATGGATGCACAAGCATTGTTTTAAAAATAAAATAAAATCTAACCCTTAAAAAAACGAAAGGAAAAAAAACAGAAAAGCGATTTTACGAACTTAACCCTCAGGGGCACAAAATATCTCTTAGCCAACTTTGCGTGGCGCGTTTCCATATGGTCCAGTGGCATCTCCGTAAAATCCAGACACCTTGAAATCCAAAATGGTCATTCCACTAAAGCGATCACACGTGTCACAGATATTCAAAGCACGACGCACAGTGTTCATCCTGCAACGGGATTCGCCACTCCTCAGAAACCCACACACAAAGGAAACACAAGCGATTTCAAGGCAAACACGATAGCCAATGGCTTCACAGCACACGGATCGATGACATGTCAAAAGATCTTCGAAATCCCGCGTAAAACCCAAACTTCAATTTTTTTCACACATTCAATTCAATTTTTATTTTGCGTTTTCTCTGCACTGCCCCTCCCCCTAGCCCTTCTTATCCCCCTCACCCTCGCGCTCAAACCAACACACACAGCAACACACCACACGCACCCTCGCTGAAAAAGCACGTTCGCGTTTTCTCTCCGCGAAAATCTTGCGATCTTTAGTGACTCGGAAACCCTTGCTACTCAGACTGATTCCTCGCGATTTTACCACTCGTCCTCGTCGATTCTCTGCGCGATCGCCATGCCGAAGGCCAAAGCCAACGCGAAACCTGCCGACAACCGGTCAGTTCTCTCTCTCTCTCTCTCCAATCGCGTTTTTTGTGGTTTTTTTCTTTTTTGCGGATTTTGAGATCTGATTCGTTCGATCTAGAGTTCGGTGTTTCGTGTTCCGTGTTGCTTGTTTAGTTTCAATGTGGTTTGTTGTGTGGTGCGTTGTTTAGGTTGAAGCGCAAGGGCGCTGGAGCCGGGACGAAGCAGTCGAAGAAAGCTGCTAAGGATCCGAACAAGCCAAAGAGGCCTCCCAGTGCTTTCTTTGTTTTCATGTACGAATTTTTTGGAATCGGTTTTCGTTTCGATTATTGTTTTCGAGTTTTTTTTTATGATATTCGATTTGTGATTGTTGTAGGTCTGATTTTAGAGAGCAGTTCAAGAAGGAGCATCCGCAGAACAAATCCGTCGCCGTTGTGAGTGATCTTGTCTTTCTTGTCGTTTGTTTTTTCAGTTTTCGTGTGAAAATTTTAGCGCTGTTTTCTTTTTCTTTTTCTTTTTTTGAATCCTTATTTGTGATTTTCTGTGAAAAATTAATCAGGTCGGTAAAGCAGGCGGTGACAAATGGAAATCGATGTCTGATGCTGTGAGTATTTGCTCTTTACACTCTTTACTTTTCTGTAAAAATAATAATTTTTATACATAGTAATATGCAATTTAATAAATAGTGATTGGTTTTGGTACTATCATCATGATTATGTGATTTTGTTAATGTGATTAAATCTACCTATGTTTTATGATCTAATTTACTCCCTAATTTATCTTTCAGGAAAAAGCTCCCTTTGTTGCCAGGGCAGAGAAGAAGAAAGAGGAGTATGATAAAAGTATTCTGGCCTACAATAGGAAATTGGTGACTACTCACTTTTTTTTAACCCTCTTTGCCTATCCATTGCTTTCATTTTTTTAATGTGATAATTGATTGATTGAACATGGTTTTTGATGTGTTAGGAGGGCAAGAATCCCTCAGAGGAAGATGAGTCTGACAAGTCAAAGTCTGAAGTGAATGATGAGGACGAAGATGAGGTAGATTTATTTAATCACTACATTTATCTGAACTTTGTTTTGTGCCTCTACTACATTGATTGGTTTTAATGTGCATTGTTTTTATTCTGCAGGAGGATGAGGATGATGAGTGAAGTTCCTGACACAGGAAGAAGCTTGGGTGGGAGTGGGAAAAATTGTTTTGCATGGTTTGGCTTGTAATTTGATAGGATATTTCCTAATCCACAGCCCTTTGTGATAATTTCTGAATTCTTATATTCTGCCCACTGTAGGCTTAGATTAGTGCACAATCCTAATTAGGGCGTAGTATCATGATCCTGTACTTAAAGTCAATTTCTATTTTCAAATACTGATTGAGCTTGCTATGATACGTTTTAATTCTCTTCTTGGTGAAATGCCACATTCTTGATCTCTCAAGTCACGTTTATTGTCATAATAACAAAGCTGTTTTGTTGATGAGAGCATCTCTTTACGGTTTGGAATGGGATCTTCTAGAGTTTTGAAGACGGCTACACCAGTTGTCTACTCGTTGAAATTGAAAGACCTATTTTTATCTTTAATATTTTATCATAAAAGAAGTTATTTTTAAAGGCTGAGATTAGTTTAAAAGGAAATGTACAGGACCCAATCCTTATGCTTTCCAAAGTGTGGAAGACTTGAACTATCACTGACAACTCGAAATCAGAAACGTTTCAACTAGATGCTGCGCACGCTGGCATGCGTTTAAGTAGCTAGATCTTGCGTCCTGGATTCGGCCTAGCACTGAACCATTGCTAGTGGCGATTATGCCAATATGAATATTGTTGCATTTTCTAATTGTGAAGGGGGAGAAATTTTTGTATAAATTAATGTTATTAAAGTTGGATTGGATAGTATATTAAAAAAAGTTTCTAGTTCATATTCAATTGCTTGTGGATTGGATAGTTAATACGTTGGTTCAGCTCTGAGCTCAGTCTTCTTAACTACTTTGTCAAGTACAATACACAATGTGGTCAAAAGATAATGAAAGTTGTCGTTTGTGATTTGTACTGTTATGATTATTATTTCAAATTCTATGTGAATTTTTCATTTTAGCACTTCTCAAGGCAACGATTGGGAAAGGTTTTCCCTTGCTTATAAATAGGTTCCCCTCACTTTTTTGCCTTATTCACATTTCTACTCTCCTTTTCGGCAACCAAGGCGATTTTCAATGACTCTTTGGCAAGACTTCAAGCAACCATTTTCTTGCATTTTAAATCTCATCTTTTCCTTTTTCAAAAACAAGATACTTCCTTTTCTTATAATCTTTCATTGTGAGAAAGAAAATGTCGCAAAACAAGGTTGAGATAAGTTTAAAAGGAAATGTACAGATATAGCTGTCAAAACAGGTTAGTTCGACTCGTTCAGGTCGGGTTATTTTCGGGCTATTTTCGGGCTGGGCTAGATCGGACTATGTAAGTTTCGGGTTGATATTTTACTAACTCATCCTAGCCTTTTCTAATGTATTCACAAGTTGCATAAAATTGATTTTAAAAACTCTTCATTTAGGCGAAAATTAGTTATTTAAATTTCTACAAAACCTTTAACTAAAGACCAATCTTATAATTCATTTTGTCAAGGAGATTCAAACTCTCTATCGAAGTTGATCCATTTTTACTTTTACTTTCAACCCCAATCCTTATGCTTTCCAAGCGTGAAAGACTTTAAACAACCACTAACATATTGAAATAAAAAACGTTTCAACTAGATGTTGCGCACGTTGGCATGTGTTTTTTAAGTAGATACTAAACCATTGCCAGTGGCGATTATGCCAATATGAATATTGTTGCATTTTCTAATTGTGAAAGGGAGAAATTTGTGTGTAAATTAATGTTTTTAAAGTTAGATTGCATAGTAAATTGGAAAAAGTTTAGTTTAGATTTAACTGATTAGATTGAACAATAGAATATATATATTTACTTACACATACTGTAAGTCATAAGATTTACACCCAATCTCTTACCATTAAATTTATTTTAATTTAATGGTTCTAAATCATCTAATTAAATGATGAGAGAGAATAATAAATACTGACATTAAATAAGGAGAGAAAATAATGAAATGTGATATATTAATAAAGAAAAAAATATTAATTATCAAATCTATTTATTAATTTGAAAAATAATTTTTATTAAAAATATCTAAAAATTGCACCATAATATCACATAAAAAAATCTTTCCAAAAATGCTTATATTACCACGTTAAACACAAACTCTAAAAATTGTTTATATTATTACAATTACTTATCGAATAGCTAAAAAATAATGAAGATAAATAATTTTAGAACATAATTGAATTATTATAATTATTTAATAAAATTATTAAAACTAATTATTTAATAAAATTATTTTAATTTATTGGTGTCAAATAATTATACAATGTTTACTTTTTATTCATTTATAATATTTACGTATCCAACTTTTTAGATATTTATATAAAAATTTATTTTTAAAGAATATATATATATATATATATATATATAGAGAGAGAGAGAGAGAGAGAGAGAGAGAGAGAAGAGAGAGAGAGAGAGAGAGAGAGAGAGAGAGAGAGAGAGAGAGAATTTGGACAATCATAATTACCTATCAAATATAAATTCTCCTCATAAATCATAAGTCATATCATGCTTTACTAATAAAAACATCCACAATAACATACATAAGCTTAAGGTCTTAAAGTCACTACTCACATCATATATTTTAAGGTAGCATGTTTACATAAAAATCTTTCATTTCATTTATAAAAAAAGTTACATTTTTGGATTTCCTTCTAAAAAAATCCCTTCTTGAAAAAAACTCCTTAAATGTGATTATTCAATCCCAAACATGAAAAGCAATCCCATACCAAAAAATGCTTGAAGCAATGGCAAGTGAAGAAGATAAAAGACAAAGTAGCAAATAGAAAAAAAAAAGAAACAGAACACACTTGGAATGACGACAGATGGCGAATGCACAAGTGGTGGATGGTCGGCGACTGAACGGGTGGTGGATGGCTGGCAACAGCCTCGACGATCAGCAACAATGACTACACGAGTGCTAGGGTAGATATGGGTCAAGATGGTTTCATCCGCCTCTCTATCTTAAGACTCTCACTTTTTTAGTTTCTTTTCGTTTTCGATATGGAATCTTGAATATGAAAAGATCATATTTCATTTAGTTTTTAATTTGTAATTTGTCAAAAAAAGGGGGCGGGGGGTTGGAATGTGTAACGCACCTAAATCTAACAAAGCAGTCAAGAAATCGCTGCTTACACCACAAGCCAAAATCCAAGTGTGTCACAATCATGATAACAGTAACTTCTAAATCTCAAGAGTATATTTTTTTTTTGACAATTATGCGTAGGTAGAAAATACGAGCCTCGAATGAAATATATTTGTATTGACCCATATCCAAATACAACATCATCCTATACACAACCACTGAGATAAAATCATATTCCTTGTATATATTTTATAGTCAACTAACACATATCGCTAATAACATAGAATATAGTAGTTACTTTTCAAATAAAATACATTTTCTGGAATAAAAACATTAAAGGGAAAAAGTAGTAACCCAGGAATGGGTACTACCAATGAAATCGAGGTCTGCAACCCCATGTGCACATGACACTCTTTACTGTCCCGTTGAAAACAGGCATCAATGCCTCCACGCAGTAATATGCAATTCCCTAATGAAATCAAAGAAATCTTGTCCAGATTCCTAACCCTATCGGCAAGGTGTGGTTCCTCATCATCTTCTTCACGGTCTTTTATCAAATATGAATACAAAATAGCAATACAGAAATACAGGAAAGAGGTAAGACATCCTACCATCATTACCAATTATGGCAGCCAGGAATAATACGGCGCATAACACCTATATAACAGTCCCAAAAATAATAACAACAATAATAAGCTACTACATCCGTAACCCTCTTTGCCTATCCATTGCTTTCTAGGCGATTGCATTTATCATAATAATAATACAAATGAGTTCAAATTCATATAGGGTAGTAATCATTAACAAAAATATCTTATGATGCACATGCATACTTGATTCAAATTTTCCTACTCCATGGATTTAATCACTACATTTATCTGAACTAGACTCAAAAATTGATTGGAGAAAGATCATGAGGGACATGTTCTACAACTCCTAAGCTTGGGTGGGAGTGCTATAATCAATAATTTCCACATGCATATCCAGCATTGTACGTTTCCATGCTCGATCACGATATAGGATAGTGTCTCGGTCCTAATCGTCAGCCCTTTGTGATTTTCCCCATGGACATTCTATAACCTGCCCATTGTGAAGGACCCGCACCCCGACGCCCCTAAGGTCATAACACGACCTACATTAGTCTATTCGCACCCGCACTAAGGTATGTTCAATCTCCTAGACAACTTGACCTTACGACAGTCCACAGGACATTCACAATGCATAAGACTTTATGCATGAAAATGTATGGTTAACATCACATACTATCCTATAATATGCCACAATTAGCTCAAATAAGCATCAACACAACATTGATCATTCATATGGACCCACAACATCATAATATTAAAATCAAATAAGGTAATACATTTTTAAGGTCCATTATGCATTCTTATTCAAGATTTTCCATTCATACAAGAATCCATCACTAGGTAAGTTTCCATAATCGATTGAATTTCCTAACGCCTATTTTTTCTCATAAAATCTCGCTTTCATAGAGAATTCCCTTAACACATCCAGATTACTTTATTTATTTACAGGACCCAATTTATGTAATATCCTCAAGTGTGAAAGTCTTAGTATCATTTCACAATTATCCAGAAACGTTTCAACTATGGGTGCCTGGCGCCATCTCTCGTAGCGCCCGAGCTTGCGTTAAGTGTCTGAACGCTAAACACGAAGAGCCTGAGCGCTAACCAAGCGATTACAGAAAAATATTTTCTCATTTTCTAATTGTGAAGAGCGCCAGAAATCATGCACAAAATTAATGTTATTAAAGTGCATTTACAAGAGTTTAAAAAAGTAGAATTCATTTCAATCGTGGATTGGCCCATTCAATCTCAAAGTTTCTACAGTCATTTACCAACAATCCAAAACATGGTTTATGTCATCCAAAACACACAATACAAATTCATATAATCATACAAATCAAACAACTACAAAATCATGGAAATAACACAATATGACAAAGAGAGTAATTCAACATGGATTCCCTCATCTACAATAACACACAAGACATTTCCTTAACCAAGATTGATTAAGGAGGATCATCTTCCTCTTACCTATTTAGAAGACAACACAACGGTGCTACTCTTTCTTTGCTCTTGATTTTCGTTTTCCCCCTTCAAGAAAACCCTAGGGTGAGCTGTAACGCCCCTTTTTGGAAGGGAACATCACATTGTCAAATAAAAAGAAATGCAAAAAAGTAAAGTTTTAACATTTCAAGACCCGGTTCATTCATTTAAGTTTAACTTGTTCAATTCTTAAATACGCAAGCAAAATAGCAGAATTTTTTTTTTTGTTTTGATCATTTTAATCATGCGGAATATAAATGACGGTGAAGAATAACATAGTAGACAAAATTCACATTTGAATGACATGCGTATAGATATACATATATATAAAATGTGCTGACATCATTTATACTTAGATACAAGCCTGAATTATCCAAAAAGCAAAACTATACCTGCCCCAAAGGATTATACAAATATGCTCCAGCGTGAGATACCAAAATATACTAACATATTGAAAAAAAAACATCATGCTCCAAAATAAAACACCGTAGCCATCGTAGATACCAAACCATTGCCTCTCGATGAGGAGGGACCGTATCCGGTCCTGCAGATCCCCCTCTTCGTGAGGAAACCTCCATGGGAACCACGAACCACGGGCGGTTAGAGCATAGTAAATCAAAAAGTCCTCCCAGGGTTAGATTGTAGTACGGTTACCCCACATCTCTCCGATGGGTAGGTAGAACTCCAAGTCATAAGATTTACACGTCGACATGGCGTTTGAGGACATGCGTCTCATGACGTCTCCAATTAAATGCTGGGAGAATCGACACATCTCCCAAGTAGACGCAGCGATCGAATTCAAGTTAATGTGCCGACTGCCCTCCGAGGAAGGTCGACGCACATCACCAAGAAATTCGCGCATACGTGCCGCCATCGTCTCGCAGAAAAATAGTCTCGTTGCACCATAATATCACATAAAAAAATCTTCTCCTCCTTATATTCATCTTCGATCAATACAAATTGTTACACACATACAATTACTTATCGTAATAGAGATACAAGAAAGAGGTAAGACATCCTACCATCATTACCAATTATAATAATTAGAAATAAAACGACGCCACGCGCCCAAATAGCAATTAATATCATATTCAACTAATAAAATTAATTTTAATTTATTGGTAAATAAATAATTATACAATGTTTATAGTCATCACAATAATAACCAAATCAACATAGATATAGAAAAATAAATATTAACAATGACAATGTATATCATGACTCACATGCATGCTTTTCCAAATTCCTACTCCATGGAGCTAAACCCAAAGAGAGGAGAGAGAGAGAGAAGAGACATTTGGACAATCATAATTAGCCCAAGTGCTATCAAATATAAATTTCTCGTGCACAATCATGGCATTGTACTAATAAAAACATTCTACACTAGATCACGATATAGGACAAGGTCAAGTCCTACTCATCGTCATGTGTTTGCATCGATTTGCCCCACATGCAGGAGCTACCAACTACCCATTGTGAATGACCCGCACACGCCCCAAGGTCATAACATAACCCACACTTGTTACTCGCACTCGCACTAAAGTGTGTTCAATCTCCAAAACTTGGCCTTACAATCACCACAAGGACATTCACAATGCATATGATACTATGCATGGACATGTATGATTCACAATCTCATACAATTACATAACATGCCACAATAGGCCAATATAAACATCAATATACAAATGGTCACTCACATGGACCCATAACATCATAATATAAGGATCAAGTCAACTTGTACATTTTTAGGTTCATTATGAATCCTAACTTAGAATTTATTTTCCTTTCAAAGTTCATGTCAAATCCAATTCTTGCTAGGGTAGATATGGGTCAAGATTTTCACAATTAAACAAATCTTCCAAGGTAATTCAATTTTCATACAATTTGTAAATTGTTCAAGTTCTTAGGTCTCACACTCTCTTGTTCTTCACTCACTTATAATTACTTCAAGTCTTATGACAATCTCACTCTTAGTCCTTTAAGATTCATGAAATCTCTAATTCTACTAAATTCTTCCAATTTATCAATTATCCACTCATTGCATAGATTTCTAATTACCTAGTTTTTACTTCCCAATTTTTCAAAGTTACATAATTAGGTCCCAAAGGGCCTTAGAGGTGTATTGCCTCTCTAAATTCAATTCCTAATTCTTTCCAATTCATCACATTATAGGTTACATTCTAAATTCACTTAATTTTTACTTGTTACATTAGCTTACCAATAGCCCCAATTTTGGGCTCAAAACCATGGCCCTCATAGGAGTTTTCATTCCAAATTTTTCTTCCACTAAATTCTATGTTATCTATTGATTAATTTAAGTCTTATGCAAGTTATAATTTAATTCCCAATTTACCTAAATTCTAGCCTAAAAACCGTGACCACCAAGAGGAGTTCTCAAAGGTTTTTCTTTCATTTTCAATCACATAATCCAATCCAATATAACATTGTATACAACAATTCAATCCAATAGCATAAATCAATTAAAATCACTACACTAGCACATTAATCACAAAATCAAAGAATAACCCTCATTAGGGTTCTTCCACCAACAACACCACCAAGGTTCCTAGATGCTAATAGAGGTTGAGGAGGAGTGTCTTCCTTTTACCTAAATGAAGAAATCAAGAGAACTCCAAGAAAGCTTCTTGCATTTTCGGATTTGACCTCCAAAAACCCTAAAAATGGTGACTTTGTTAGAATAACATAATGGCTTTGAAAATGAAGCATGGATGGCCAACATGAAGACCATGACCACGAAAATGGGGGAGAAAGAAGAGGAGTCTTGAAACTTACCCAAAAAGCTCAAAGCTTGGAGCTTGGGGAAAATGGTGAAGATGGAGGAATTTCAAGAAACTCCAAGAAGAAAAGATGCTTAGAATGGTGAGAGGATTAAGAAAATGTGTTTAGTTTAAATTTTTGTGATGGATGAGTGGGGAGAGGGAGGGGCTGCCGTGAGGTGAGGGTAGAGAGAAGGAAGAGAGAAAGAAAAATGAAGAAGAAGAAGAAAGGGTAGAGAGAGCCCCAAGGTTAATTATGGAATTTGTGAGATAAATGAATTAATTGAAATGCAAGCATTTCCCTTGCATGGGCTGCCTTCCAGCCATGTAGAGAGAGAAGAGAGAGAGGGAGAGTTGGCTTCAAGAGAAGCCAAGGGCATTTGATTCATTGTTTAAGTCAAAGCTTCTCAAAGAAGCCTTGATTATTTAACATTAAATTTGAATTAAAGTGGATTGATTAAGGTCCATTATGCATAAAAGTGATTTCATTTGGATAATGTGATAGAATTTTTATTACACACTATTATCCAATGGATAATAATTCCCTTGATAGAATTCCCTTATTTAATTAATCCGACATAAATTTTTCGCTTTATTGTTTATGTTTTTATTATTAGGTATTTTCTCAAAATCATAAAATCTCATAAATTGTCAAGTCTCGGGTTTAGTAAGATACCCCGTCGACATGTCCATAGTCAAGGTTTGGTTGAGGAAACATCGCGCTAAACACGAAGCGCCCGCTAACAAAGCCGCGTTAAAACGAAATATACTAAAATATTCGACGCATAAAAATTCAAAAATTCTCAAAAATTACAAATATTATAAAACGACTATTCATCATATAATTTTCTAATTTTTGAAGCATTACAATCGTTTTCCGATCTCAAAGTTTTACAAGTTTCACGTAAAATGAGAAATATATTAAAATATTCATCGCAGAAAAATTTCATAAAATTCACATAAATCACAAATATTAGAAAATGACTATTGGTGGTGAAATAATTAATTTTCATGGAGCGTTCCTCATCTACAATAACACACAAGACATTCCCAACCAAGATTCAAAAGGAGGAATATATTAAAATATTCGGAAGAAAAATTTCACAAAAATTCTTAAAAATTAAGAATAATATAAAATGATCATTTATACTTAAAAATATTTTTCGGGTTACATGAGCAATTCCCAAAGTGTTCACTCCAATCATGGAAAAATGACTCCTTGGCCACATAGGTGACCAATAAAATGAAAATGAGAAGAAGATAGAAGAAAGTTGAAGACTTTACCTCAAAAGCTCTAAGCTTTAGCTTCAATGGTGGAAAATGGAAGAAGAAGAAGAAGAACCAAGGATGGCCACAAGGAAAGTGGTCTTGGAATGATGGAAGAACGTTAGATATGGGAGTGGTAAAGCAAGGAAATGAAGATGATGAATGGTGAGAGTGTATGGTGGAGGAGGAAGGAGAAGAGAAGAAGAAGAAAGAAGAGAATGAATGAGAAGAAAGTGAGAAGAAGAGTGTTTAGAAATAGAAGTGAAGTAATAAAATGAGAAGGTGAATAATGGGCTCCCCAATGGCCTTCTCGCCGTAGAGAAGAGTGGAGAGGGAAGAGAGAGAGAAATGTGAAATGGGAGGAAATTTCCTAGAAACTTCTTATATTGGTTTTGAATTAACTTTACCTTTATTTTGAAAATAAAGCTAATGGATTTGACACAAGATAGATTTTTAGATAATGTGATAAGGTTTTTAATACATATTATTATTCAGTAGACAATTGTTATAGTTGACCAAAGTCCATATTAATTTATCTGACAGATAAAATTTATACAACAATTATAATTTTATCTATTAAAATTTATTGAAAAATGTAAAACCTCGTAAACCGTGTCTAGTCTCGGGTTAAGTAAGATCTCCCGTCGACGTTTCCACAGATCAAGGTTATCGGCAAAAATATTTCATTTTCCCGGCTCAGCTCAGCGGGCACGTAAAATGAGAAATATATTAAAATATTCAACATTTTCAGAAAAATTTCAAAAAATTCTAAAAAATCTCAAATATTCTAAAACGACTATTTATCCTAAAATTATAAATTTTTGGGATGTTACAGACTGCGGTCTGATTTAGTTTACTAGTTTGATCCGATCTTTGATTGGTCCAATCCGAACACATATTCCTAGGACCTCGCTAAGGCGTGGTAACCTTGGGGGTTATGTCTGGATGGAGTACTCATGGTCTCAAAGTTACGACCGAGGTGTTGGCTTAGGTGATGTTAGGTCGAAGTACTCGTGGACTCAAGGTTGTGACTGAGGTACCAACTGTGGATAAGAATGAACCACAAGTGAGTAGAATGATCAAATGTTGAATGATTAATTCATTGATATCAATTGATGTCTCTTACATAGTACATGTAATTTACATAAAAGTAACTTAAAGATATTTAGTTGTAATATTTCCTCAATTTGTTTGTATTCTAGAAGTTCTTGATTGCCTTGCCCAAGAAGGTTTCCAGGGTGTATGCTCTAGTATTGGTTTTGGATGCAATTTTGTGTCCTTCCTAGTTAGGATCTAGCTTCCCATCTTTTGTGTTCTTTTCTACGATGTCTGCCTTGGGTAGCACGAGGTTGCTAGGGTTAAACCGATATGAGATCACTTTGGAGTTGTACTGTGCGATGATCTTATGCTTGAGGGCTACTTCTTGGACGTGGGCAATATGACGTTGTTCTTTAAGCAAATCAAGCTCATGACAGATGATGTTCGGGTTGGTTTCCTCAGAGAAGTTTTGGTTCCTTCAGCTCGACTATCCTATTTCCACTGGGATCATGGCGTCATAATCGTAGGTTAACTTAAAAGGAGTTTCTCCCGTAGAGGAATGTGGTGTGGTCCGATATGGCCATAGGACATGATCGAGTTGTTCCATTTAGTTCCTTTAGCATCATTAAGTCTCTTTTTTATCCCCCTAAGTATCACCCGGTTGTCAACCTCAGCTTGTCTGTTAGTTTTTGGATGCACTGAGGTAAAATGTTGTTTAATCTTGAGCCCAATCAGGAGATCTTTGAATTTCTTATAAGTGAACTAGGTACCATTGTCTGTGACAATTGACTCCGGGATTCCAGATCTGCTGTTGATATTTTTGTAGGTGAATTTTTGGATTCGCACAAAGGTGATTGTGACAAACGGTTCTTCCTCAATTCACTTGATGAAATAATCAATAGCAACCACTAAGTACTTGACCTACCCTAGTGCTTGGGGAAAGGAACCTAAGATGTTCATTCCCCATTGGTAGAATGGCCAAAGAACGAACATCGTAGACATTTCCTTAGGAGGTGTTGCGTAGATGTCTGAGTGACGTTGGCATTGATCGCACTTCTACAGATGCTATTTGCTATCAACTTCCATGGTGGGCCAATAATATCTAGCCCTCAATGCCTTTCGTTCTAAGGACTTGCCCTTGGGATGATGCCCAAAGCTTCATTCATAAATCTCAACTAGGACGTATTCTACCTCCTTGGGACCAAGACACTTGAGGATGGGAGAAGAGAATCCATGGCGATATAGCTGGTTATCATAAATGACATGCTAGGCTGCTGTTTATATTATATTATGGGCTTCTTTTTGGTCCTCAGGGAGTGAGCCACTGCGAAGGTAGGCTAATGTAGGTGCCATCCATGTTTCTTCATCTTCTAGTAGGAGGACTTCGTTTTCCATGATACTAGGAGTGAGAAGGGTGTCCTGGATCACAGACTTGTTATTGACAAGATTCTTTGTACTAGCCAGTTTTGACAACATGTTAGCCTTGGAGTTTTGCTCCTTTTGGATGTGCTCCACCCTAACGCTATCGAAACTCTCCATTAATTTTTTGACTTTAGCTAAGTACTTCTGTAGTAAGGGCTCTTTAGCCAAGTATTCCCCTCAGATTTGAGAGGTCATCAGTTAAGAGTCACTAAATAGAACTATATTTGTAGCTCCCATCTCCTTCGCCATGTTAATGTCTGCTATGCACGATTCGTATTCGACCCAATTGTTGGATGCGAGGAACTCGAACCTCAATGAATATTACTTTGTTTTCCAACATGACCCCAGCTCCACTCCCTTTGGGATTCGAGGATCTATTAACATAAATGATCCAAGAATGTGCTCGAGGGTGGCCAGAGTCTGATATGAGTTTAACTTGGAAGTCAGATAGTACTTGAGGCTTTATAGTTGGTCTTGGCTCATAAGTAGTTTTGAACTTGGAGACCTTTACTGACTAAGCGATCATTCTCCTCGCGAGATTCAGCTTGTGAAGTATTTTCCTGATTTTCTAGTTTATCCTCACTACTACTGGGTGGCATTGAAAGTATTGTCTCAGCCTCCTAGCAGTGATTAATAATCCTAGAGCAAGCTTCTCAACCTTCTGATAACGAATCTTAAGGCATTGCAGGACTTTGCTGATGAAGTAGACTAGCCTTTGACCTGTGTTTGTTTCTCTTATCAACACCGAGCTAATTGTCTCATTGCTGACAGATAGGTAGGTGTAGAGTATTTCACCTAGGTTCGGTCTTGTCAGAATAGGTGGCGTGGATAACATCTTTTTCAACTCTTGGAACGCGGCCTAACATTCCGAGATCCACTCGAAGTTCTTTCATTTTTTTAAAAATTTGGAAAAGGAGAAGAGACTTTTGAGCGGCCTTAGCCAAGAAATGTGTGAGGGCAACGATTCGACCAATCAGTTATTGCATCTCTTTAATTGATTGGGGGTTGCGCATGTTGAGCACAACTTGGTATTTCTCTGGATTGGCCTCGATACCTCTGTTTGTCAGCAGAAACCGTAGAAATTTTGCTAACCTACACTTTGAAGGCGCACTTTTCTAGATTTAGTTGCATGTTGTGCTTCTAAACCTTAGCGAATACTTCTTCTAAGTATTTAATGTGGTCATCGGTATCCGCTGCCTTGACTATCATGTCATGGATATAAACTTCTAATATTTTACCAATTTATCTCTCAAAGACCTTATTCATTATACATTAGTAAGTTGCTCCCTCGTTTTTGAGTTCAAATGACATGGCCCAATAGCAGTAACTCCCCATCTCGGTTATGAAAGTAGTCTTGTTTTCATCTTTTAGGTTCATGAGGATTTGGTTGTATCAAGAATAAGCATCCATAAAAGTGAGTTGCCTGAAACTGAATGAGTTGTCCACCAACTTGTCGATGTTGGGAAGTGGGTAGGGGTCTTTCAGGCACGTTTTATTGAGATCGATGTAATCAACGCACATACACCACTTTATATTGGCCTTTTTGACAAGGACCATGTTAGAAAGCCTCGTGGTATATAAGACTTCTCTAATGGACTCAACGTCCAGGAGCTCATTCACTTGTTTCTGGATCACCTCTTGCCTTTCCAGACCCATCTTCCTTTTACGTTGAGTTATCGGTTTTGCATTCTTCATAATAGAAAGCCGGTGGCAAATAAAGTTTGGGTCTAAGCCTAACATGTCTATTGAAGTCCAAGCGAATAAATCTTTGTTTTTCTGCAGGACCTTAGACAACCAAGCTTTTTCTTCCTGACTGAGTTGCCCTCCAATCTTGGTTACCTAATCTAACTTGGCACCAAGTTGAAGGGGTTGGAGCTCTCCATTAGGTTGGGGACGTATATCATCGATTTCTTTAGGTATGTCCAACTCGGTCAAGAGGACGTTGACGGAGTCCGAAGTGACCAGAGTCGAATCATTGCGTTCGGTCTACGGTCCAAGGTTTTTTTTGGCGATTTTTAGGCTTTCGTTGTAGCACTTCTTTGCCTTGACTTGATCTCTTTTAACTATCACAACTCTATCCTAGTGGTCCAAAAACTTAATGGCCAAGAGGGTGTGAAAATCATGGCCCCAAAGACGTTGAGAGAAGGGCGACCTAAAATAACATTGTAGGCAAAAAGGTAATCAACCACCAAAAGCAGGACCTTGATAGTTTTAAAGAGGGAATCTTTTCTCAAAGTAAGGTGAGTCTCAATATACCCTACCGAGGTGATCTTGTCACCTGTGAACCCGATCACCTTGCCATGTACGGGATAAGCTCTTCCTTTGATAACCCTAGCCTGTTGCATAAGTCTAGGAACCTGATCCATGAACATTCTACGGACCTCAGCATTTGTAATTATCTTAGTAATGACCATGAGGTCATCGTGATCAGGGATATTGTTTCCATAATCCTCATCAGAAAACGAGATCAGTGGAGTTTTTTTTGACCCACTAGATGGTGTTTATCGCTTGGGTTAGTTCGACATGGTGGTAGTTAATCTTCATTCTCCACTCGATCTCCAGGGTGTTGTTGTGCAGACAATTGTTGTCTAACATCCCTAGAAGGTGCTCTTGGAGGGCTTAGACGTTGCCTCATTGGAACTCGCAGGGAAGGAGGGGGAGGTTCTCTCTGGTGGAGAAAGTCTCTAGCCTGTCCTGCCTGGGTTTCGGATAGGCTATGACTGGACAACGATTTCTAGAAGATGGGTGGCGGGCAGTAGAAGCACAGTTCTTGTAACGCCCCTTTTTGGAGAGGGACCATCACACCAAAACAACGAAATGGAAAGGGAAATATAAACTAAGACCCGGTTCATTTGGATATATATAATAGCTTGTTCATTTGTAAGCGTATAAATAATTTGGTAAATTTTTTTTTTGTAAGAAAATGATAAAACATAACTACAGCAAAATTAATATGATGATTGAAACAATACATTCATACATCCTATATATATATATATATATATATATATATATATATATATATATATATATATATATATATATATATATATATATATATCAAGCGTATTTAGATACATCAACTGTTATACAAAAGAAACAGAAGTTTTACATGCCTTAAAAGGATTATACATTTATAGCCCACCAAAAAAACAAAACATCAGACCCCCAAAGCGATATACAACCACCCACCCAAAAGGCTACCAAAAGAGTCAAGCCTCCATCAATAGCTAAGAAGGAGCCTCAGATGGGTCCTCCTCAGAAGAGGAAACCTTTATAGGAGCGGCTGACCTACGAGCAAGAGCTCGTGCGGAGGATAAAAACGAATCTGAATCCTCGCGTGGGTGATCAATCAATTTTGAGGCATTCATTATTACTTTATATTTGGCCTAATTGATGATAATTGTATCCAATATTATGTTTTTGGGTGAGTTTTAGATGATTGGGTTTGATTGAGCTTAGTTGTAAAAGCTTCATTAATTTTCAGAATTTAGCTCATTTTGACCTTTCTGTCTTGTACAGGCCATATCTTGGGCTAAAAATGTCACAATTGGATGATCTTGGTGTCTCCTGAAAGCTGAGACGAAGATACACAATTTTGTGTTTTTCTATTTCAGCTGGATTCAGGGCGAAATTGAGCCTCAAAGTTAGGACACTGTTGCTGTCACAAAGCTTGGACTTCCCTCACTAATTTGGGCTTAACTCTCTCAATTTAAGCCCAAATAAGGCAAATTATATGTCTCTGGAAAGCTTATTCAGAGGGCTACAGTTTGGGCTAGGGTAGATTAGGAATTATAGAGGAATTTTCAGTTACAAATAGGTTAAGACAAATTTCGAATTTACCTTTTGAATTACTTTTGTTCAGTTTTACAGATTGAATCAAGAATCATTTTCTTCTTCTCTATTTTTGTTTTCTCTCTTCTTTCTTCTCTGAAACTCTGCATTATTTTCATAATGGCCATGGAAGGCTGAAGCTCTTTTCAATCCAAGGAATTCAATGATTGTGGTTAGAGTTTTGAGTTCTATTGTTTAAACTTGATTTCTGTTTGTGATCTATCTTCTTCTCCTTCTTCAATTGTGATTCTAGATCTAGATTCAAAATTGAGGTTAGAATGAAGATTGATTAATCTAAATCTAATGGAGAATTGATCATCGATTGATAATCCAAGTTAATTCAAAATTGTTCCTAAATCAATTTTAATCAAGAATTGCGATTGTGATTCTGTTTAATTGATGAAATTCTAGGTAATTATCTAGTTGAATTCGAATTAACAGAGGTGGTATATGCAGACAGAATTTCATTCTCTTGAACAATGATTAACTCTGTCACTTGAATTGAAAACCTTGGATTGACATCTCATAATTGAATTTTCTTCTAATCACTGTTAGAATTTGTATACTGCTTAATGAACAAAACCCCCTACTTATTGATAACTTCTAACATGCTTAAGAAATCCGAATTGGTCCTTGGGAGATGAGCTAGGTTATGCACTATGCTATATTCTATTGTAAATCCTAGTCTATTTTGAGGTGAGTGCGACATCGCTCATCAGTGGGGTATACATATGTTCACCCCATACCTCTCGCACAAGCATGTAGAACTCGAACCAAACATAGAAATCAAAAGAAAACACATGGAGATCATAACGACCCCACGCCAGAGACACAGTCACATCTCCAACATAAACAAAACGCTCGGTGTCGAAATTCACGTGCCAACTATCACTTCCCCCATGGAACCTCAACCTGGCATACCCCAAAAAGCCACGCGGATGGGATGCCATTTCCAAACAAATGACTAATCAAGATCAGGCCAAAAGCCAGGGAATTCGTGCACTTTCCCTTCTTCGTCGACGTCTTCAAAGAAGCACATAAATAAATAGAATAACAGAAATACAGAAAAGAAGTGAGACATCCAACCTTCAATACCAAATATGGCAGTAAGAAAATAGAACGGCGCAAGATGCCCACATAGCATCTCAACAATATTAACTGTAATAATAGCAAGCAATAAAAGAAACAACAACATAATCTCAGATAATAAGCAGTGAAATGGTTCAAATAATCATAGCATCAGTAAAAGAAGTAATTCTACAATTAGATAAATTCACGCCAAGTAAAGTATGTGATGGACAATGCACATGCATAAGGTACTAAAAATCCTACTCCATGAAGCTAGACACAAACATCGGAGAGAATGATCAAGGAGACATACCAATATCTCGTCAGCCTAAAGTCAAGTGCTTTAAAAAAAATCAATAATTTGTGCAACAAGACTTTATACACGGCATTCTTCACAAGATCGTGATATAGGACAGTGTCTCGGTCCGGATCATCGGTGCGTTTGCATCGGTCTATCCCACGACTCAGAGGAGCTACCAATTGTCTATTGTGAGACACCCATACCTTGATGCCCCCAAGGTCAACAAGTGACCTACACTAGCCTATTCGCACCCGCATTAAGGTGTGATTCAACTCCTAGGCATAAAGCCTTACTTCGACAATGCATGATGACTCAATGCATACAAATATATATAATCATCACTAATATGATTTTTTTTCCACAATTCCATGCCACAAAAGGGGCTCAATCCATATTAATTAATTCTTGTTCCCATATATGGACCCACCACAACTTATCATCAAATTTTCAAGAGTAACACATATTTATTAAAAATTCAACACAAAGCTACGTCTCTATTTCTAGACATTTATCATTAAGCCTCTCTAGAAGAATTCTCTTGTAATTCTCATTCAATTTTTATTTCTCTTAATTAGCCAAGTTCTTTACTTTAATTTAATCATACTCACTTAGAAAATTGTTCTAAGGTTCTCCAAGCCTTGCACACACTCTTGTTCTTCCCTTAAGTTCAAAAATCACTCTAGGTCATCAAATAAATTCTTTCCTTCATTCCTTCCATCTTATGAATCCATAATATATTTTTAAATCACCTAAGCCTTAGTTTGATGCATGAATTTTAGCCAATATGGCCCTTAAGGTCGTGACCTCCCAAGGACAAGAGTCCAACTAATTTTTTCATTACATTGTTAATTACTTAACACTTAATTACTTAAGTTTCAAGGTTACACAAAAATCACATGCTTGGACCCATAAAAGGCCCTAGAGGCCGTGAGCCTCCCATAGGGTAAGAACCCAAAATTTTTCATTGCATTAATTAATTCTTTAACACTCAATCACTTAAGTTTCAATTTCTACAAAAATTAAATCTTGAACACCCAAAAATTTGGCCTCTTGGCCGTGAATCCAAAAGGGGCAAAGAGCCTTAAATTTTCCATATATCAATTCAAGCAATCCAACCTACATTCCATAGCCATCAAGATGCACAATGACAATCAATAGATTCATACAAGTCAAAATAGCTACAAAATCATGAAGAACAACACAACAAAGACAGCAATCCCACATGGATTCCTCATCAACAATACCAAAAACATTTCCTCACTACCAAGATAGGTTGAAGAAGATCATCTCCCTCTTACCTATAGAAGACAACACAAGAAAGCAAGCCTCTTGATCCCTTTGTTGCAATTTTTGTCCTCCACCTTCAAGAGAACTATAAGGTGAGCAAACTTCTACAATCCTCACTCAAACCATGAAAAAAGAGTCCTTGGTCACATAGGTGACCAAGAAAAACGAAAAAGAGAAGAAAAGAAAACCCAAGAACTTTACCTTAGAGCTTCAAGTTAGGGCTCCAATGGTGGAAGATGAAAAAGGAAGATTTAGGAGATGATCACCAAAGAGAAAAGTCTTAGGATGATGAGAGGAAGGAAGAAATGAGATTAGTTTAACAAGCTAGTGAAAATGGCCTCCCAATGGTGTGGTTGCCGTGGAGTAGAGAGGAAGAGAGGAAGAGAGAAACTTGAGAAAAAGAAAGAAGATGAAGTGAGAGGAAAATGATAGCTTTTTGTGATTTGAAAATTATGAGTGAAAAGTGATAAAGCAAAAGCACATTTTTGGCTCCAAAAAGTCCTCATTACCGTAGAATGTGGGAGGGAGGAGAGAGAAAACAAAGCTTCCTACAAAGCTTCTTTAGGAAGTTTTGGAACACTTTTTCAAAAGTCAAAAGGTGATGTCACGTGCATGATATGATGTCATCTTTGATGATGTCATTAAAGTACTATCTACAAAAGATGACTAATATTCTACTAAAGCTATTATACAGTGGACAAAGGTTACAGTTAATAAAAATAATATTTATTGTTCATCGGATAATTTCACAGTACATCAATTTTATTTATCAGATAAAATCTCAAAAAACAAAACTCCGTAAATTGTGTCCAACCTCGAGTTCAGTAAAATCCCCTATCGACGTTTCTACAGTCTAAGGTTTTCCGGCCTCGGGGAAAATGTTCTATTTTCCCGGCCCCGCTCAGTGCGCACGTAAAATGAGAAATATATTAAAATAATCAATATTTTTGAAAAAATTCACAAAAAATATAAATATTATAAAATGACTATTTATCATGAAACAAACAATTTTCGGGGTGTTACAGTTCTAGTTAGTTGAGATTTGTCTCCTCCTTGTGTTCAACAAGATGGTGGAGGTAGTGGGAATATTGAATGTGGTGTTGGGAGTAGAAATTTATCGTTCTCCACATATGGTACCAATGTTCAGAACTGAGTTCTGAGGGTTACCTGAGATGGTAAGAGATGGTGGATTCCTCCATGGCGCAGCAGCAACAACAATGGAGCGTGGAGTGGGTACCGGTAAAAGGCACTCTGACGCTCAAGTCTGTATGTGGGCAAGGAGGGTAGTGTGTCTAATTGGAAATTATGTCTTACCTCTTTTACCTTGCTGAGTATATATATATGAGCATTTAAAAATGTAAAGAATCTGAACATTCACTGTGTATTGAATGTTATTACCTAGAATTGTAGAAACCGTTATTCCTTATTATTAATCTATTATTTATGTGGGGTGCAATGAATATTCCTTTTGTCGAGGGAGTTACGCCTAGCGTATAAGTTGCTTCACGCACACAGTAACATTTGGATGTCAGCCTAACGAGTCAAGTTGCTCCAAATCTATGAACCCATAACATGGTCGAGAATACTATTTATTAGCTTTCACATATATTAATTCATGATCTAATAACCTATAATTGGTGTCAAACGATAATTTAAGTTTATTATGAAGTGCTTTAAGTTCAAATTATTGATCAACACTATTTACACAGAAATTAATATTTATTTTTCTGTTGTTCACCACTTATTAACTTTCACATAAATTAATTCATGATCTGATCACTTATAATTCGTGTTAAATGGTGATTTAAGTTCAAGTTATTCATCTTCATTACTTAGACAAAAATCACCATTTATTTTTCTCTTATTCACAATTTAATTAAGGATTTTAATACATTAAAAAAAAAAGAAGTTAACAAAACTTACCTGTTATTAAAGGTGAAGTCTTGAGAGCATGATGCTCCAAAAAGTTTTATGTGTATGTTCAATGTCTCCAGTGACAAGTAGCATATGCATGTATTACGAACAATTTTTTCTGGAAGTAAAAAGACTGTTCTTAAAATCTACCAATACCTGATTGGGATTATAAGAGCACTCCAGATCAATCCAAAACTAAAGCAACAGTGCAACATCTCAGTGTGAAACAAAATATAAATACAAATACAAAATAATGAACAAGCTTCAATACAATACTAAAAAATATATGCAGATCTTATCCCCCCCCCTCCCAAAAAAAAAAAAGCAAAAACAGTTTACAATCTCAAGTCTAATCAATTAGCTTATAGGGCTTGTCAACTTCGTCTATCTTGTTCAGCAGTTCGCAGCACTTGGTTTGCCAATGATGAAAATGATTTTGCTGTATCTTGCATTTCTGTAGTTCGAAGGTTGATACCCTGCCAAAATAGAAGAACGATATGTAACAAACAAATTCGAGATTTTTTTTCCCCGTGGTTTAGGCTAACAAAATACTGTTTGTACTGTTTTGTCAACAAAAAAGATACCTGCAATTTTTTCATGTTCTCATGCAGCTTGCTTTCTGCCAATTTCGCAACACTTGTTTCCTGCACCGCCAGATTCATGATTGAAGCATGTTTCCATCACATTTCAGAACAAAATATTAAAAATTTGAATATATGCAAAATTACACCTATATTATTACTATATATATGATCATAAATATCGTTACATGTGGTATCCTTTTGTTTTTATGTAAATAAAAAATTAAAAAATTGACATATGAACAAATAAATTCCTTTCGTTAATCATGAGTGATTGATTGAATATTATCTGCTCTGAAATTTGAAGTTTCTTAAGATCATTGCAGCGCTGCAACTGCTGTCAGTTCTTAGCATTCAAGTGGTTGGTATGCTAATTTAGCCTAATTATCAATAGATATTATCAATCAGTTTCTTGAAATCTACAGTGTCATTGGATCCATCATTAATAAGTTGAATGAGACAACTTTCATGCTGATTGAAAAGCTCAAATCAGTACATAATAAATCATAGATTTAAGCTTCTTGATGATGATCAATCTTAAAACTGAAACTATATTGACATTAACAGATACTCCAGATAGCAATAGAATTTTTATCCTAGGTAACATCTTTCATCTGTAAAGAAGCACAGATCATTACATGCTCGTGAATTGTTATATAATGGAATATGCATACTCTGGATATATACTTACATTGGAGGAAGAAGAAAACCCATATTTCTTCTTAATTTGATCGACTGCACCAGCTTGCTCATCTTGTTGCTCTTCCTTACCTGATCCTTTAGGGCTGTGGCCCTTCATCTCTTTCAATCTTCCTGCATATTGGATGCTTAACTAATTTAGCTGGCGTTTAGGGCGAACACTTTAATCATCTTCAGTCTATTCAGAAATTATACAACATATATCGGACTACCTTACTTAATAGAATATATCATATTAGAGGTATTACATTTTTCTCTTTTCACTTTTTCATTATGGTTACTTCCTTGAATGTGAACAAAGTAGTGTTAAGTAAGAGAATCTCATTACTTGATATGAACTCATTAAGTATTACCTCTGTTTTTTATGCTGAACAGAGTTTATTTTAGCATGACCTTTTCATTTTGCCACAAACCAAATGATAAAACATGAGTGATCACTGTCAGCAAACATTATCTTATTTCATATCTCAATTGAAATCCATAATGAGCTCCTGACCTATGCACGAATCCCGTATATTGGCACATGTTTCATCCCATCCACAGTAGCTCAAGTTCGTATCTCTTAGTTCAACTGATGGCCATGAGTAAAATAATTAACTTACATAAAAGAAAACTCATTGTCACTAACCTTTTAGAGCCTGAAATGTTCCAGCCAATTTCTTCTTATTAAGAGCTCCCAATATACTTTGTTCTTTGCGTTTTTCTCCATGATCGTCTAGGTCAATGTCATCTATACAGGAGGAAAGGAGAACACCTCAAATTGGTTAGCTCAAATTCAGGTTATATATGATAGAAAATACAAGATATACAGATAGAAGCCCACTTCAGATATTGAGAACCGGAAGAACTGCCTAAGGAAGCAGTCATGTTTTATAACATTTGTGCTTTCTGACTAGCGGAGTCAGGCCACATAAAAACAGACCATAATTTCATCAACACAAATGACAAATTTCCTGTGTCTTCCTTTAAGGCCAAACATATTAAGTAATATTCAGTAGCAAATATCTAAGGAACTTTCATACCTATGCTTAATTCAAGCTCATCTTCATTAACGGTCAAGTTATGATTATTATCAGCATCACATGGAACATTTTCATTTGAAAAGATCACTGATAGTTCCTGAATACTTTCTTTAGAAGCTTCTGTTTCCATGAGGGGCACATGCTTTTCTTTACTGCCAGTAAAATCTTTGATAACAGAGCTGAATATACCCTGGGAAGCCAAAAAACAAGATCAAACACCTTTAGTCACAAAGATAATTGACTAAGTTTAAGAGTTTATTAAAAACTATAGCCTACCTTTTTCTTTTCCTTATGGATGACTGCGGCTGGGACTAGCTCTTCTTGTGACAGCATCCTTTCTTTCCTGTAGATGCAGCTAACAGAGTCCAAAAGCCTAAAATGAAGTCAAGCAAAATGTAAAAATGAGACTACTAATCTGGAATATCAGTACCACTTTTCATCTTCTGCTGCAAGTTCATAAAGAAAAAAGAAAAAAAAGAAAGAAGGCTCTAGATATCTTTCCCTGTGAGGAATATTATTTCCAATAGCCAAGCAGAAATTTTATTGTATAGTAAGAGATTGATAACAATATTCACAATGCCATTCTCTAGCATATATATAATTATGTACCTGAAAATATTCCTTTGGACCAACAATGAGACAACAAAAATTTCTTGATCACCATTCACCTGTGAATGGAAGTTGAGTTAATTCGAAATCAAACATCTGTAGAAACTTCTTGTGCTAGGAAAAAATATGCTCATACCAAAACAAGATCTCCTCTGGATGAACAACATATCTGGCTGTCAGAAAATGACTTCAATTTTGGAGGTGAATAAGAAAAACCTCTAATTGAAGTCTCCACAATCAGGGATAACTCTGGCAAAGACCTAACATTTAAAATGTTGGTAAATCTTCTCATATGTTATATACCCATCAAATTATGTTCTCATAATATGTGCAGACTAAGAAAAAAGCACCACCTTAATTCTACTTTTCCACTAGTGAAAAGGAGTATAAGGCCAATATCAGAAGGGCCATAAAATATTGATGCCCAGCAACAGGAAGAGGACTGAAACTTCTTCTTGTAAAGCACCTTTTTAACTCCCTGAAAGATAAAAAAAAGTGTCAATGCAAGCATCAGCTCATGTTCTAGTTATTCATGATTTCTGATTATGCCTAGAAGTAAATCATGCATTACCTGAACAGCATCCACTAATGAATAGACATATAAAGCTTTCTCAGAGCAAAGCAGAATGCAAGATTGCTTTGTTGTTGCATCCTCAATATGATTCCCTTCTCTCAAGTCTAATCCATCTTTAGTAATTGATCCTGTGATTGGTTCACCTTGTCCATCTGTGTACCATAATAGAATTACTTTTACTCTTTTCAATCATTTCCTTCATATCTATCAAAAATAGTATTGAACTATTGATCCTAAACAGAATAAGCATTTGGATCACTTGTATCAATAAGTTATTACCAACTAATCATTGTGTTAACTTTGCAAACTCTTACCCAACACCTGCATAAATAGAGCTTTAGAGGGCTTCTTAGGATGAACAGTTCCAGTGCTCAGTGTGTTTCCAGTTTCACTATCAACTGCTAGAACAGATGAGTCCTTTGTTCCGATTGCTAAAATGTTTTTCTCAAAACCATGCAAACTGCAGGTTAGGAACTGCAGAGAGATGATACCAGCAGAAATTTCACTTGCAATATGTTTATGATATAACAAATTTGGGCCATCTATGTTAAAAACTGAAACCTGCAACAAATTGGATTAACATAAATTACTGCACAAATTACTTAATAAAGACAACAAACAACTATAACCTCAAAGCACAAGGAACATAGAGTAGCTAGTTCTGCACACTATCTGATAATCATTCATCAAAGCTGAAGTAACAATATGTTCAGAAATTATCACACAAACATATGATCAAGGATAGAATGTAAATCTCAGGCTTTCCAAGTCTTACAGAAATCCACTAGCAAGTTGCTCAAAGTTGAGACAAGTGACACAATATGCTCTTTTTATTATGCTAAATGATCCTTGGTATTTGTTAATGTGCTCAGTGGAAGTTCCTAAGTTCAAGTGATCATATTCACCTACCATAAATTGATGGCTTCTATTTCTTAGTATAACTGCAAAACTAACATATTTTCTTTGAAACTCTGCTTTTGGACCTCAAATTAATTTCTTTGAATATTTGGGACAGTGAGCTAAAAGCACATTTCCAAATTTTTAAGAAAAAAAAGCTATAAAATTATCTTCTCACATGTCCTTGATCAGAACCAACAGCAAGATGCGTTGAGCTGTGATCTATGGTCATAGAAAGTACGGCACCAGTAATCTTTACGAGTTTCATGCTGTGTATTATATGATGAGCCCCTTTCTTTGTGCCTCCTGCAAAAGAAGAATGGAAATGTAAGTCACTAATAATTAAAATGTGAAGTACGCTTGCTTTTTGATAACTAAGCAAAAGTCATATGCTATGTGATACCAGTAAGAGACATGAAGCTGTTGGTGGCATATGGTTCAGGTTTTAATCTAAAGATGCGAACCTGAAAATCATGTTATGTCAGGCATACTATAAATATGAAAGGAACGTAAGAATAACAAAAAAAGAAAGAGAAAGACAAGGAAATTATCACGTTTTACCAAATTCATAATTGAAGGAACCTCACCGTTCCACTCTGGTCACCAGAAACAAGAAGAGGAGAGTTGCTATCAAAATATAATGCCGTCAAGGGTATACCACTTAAAGAAAAGTCATTTTCACTCTGCATTAAGATGGAGGAAACAAATAAAAAAATAATTACATGAAGATAAAGTAAATGCTAATTAAAATTTTTAAATACATGGAAAACAAATAACCGCCTTTGATTCACCTACAGCTTGCTTGAGGTAAAAAATTAATAATGACTCGATAATATACTTGGGTAATCAAAATCTATTTTGTTATAGGCACTTTTAAACATATTTATAAATGTCTACATCTCCACTGCTTGCTTGAATGGGACTTCAGTACAACACATTGCCTTGCTTAGCCAGTACAAATCAAGAACTTTTATAAGCTAGAAATACAAGTTGACTGATATTTTACATACATGAAAGCAGCTTCCTTTCTGAAACTGTGAAATATATTCTTATCTTTTTGAATGAAAGAGAAAACAAAATGAGCGCTTCACCCATTTTGTAGGAAATTTGTGTACAACAACAAACTGGAAGATAGTAAAGCTAACACTTGGGTACAAACTAATAGTTTCTTTCCACCCAAAGTAGAGAACTTGAGAGCACAAGATGTGTCTGATAAAAATATTACCTGTTGTTTTAATTGCAAAATTCGGGTGAAAAAGGGACATGAAGCATCCCAGAAGTTTACGGCTCCATTGCTGTGTCCAGTTATGTACAAGTTTTGAACTTTTGAAAATCCAGTAAATTTGGCAGAACTGATGCTAATCCCATCTTTTTGATTGGTTTCAACAGGAATAAACGGTGGATAATTTTTGACCAGCAGTCTGTAATACTATGTGACCAAGAAAAAAAGAAAATGCCAAATCAATACATTTATATAGAAGAGGTAGATTGTAAACAGAATGAATATGGTAAAGTAAAATTATAGTTTCATAACCCTAATACCTCATCTTCAGAATTCAACACACTGGGATTGTTGGAGATGAATTTTGCTGTTGTGATGCTAGAATCTGCCAGTGGTAACTTCACAATCACTTCCTTTGGAAGTGAGGGTGTGGACTTAGACTGACATTGTAGAAGATACCTTTCAATCAAAATATCATCATATAGGTATACATGGCCTGACTTCCCAAGCAAAAGGAAAGAATCTTGTTGATGCTTGCTTTGCTCGGTTGAAGTTGATATTATCTCCATGTCAATACAACATTCAGACAAATGAAGCCCCAACTTAATTGTGCGAGATTCTGTATGCTCATTCAACAACACTACCTGCCTCATATAATCATATAAGTGAACATGATATAGTTGCAATCAAGGTCTAAGGTATACCAAGAGGGAGTGGAAAAGAGCCGCAAATTACTTTTACATCTCATTTAGCTAAATGAGAAATCTGTTAAAGTGAAAAATAAAACAGATGTAAATTTTATTTAGACTAGCATATTATACCTAGCTGAAGTTCATTGAACCAAGTTAGGACACCCTAAACCTTCTGTAAATCACAAGTTCATGTAAATTGTAATAGGTGAACTTGAATTCTGGAATTATTTCTTTTAGAAAAAAACTATAATTCAAGAATAGCTCATTATAAAGGAAGATATAGATACAGAAATATTCAAATGAATTTGTCCTAGAACAAGATATTTCGTTAAATGATTCAAGCAAAACATTCAAATACCTGTAACAAGTTTGAAGATGCATAGTCAGAAGCTCCCATGACATACAGTCGACTAGCCTTTCCTTCGGCATAAACCCATTTTATTGATCCAATGGAAATTTTGTCCGACTTGTATCCTAAGTTTAGTTTGAGCAAAGGAGTGTTTTGACTACTATAATCAGATGCTGAACCATTTCCTATGTTCAGAGAAGGGATGCTCCAAATGAAGAGCTCTCCATTGTTGTACCCTACAACCACTTTACTTCCAAAAGGACATGCCCAACATGCAGAAGTCACTTTCTTTGTTTCATTATATAGTGGTTGCGACATATTTCCACCAGTTCTGAAAATAGATTTGCTTTCTCGAATATTCCATAATATTATCTGGCCATTTCTAAAGATTATGAGAACCCTGCATTGGAACACATGAGAGGAACAGAAGTTTGAATTTAAAGAAAAAAAAATGATCAAGAAAAAGCAGGAACCAAATTAGTTTTATAGAAACATCCTAAAGGGATGGCTGGGCTTGTGGAGATCACCTCTTACTTTCAGCTGCTGGTTGAGGCAGTATATGTGTCACAACAGTATCATCAGACACTTCAGCATTGCCTGACCCTGAACAAGAAGATTAAGGAACTTAAAATGACAAAAAAGTACTTCTAAGAGAGAAATTGGGGGGGGGGGGTGGCTAAGACAAGCATAAGCTTGCATAAATATACTGAAAATGACAAACAAATGATAACGCACTTGCACTTGTATGGTACAATTTCAAAATATCCATTGCATGTTACAAATATATGCATTTATAAAAGAAAGAAACAAACAAGTTTGGATGTTAGCATCCTGGGCAATGAGGTTGTTTTTCCCTCTTGTTTGGTCTTCACAGGCCAAAGAGAACTGAGTCAATGAAATTGTTTACAATTCCCTAAACATCATGCCTAGAATTAATTTGCCACAAGCAATCCTTCATTATGAAATCTACCTTAAAATTGAAACAACAATACGAAAAGAGGATATCGTTCATCCTAAACAGTGTTGATGAGTTTTACTTTTGCTACTGAAGTACTGATCATATTAAATACCAACATTTATAATCATCATTGTGTACTCTTCTTTCAAATCCAAATGCTGGTTTGAAGAATCAATGGTATGTGTTCCCCACAAGATTTACAAGTAACAAGTGAAAAGAAAAGGATAAAAAAGAAGGCTAAAATATGTATCTCTCACCATAGGAAGCTGAGAGGGGTATGGTGTATTTCATCTGTATCATATGCCACGATTCTTGATTAAGCTTCAAAACTGAAATATTACCATATGAATCTCCAATGTACCTGCCAACACAGATACATGCTCATAACTTTTGAAGATCCTTTAAAAAGTAATTTCTTCACAGCTTATTCCAAATTAGACACATTACTTACATATAGAGGCTATGTTGAATGACTGCAAAGCAAGTTATTTCTTCTTTAACAACGTACACGTCAGACAACAGTTTCTTGTCTATGTCCCAAACCTAAGTGAGAAATTTCTCTAGGACAATCAATTTTCTGAATAAAATGTGCTTAAACATGATAATAAAAACATACTGAAACATGGCATCAAAAATAAAAAACGTATTGACATTGTGAATCTTAGTAGTGGAATAGTACCTAATGACAACGAAATGCAGAGCCAACTCGAAAAATATAATAAATGTGAGCAAGTCCGTAGGTATACTTGCCTCAATATGGTTATTGGAAGTGACATTTATAAGGACGCCTTGGTTCTGGATGAACTGCATGCATATTAAATATCACAGTATTGTTAAAATACAGGAATACTTGATATTCCTTTAAAAAACACATTTCTCACAACAGTATGAGGAAAATTGACCCCTTTGCATGGATAAGACGCAATTGATCATGAAAAGGAAAGGAATGTAACCTGTAAAAACTTGCTAGGCAGTGGCTTACTGGATTCAAGTAGGGCTTGGGCATTATCTTTTCCATATAGTTTAATCCGGCCATCCCTTTTGAAATAAAATAAAATAAAATAAAAACTCAACAAAAATCAGTTTCAACTTCAAGCATATATGAAAATCAGCCAATTCAAGAACCAAACATATTCAAATGGTTCCAATTCCATGAGTTATACACTTCACATCTTCTCTGCCACTTAGACATCAGAGAGGATAGAGTACATCTCAAAACTGATAAGTAACAACTAGTGAGATCAAAAGAGGAAACAAAAGTCAAAGAAAAAATATTTGTACAATCTGCCTCCACAACAGTATTCATTCATGATACTACTATAGTGACAATTTATTCAACTTATTGAACAATTTAACACACAAAGTAGTTAGTCAAAGTCTCAACAAATGGCAAGGGGGAACATACTTTGTAGAAAGAGCCAGTATCTTCTGAATGTTGTCATAGGCGAACTTGGTGCCACCCGATGGTACCCCTTGGTGAAATACCAGGCGTGGATCTACATCGCTAGCTTTTAACCCATCTAATGAATTTCCACCAGGCTGCATGCAAATTAAAAATCGCAGTGTTTAGTATTCTAGCTGCTAATGCTATGGTTGGTTTTCATGCTCTGAAAGAAAGTTTATCAGTTTTCCTAGTGTGTGAGCTATATAAATTTTAGGTAAAAATCTTAATATGTTTTGTAATAGAGTAATGGTTTATGATCATGACTAAGCTCAATGTCCAATAAGACAAAGACTCCACACACGGAATGTTTCTCCTAGGGAGGCCAATGATAGGTCAGGCCAAGGAAGGTACTGCAAAACTTCACCTGGTATAACCAATATGCTTTTACATATTACTTGGTCTCCAAGACACTCTCCCTCCTATAAATAGCTCACTGTAGCAATATGGTAAATATTTTTTTTCTTCACTCTCTACTAACTTGTGCCCTATCTTACTTAAAGCATTAGAATGTTTTGTAGGTAACCAATCCCCCTGCTCCAACACTTGAAGGAAGCTACTTTAGAGGATATTCTGCTTAAGGAGCTTGCAGCCTCCTCTTTCACCAGGACACATTTTATTTCGAGAGATTAAAAAAAAGCTATAAGAAGTGAATTATTTTATTTGTTCGTGTTATCTTTGCAAAAAGTGCTATGCAAAACTTCTCAGTATGATTCTATTTTTATGGAATATTTTTAAAAAGACGAAAATTCCGAAAGGAGTATATATTTTTTTTTTTTATGTATTTGTAATTCAAACTCAAACTAAAGAGAAAGAACACCTACTTTTATTACCAAGTGAATTACAAGTATGAGTTCAGATAATGTGTAATTAACAATACCTTTAAAACTTCTTACTTTTCAATGTTTCAACTCTATAACATTTTATTTAGCTACGAGTTTCAGTAATTAAACTTGAACTTTTCACATCGCAATCGTGGGTGACCAAAATTTAAAACAGTTTGCTTCAACCCCTCAAATATCAAACGATTAGTTTGATAAGAAGAGAACGAAAAAGGTGGAAGCATTAATTTAGCAGAGCACAACACCACCATTTTCTTTCCTCTTATTTTCCTTGTTCTGAAACTTCTGACTCAGGTTCCCTCCACCCTCAGGCCTTGGATTCTTCTAGTGGGCTGACTAACTAACTTAGACCAACATTAACGCATTCTCAACACATGGGTCCACCGTCCACCCACACTAGCATGGGTCCACGTAAGGACCTTCTCGTTAAAATACCACCGACCATAACGTCCATTGCTTTCAAACTAGATAAGACCGTATCTTATTTTTTTTTCTTTTTTTTTTCTCTTTGGTCTGCATTAAATTAAATAATTAATACACTTAGTTCGGTGTACCATATCCTTTTTTTCAGGAAAAGCAAAAGATCTTCATCAGATTAAAATACTTAGGGAAACAAATTAAGAAAATAGCTATAGTCCTCATTTCACTTGCTGTAGTAGGCACAAAATTAGAAGGTTAATTCTTCGAACAGATACAATAATATACATGGCCGCCAATATATTCTAGGATACACGAAGTACTGTCCCATGCCATTCTAAAGTTAGTTTAGAGGATTACAATTACTTTCGAATTGAAAAGTGATTTTGGAGGTCGAGTTATCATTTTTAGATGTCAATTTCAAAATAAACTTTAGGACCTGAAAATAAGTTTTGGTACTTTAAATTAACTTATTCTTTTAAAATATATTATACAAAAAAATTATATACAAATTACCCAAGTGTCTGTTGCCATATATATATATATATTTCTAAATCTGACAAGATTTTTAGCTAATTCAACGATCAAAAACATTTTAGAAAATGTAAGGTTATATAAAACTGTAAATTCCACATATGCATTTTTTTTTTTTGCATTTATTAATGAAAAGATTCTGCAATATAAAGTACTATCCGGATTCTTTGCAGACCAGAAATGGAATTACACAAAGATTTTTTTATTTTTTTTAAAAGAATCTGTATGAAATGACATTACCGTACAGATGATCACCGTCAATCATGGATATTTGATAAACCAAGTCATCCAATCAAATCCTCAGTAAAAGAACATGTTCATTATATCTGTTATAGCATGCTTGATCCTTGAGCTCTAGAATTTTAATCACTTCTGAAGTAAAATTATACTATAGAGTATGAATTAAAAAATAAAAATTAAGCAGCAAGATCCAGGAGGTATAAAATATTACTTATGATAATTATAGTGTCCGTCAACTTTTGTGTTTTAAATTATAACATTAATTAGGATCGAAGTTTTTTGGGAAAATCAAAACCGAATATCTAAGTTCAGAATCAAAAGAAAGTAAAGGAAATCTCGATTCATGACAGCAAAAGAAAATTGATGATTGATGATAGTTTGAGTTAACACTAAGTTTAATTTGGCAGAGACTCACAGTTGTTTCTGCAATGAAGCAAAGTAAGTGATGACTGATGAATGATGATGGCATAAAAGCAAAGAGAGAACAAAAACAAAAACAAAGAAGAAGAAGAAGAAGAAAGCAAAGAAAGAGAAGGGACAAGGAAATTGGGTTACCTTCTTTATGGAAGCTTTCTCAACGAGCTTCTTGACGAACATTGTTGGAGGATCTGAGACTCAGAATCAGAGATTCAATCGCTGAAAGCAGATAGATGAAGAGAAGAGAAAGAAAGTGGGGAATGTGCTTTAAGATAACTGATATCTCAGAGAGAGTTGATTGCAGTTTCTTTCTTTTGTATCTGATGGATATATAAAGGGAAGAGAGACAACAAAGTAAGTGGTTTATGTAAGAAAATAAAAACAAAACAAAACCAAACAAAGGGTTCTAACAGTGATTGATAGATTTTGATAATTTTGTTTTAAATAATAATGTAAGAGAGAAAGATAGATCTAAGCATAAATAATAATGGTGTTTTTTTAAATATCATTGAATAATGTATTATTATATTATTAAATTAATTTTATTATAATAACAACAAATTTAGAAACCAAACCCTCAAATGATAATAAACTTCATACTAAATATGGATTAAAATTACACTAAAAATCTTTGTCTTCTTCTATGAAAATTATATATTTCAAAGAAAACAAAAAAATTAAAAAACTTGTAATTGATAAAATTTGTCCAAAGGAGATGTTATCATAGACTTAACAAATTTAGGTTTATGAATATATTTTATTTCATATTATTTATATATAAATTTAAATATATATAAAAATTATTAATTAAAATTTATAAATAAATTATATTTATAATTATTTATAAAAAATATAATTTTTATACAAATTTAAATATTAATAATTAAAAAATTATAAAAATTTAATTTTTTAATCTAAATTATTAATATATTTTAATAATAAATCAATAATCAAAACATCATCTATTCACCCATAAATCAAAAAAATTGATTTAATATTACACTTCCCCAAATAATCCATCCATCTTTTACCACTCATTTCACGATTTATGCTGCCGATCTGGAGCGAAGAAGTTGTCGAGAGTGGGTCTCCAACTCAAAGAAGATAACAAATTTTTCAGGTATTATTTTATAAAAAGAAAACTTCTGATATGTTTACTTATTCACCCGATATAAAGTAAAAAATCTATACCTTTCATCTAAATCCACCTCAATCCAACGACTTTGGACTATCGATGGAACTCTTCTTAGGAGGTCCATCGTAAATGCAACCAAACGACAAATGTTTGACGGCACAATCGCACTTTGCCATCAGTCTTGTGATCACCAAAAGCCAACATTATAAATATATAAAACAAATGTTTGACACTTTGACTGCACAATGTCACTTTTTTTTTGATCAAGCCTTCAATCTTCTGATCTGCAAAAGCCAGACATTATAAATATATAAAAAAATTGAATGTAATATTATATGATTTTTTTTAACAAATATCTTAAGGACATTTGATAAAAAAATCAAAAATAAAAAACTTATATTGAAAAGTAAATTTTAAATTTTTTAATATATTAAATAGACATATTTTAATAAAAAATTATCTTTAATTTTTTAACAAATACTCCTAGAAAAATATTCATATTGTATTATTCAATAACTAAACAGAGAAAGCAAATAAGCAATTCTTTGAACGTTACCGTTTCCTAGGACAAGTTGGATAGTAACACGTCTCAGGAGCGGATTGTAGTGTAGGACCCGAACCAAGGCCCCCGGGTATTATTGAGAGATACGTGGCACCACCCAAAGGAGTTTGCTTCCTCAGCTTGCATTTTCTTTCTCTCCCCCCTTAATTTTTGGGAACTTTATTATCTTCAAATTGCCTTTCTAAATTTTATCTGAGGTATCAATCACTTTATTCATATCAATATTTAGAAAAAGATTAAGTAAAATATTAACTCCAAGGGAAACAGGTAATTAAAACCATAATAATATTAGACCAAAAAAGGAATCCTTTGAATTGCTTGCTGTTAAGTTTGCATATGCACATAGCAATATAGCATGTCTTTCAAGTTAAAAAGTAATGGTCCATAACCCAACGTATCAAATTTGCATTAATATTGAGTACTAAAAAGATACAGAACACAGTCTATAACCAAAGAAAAAAAAATTCACATGCTGCCACTATTTTATTCGTCTCAAACTGTAGAAAGTTAAAAAGTAAATAAATGTATTATGAATCTGTATCTTCCCACTTTTGATACAGGAACATAATTACTATATTCAATGGTAATTAATACATGTCCATAAACTGCACATACGGTGAAAAATTCTAATCTCCGCCCGAGGAAGAACTTTTTCTTCTTCCATGTGGCTTTGCCCAATTGATTTCTATAAAATAAAGAGGAGAGAAAGAGAGTATAACAATAATTAATGAATGAGATGTTTCATGAAAAAAGAATGGAAAAAAGGCTCATAATACATTATTTCAATCATAGCTGATTTCACATGAAAATGCTCATAAGTCTGAACTGATACAAATTTATGTTTGCATGGTTAACACTTAGCACAATGATGCTGTAATCACATTCATCAGGATTTTTTTCTTTCTTTCAGCTCATTTATAAATCTCTTTCAAATTCGAATTGGAAAACAACAATTCCATATCAATTGTCCAGACTATTTGCCAAGTTTCAGTTATGGTATATAAAGATACCAATATTGTATAAAAAAAATACGAAGTTACCAATATGACAATATTAATGCTTTAAATACTTGACTTAAATTCCTTGAACATAACTCATGACTTAAAAATGGTAGTGACTTGCAAAGTAAACAACAAAAACAAGGAGGATATATGAAATTTAAATTATGATATAGGGTATAAATAAACTTGAATTATTTGTGATCTATTTAATTGGTTTAAACAAACAAGTTAATGAAATAAGCTCAAACTTGATAGACTTGATACTAAAAATTCGTAAATTACACATTTGTGTATGTATATTACTTGATGATGGCTCCTCAAGGGTGGGTGCGATTCTCCGAGATAATGAAGGTAACATAATGGCTTCTGCTTGTTGGAAGCTCGATCAAAAACTAGAGCTCACTGGCGCAGCAGCTCTTGCTCTTAGAAACGGTCTTCAACTTGCACCTGATCTTTGTATATTTGATGTTGGAACTTAAAGACTGATTGCAATGAGTCTGTTTAGCTGAATCAGCTCATTAATTCCTCCCAACAGCCTCCTACGTTTTTGGGCCTATTGACGATGGGCTCATTTACTTTTTTCATGTACTCGTAAGGAGGAATCGGAATTATGCTGCTCCTGCTCTAGCCATAACGTCCCATCAAGTAGGTGAAGTGTGTTGGATAGAGGATGACCCACCTATGGCAAAAAGCGCTTGTATAAAATGGATGAAATAATAATAATAAATTATTAATTAAAAAAAAAATTAAATGTTGAAATTAATTATTTAAAACATTATAAATTTCAATTAATAATATCTTATATTAGTACGTAAATTTAATTAAATTATTTTTTTTTTTATTAATTATATATAAATTTTAATTTTAATTGATAATATTTATATATATAAATTTACATATATATCATTTTAGACAAAAAAAAAAAAAAAGATAATATATCTATAAACCCAAACATAATGAGTCCATAATAACAAATTCTGCCACTGATTATGGAGACAAATATGTCAATGGCTAATAACAATGGCCTGCAACCTGTTAACTAGGTTATTATACAAAACTGTTAATTATAAAATTGATCCTTAAAAAAAAGTGTTAGTCATGGTAACCATTACCCAAGAGGAAGGTGAATTGGGTGATTACAAGTTTTTAAAACATCTTTGAGAAATTAAACATTTTGAAGCACTCTGTAACACCCCTTTGGAGGATGTCACACATAAAAGAAAATAAAAGAAATAGAAATAAAATCTACCCAAGTTGTGAAACATTTGTTAAATATTATTACGGGTTGTAAAATAATTCCTGATAGACATTTAAATATGATATAAAGAGATAATGCGGAAAATACGAAATAAAAAAAACATCATCACTAATAATATACATATGATTAAGTTATAAGTCGTACAAATAATTTACAATAAATACTACAAATATTTAAACAAAACAGTAAAGAAAACAATAAAAGAGTTATTATATGCAGACATACGCTGACGCGCCAAAAAAAAAACATCATGGTTATCTAATCCTCCGATGGATCACTCTCAGCATGAAAATGATCATCGGAGACAAATATCCGGATGTCTCGACACACTCCACGATAACGGGATCGCGCTATGATCGATACGATCTTTATCTCACTAGGCTCGGGTTTTCAAAGACCCAGTGACGCCTAATGGATAAGGGTAACTCTAAATGCGTAAAAAGTGTTGTAGTCATGATAGGCTTCCATCAAAACGTTGACGTAGAATAACGGTCACACGTCCCCGCATACGTCACGAATCACGATCGCCTCGTAAATGCCAAGCCAAAGAACCTCCATGAAATACTAGCTCTACGAATCCCAAAAATCTCGGCGCTTATCCTTCACAATCAATCCAGGAGGATATGGATGATCGGATGGTTCTTGATCGTAAACCGGTCGTCTGCTCGCGATCTTCCTCCTCCTGGGTACACGATCTCAATAGGTGATCCTCTTCCTCGAAGTCTTTACTGCGCGTAAAATAAATAAACGGAAAATACATATAACAAAGAGGTAAGACAACATAAAATCATCACAACATGGCCAATAAGAAGACGACAAACAACATATATACGCTTCATGCATTACAAAGTACTATAACAGAAAGAATAACAAATTAGAGTAAGATTTAGATATCATAACAATATATCACATCACGGATAAAACCTCACAGATAAAATAAGAAAGATAAGAATAAACAGATAAGATATAATAACCAAATATAAGTAACAAAGAATCAGATAAAATAAACAAATAAAATACAAATAAATAATAAATAGATAAGATGGAAACAAATAGACATAGAGATAAATAATATGACAAAACCCTACTCTATGGAGCTAAAGAAAACACAAGTATCAGAGAGAGGAATGACTCGCAAAATCTATTAGTACCACACCGCCCAACCAACTATCAAGTTGTCACACGTTGCGTCCTATAGCCCCACGACACGAATCCATCATCCAGGCGTGGTGTAGTTCACGGTCTCACGTTGTGCACTACAGGGCAAATGTACTACTAGATTTCACAAATCTCGATTAAATATAGTGCGTGTCGAGTACCATAGTGTGCTATCGGTTTACCACGGCCCAACGGAGCTACCAACCGTCCACATGTGGGATCCCGTACACTAAAGTCTCCAAGTTCATTAGAACAATGAACCACACTACGTTTATCGCATCGACAACACGATGTGATTCGCCTCACAACCAATCCACCCAAAAAAACTTGGCACACATAAATAGAAAGCACATGCGGGTTCACATTTTCCCGACAAATAAAGATTCTCAAAAATAATGCATGCGGGTTCACATTTTCCCGACAAAAAAGATCCTCAAAAATAATCTTGACGGGTTCACATTTTCCCGACAGCATAAAATAAATATAGTAACGGTTAATCGCGTAGAAATTTTATCGCGTTTTCATAATTCCGTCATTTTTACAAACGTTTAAAAATCGGGTAAAGATATTTTTCTGTTTTTAAAATCGCGTAGCATTTTTAATACGTTTTCTCAATCGCGTAGGATTTTCAAATCATTTTCTTATTCGAATGCCTTTAAAATTACTTGTTTAAACAAACGAAATAGTACTTAGTACATTTAAACTACGTAGAGTAATTTTTCATACCGCATACTGTCTTTTGGATATTTTTGCTATCTTATTGGTTCATTTTTACTAAAAATTGACAGTATTTTGTTTAGAATATCATAATAATGGTTTCCTAAATTATCCATAAAATTTCTGTTTACCTAAAATTTCAATCATATAACTTTAATTCTTTTTGAAAACTTTCTAACATGCTTCAAAACCTAGAGTGAGCTATACGTTAGAAAACTCTCAAAATACTGTATTTTACTTCCTAATGATAAAATTATTAGTTTTAATCCTTTAAGCTTAATTCTACTCAATTTGTTTCTTCAAAAACTATTATAGAAAATTTCTTTTTAACTTGTATTGTCTCTTTTTGAATGAAAAAGGTTTGGAATCAAGTTTTAGAAATCATGATTACCTATATTGGCATGTTGGCCAAATTTCATAAAACTTTTGCATTTGATTTCTAAATTGTTTTTCACCTTCCAAATCATATCAAATATATTATATTGTCTAAGTTCATTAAATCATATAAAAAAATAGTTAGTAAGAGTTAAATTAATCCTTTAGGCATGTTGGCCCAAAATACTAAGTCTTTACCATTTGATTTCTAAATGCATTTTCTTTGATCAAATCAATTTGAAACTTTCTTGATTCTCCTAGGTTAATTAAGTTACACTTTAGGAAAATCAAGAGAACATTTTGGTCCTCCAAATTTGTCATTGCCGTGAGCTATTGGATTGTGCTCTTTGGAACACTCATGCAAATTTAAACATGTTATTCACATCCTATACATTATCATACAATTCTAACACATGCATTGTATTTTCTAACACATGCAATATATTTTCTAACACCTAAACCTAAATTAAAGCTTATAGACATGCAATCAAAAGCTAATAGACATGTAAAATTATTACAATCACCAAACAAATAAGCTACTAACAAATACCACATAAACTACTAGCAAACATAAAAATTAACAAATACACATCAACAAACACACCACCACCGAATCCTTATGGATTCTACAAACATTCCATCTTCTTACCACCACCAAGGGATGATAAGAATTGTCTTCCTCTTACCTTAAATGAAGACAAAAGGTTTGCTTTCACACCTCCTAGGGTTCGGTTTTCACCTTCAAAAATACCTAGAAATCTCAAACAAAATCTACATGTTACTAACCATGAAAAAGAAGCTAAACCATGGAGAAATCATGGCTTAGAACTTTGAAAATGAAGAGAGAAAAGAAAAGCATGAAATTTCACCTTCTAGGTAAAACTTTCAAGGTTGATTTCCAAGCCCTAAATGGAAGATTTTGAAGAAACTCCCAACTAGAAAGGTTCTTAGAATAGTGTTTAGGTTAAGAAAACTTGGTTAGAAAAATTTTTGGATGGTTGGATGGTGTAGTATAGCTCTTGGCCGAATGGTAGGAGAAATGAACAACAATGGTGGCTAGGTTTTCTTTGGAAGAGAGAGAAGAGAGAAATGCATGAAAATCAAAGTGGAGAATGGTCTTCCAAAGCCCTTGGCCGTAGCACTCAAGTGGGCTTGCAAGGTGGACCATTGCTTGGCTTCATCCAAGCCTTTGGATGAATCAATGGTCAAGATCAAGCCTTGATGAACAAGCTTGATTCCTATTGGTTGGCTCATGGTGACTCACAAGCCTAGTCACCCAGTGTATTTAATTTTCTGTTTGAGTCGACTAGTGAGTCACTGTTTCTGAAAGTTCTACCGCTAACTAACGGTGATTAATTAAGCTACCGATCTAATCGTTTCGCTAATTGTGGGTCCCGCAAAATATTTCTGGGTCCATCTTGTCACTAAATTATATTGACTAATAAAATAATATTATAATAATATAAAATTATTTTATTTGTGATTAAATTCTAAAAATTAAAAGATTATTTTTAGTCTCATTCGAGAATCGGGTTAAGTAAGATCCCCCAATTCTAAATAATAAAATAAGATTTTCTCTGGCCCGGAAAATATTATTTTCCTGCCTCGGAGCGAATCACACAAAAAGTCCATATAAAATCACAAACAGTATTATCGGACGTTAAATCAAGTAGAAAACAATTAAAAACAAAGAAAAGCAAGAAAAAACAAGACGTTCGGGACGTAACGGTCATTTTCTCGCTTTTTCCCACAACGTAGGTAATCGTCCAAAACGTTCAAATAAAATATCCAGCGTATTATATAGTGTATATCTTTCAGAAAAATTAAAACAAGATGGCTCGGAAAAATTTTTATTTTACAAGTCTCGAAGAAATTACGTAAAACGATCAAATAAAATTTGAGCCTCAGTATTATCGTAATTGTTTTCATACATAAATCGAGAACAGTAAAATAGGGACACAACGGTCATTCACACAAAAGCATGAAAAACAACAAACAGTACATTCAGAATATTTTCTAAAAATTGGGGCGTTACACACTCAATTATTAAATACAACGGAACATGCATAACAAAGGTATAACTATTAGAAATTGAATACTTTACTCACAAATAAACAAGCCAAGATAGAAAGTATTCAAGTAAAGCTAAATATCAAACTTAACTCAAAGATATATAATTAAAGCATAAAGTAAAGAGATAGAGTTGAGAAGAACAAACACAAGGATTTATTCTGGTTCAGCCACCCTTTGTGATCTACGTCCAGTCCTCAAGCAAACCATTCGAGATTGTCCACTAAACTTCAAGCTTGAACGGGTGCTTGAAAACCTTTACACAATAGAGCACTCACCATACCTTGGGATATCTCACCCTTTGTGCTTAAGCCTCAAAACAGGGATACCTCACCATTTTCACTAGAGGGATACCTCACCCCCTTTACAACCTTTGAAGGATACCTCACCTTCTTTACAACAAGGGATACCTCACCCTTTACAACCTTTGAGGGATACCTCACCCTCTTTACACCTTTGAAGGATACCTCACCTTCTTTTCAACAAAGGATACCTCACCCTTTTTCACTAGAGGGATACCTCACCTTCTTTACAAGATAAACAAAGTATTTGAATGATAGAAACTCTCTCAAAGAGTGGATAATACAAATTGAAGTTCTATGGGTATCAAGGAATCACACTTTGAAGCTCAAAACAGAGTTTTGGAGAAAGAGATGATGAAATACGAATTTAATGTTCAAGAATGATTTTCAGATTGTTCTCCAACTTGTAATCAATGCCCAAACACTTCCATTTATAGCGCAAATCATTTTAGAGACGTTAGGGATTGTTGGGGGCATTAAATGCTCTCAAAGAGCCGTTGGAGAGGAGTCCTGGAAGTATCCATAATCTGTTATGGCATAGCCATAATCGATTATGGCATGAAAGAAAGATTTCCAATGTTTCTGATTAGCAAAATAACCTGTTATGAGATTTCATAATCTGTTATGACATGTTTCATATTCGAATATGAAGGAATTTCATAATCTGTTATGAGACATTCATAATCAGTTATGATTTTATGCCATATTCGAATATGGCCATTTAAAAATAGGTGGTTACGTTGGGAGATGCCAAATAATCAAATATAAAGAAGCCATATTCGGTTATGGGCTTTTAAAACATGAAAAACGCTCCTGACTTGTGCAATAATCGGTTATGGATATTCCATAATCGGTTATGGCATTCTAGTTTTGAAAGCTAACTTTAAATGGTCATAACTTCTTCATTTCTCATTCGTTTTAAATGAATGACCAGTCATTGGAAAGTTATTTGAGTCTATTTTCATATAAAACAAGTTTCAGAACAAAACTCAAAATAATTTGGAAGTTATGATCAAAAGAATGACCAAAGGTCAGCTTTGCAAAACATAAACTTGACTATTTTTCATAGATTTAAACAACCACCATAACTAGCTTTTCAAAACTTGTTTGTTGAGCATTTTAGCATGTAAAAACCATTTTTAAAGATTTGAAAACATATTTGAGTTTAGTGTGATTCTCATTTACCTTTACACAAGATCTAAGTCCTATAAGTTTTTCTTGAAGATTCTTGGGACTTGATCATTGCACTTCCATTTCTTGTCATTGTTTGTTATCATCAAGACCATTGCTTAATGGCTTTCGCCAATGCCAATCACATTCTCCCCCTTTTTGATGATAACAAATAATCATTGAGAAAATGTTAGTTCAAATAAATTGGAATTCACAAAAGGTGTTAGAGACTTACTCCTTCTCTATTTTTCAAGAGGTGATTAGATCAGAGATACACAACTTCCCCTTAATTTTAGAATCCCAAGATCATTCAAATTGTACCTTTTATATTTTACCTTAACTTTTCTCAATGTTTCAACTTATCCCCCTTTTGTCATGATCAAAAAGATATACAATATAGATGTTGACAAAGAGAAGTAACACAAAACCATTGTCAACAACAAATATTTAATAAGCACATTAGCAACAAGATAATCATCATAATTGTCCATCTCAACAAGATATTCATGCTAAAGACACATACACTATTCAAGCAAGTCATAAACATCATGTTCAAGATATAATCTATTATGGTTAGATGAGTCTTAAGCATAATAACATAGTTAAGCAAGCTAAGCATTATGTTCAAAAGATAACACATTATGATTAGATGAGCATTAAAGGATTATAAGCACTAAGTACCTAATGACTTAAAGCATAATAATATAGCTAAAACAGAAATTGATTAGCTAAATAAAAGAGATCCATGCCTAAGTCCCATCATCTTGTAGTGGTTGAAGACAACGCTCAATGCTATCCAAGCGGTCATAGATGACTCCAATGTTATGCTCATGATAAGCTCGAGGAACCGCAATCTAGGATTGATTGCTTGCAAAGGTTGCTAGGATGTGGTCTTCATTTATAAGTAGAGCTTCTTCCATAACTATAACAGCAAGGCCAGTGGGCAATTCTTCTTCTTGTATGGCAGCATCATGCCCAACACCATAAACTCAAGCATCATTAACCATCTTGAATCTCACAGATTGAAAGAGAGGGAGGAGTGAGATTTTTGGAAGAATTTGTGGGATTTTAATTGGTGGAAAGTTATGAAAAGTAAGGTTTAGTGGTGGATTTTGGCTGGATTTGGAGTGAAAGAGGTGTTTGAGGGAGTGGGTATGAGTGGGTGTGTGAGGAAGGGAGTGGCAATGGAGGAGTGGAGCTCGCGAGGAAGACGAGGGAGGCTGCTGGTTTGGTTAAAACAAAGCCCCATAACTGATTATGAGTAATGGTGTAATCGGTTATGGCTTAAAATGAAGCCCATAAGACTCATTTAAAATGGCTCATAACCGATTATGAGCATAACCATAACAGGTTATACGTTAAGTCCGAGACTCACTCAATTTGTTGTAAGCTTGCATAATCGATTATAAAGGAGCCATAATTGATTATATGAGAGTTCCAGAGAGCCTCCAAATTAATATATGACTTCATAACCGATTATGTGAGGTTCATAATCAATTATATGGAGCTTTACAGAGAGTCACAAACGTCCAGGAACATGTCATAACCGATTACACCCTTGTCATAATCAATTATTTTAGCTTAACAAAGAGCCTTTCCAAGGTTCTGGACATTTCCACAACGCTCATAACAGATTAGAAACTCTTTATAACAAATTATGGTTTTCTTGCAATTTGATTATTCTTCAAACAAAAACCAGAAACTCTTTCCATAATAGATTATGAGGGATTCCATAATCTGTTATTTCTACTTGACAGAGACTAAGTTCATTATGCCAAACCATCTTCAAATGCTCATAATAGATTATAACCTTTCCCTAATAGGTTATGACCATCTTCTAACAGATTATTTCTCAACCAAAACCAGAAAAATCTTCAAGAATTCATCCTTTAAGACCATCAATACTTGCCATTCACCAACAAAGCCAGAAAATTCTTCAAGAATGCATCTTTTAATATATCAACAGCTTATTCCATTCTTAAGCATTTACTTGACTTGGCTATGTTTCCATCACCTTTAAACACCTTAAATATAGCTCAAAAACTTATTATACTTCTTTGAAGGAGCTTGAATCCAATTTCTTCAGCAAAAACTTGAGATTGGAAATTTGGGGGACTTGAGCATGGATCAAGTACCTGCAAAACAAACTTGAGGGAAATTATGACTCTCAAGTTAGTAATAGATTAATTTTTAAGCAAGAATGCAATGTACTCAATCAAATTATGCAACAAAGAGACAAGTTATGCATCAAAATGGAATATCATGAAGTACATGATAGATTATGCAACATAGTTATTTTTCAAATATGAATGCAAGATTGATCCAATATACCAAGATAAGAAGTATCTAACACAAACATTCATTCAAATGCATGATTGATCAATTATTCCTAATTCTCCTCTTATATATGCACTTTGGGACAAACAATGATCATATTAGGAATGTTATGTCAAGTACAAAGATATTATCATCAAACATGTCATTTCAAACAAGAAGTGTACTTATCTAGCATATTAACACATGCAAAGATATTTTCAAGATATAAAGCTAGAAGAATACAACTTCAAAACAAGTTAAAGCATAAAACAAGTCTCCACTTATCCAAAGATTGCAAGTCCAAGCTTCTTGGAGACAAGGAAGGGAACTTGGAGTATTTTCAGATCTTGTGTTTACAGTAGCTACTTTTGAGATTTCAAAGTCAGTTCTTGACCTTCAAGCACACCTACAACACATTTTAATTTTTGGCTTTTGGTACCAAATATTCTTAGGTCCTTGTGTGTTAGTTTTTTTTTAATATTAATCCATTATACTCTCATAAAGATCATTTTTTTTATAGTATGTAGATTGAGCACAACAAATCAAATAATCAATTACCATTAAGAACATAGCCAATAACATGCTTACTTTCATGATATATAGATAATTCAAAATATAACAAGCATACCTAGGCATTGTAGAACTTTATATACCAAGATATATAATAAATTAATGAGTTATGGTACAATAAGAATGAACATCATCATGTGCTAAACAAAATATTCAAAATTTACCAAGTACACATGATTCTATCAATCACTTAAGGCCTACAAGGAATATACCTCAAATTCATTGACTTTACAAGTGAATGCGTATAAGAGGTCAAAACTTTTAATACCTTGGCCTTTGTAATCAAGGAAATACTTTTTCTTACACATTGCTTCTCTTTTGGAGTTTTGAACTTTACAAGTTCTACATTTTGTACTTGAGAAGCTGTGGTTGAAGTCATCTTCCTTCTTTGACCAAAATTTCTACCATTAGGCTTTGGAAGAATTCTTCTTGATGATTCCTCTATCCTTTGACCAATTTGTCCATCCTTTTGAGAAATTTTCTACATAGTTGAAACACTAGGAGGACATTTTGGTACCCTCTTCATCTTGGGTCCTTGAGTGTTGGTACTAGGGCTTTTAAGATCTTTAGGAACCTACATCATGTTATTTCTCATATAAGTATTTCTTCTATAATTGCACAAATGAGAAATATATCCTAGATGACCACAAAAATTACAAACAATTGAATTTAATGATGACTTAGTCTTTTAAAGATCATCTTTGAAAAACTTAAGCCTTTTCTTGTTATTACATTTTATGTTAATTTTGCCACAAGCCTTACTTGAATTTCCATATGAAATAACATCAATTTCATTCTTGTTAACAAACGTGGAATGTGAACAATTAGAATCATTAGCTTTGGCAAATCCAGAAGATAAGTCCTCAACTTGATTTTCTAAATCAATGCCCTTTTCACAAGAAGTTGAGGTTTCACATTTCAAAAACATTTCCTCATCAAGAGAGACATATTCATTTTTTAAAGTTTCAATTTCATTTTCAATAGAGGAAATGTTTTCTAGGAAAGATAAGTTTTTCTTTTCTAAATTCAACAAGTCATCATATAATTCATCATATACACATTGTAGCTTATCATAAGAAGGACTATAATATAGTTTAGCATTATTTACCTCAAAGTCCTTTTTAAGGGAATCACCATCTTCCTCATTGTTGTCCATCAAGCATTCAAGAACATCTTCTTTCTCAATTTTGTTTTGCTTTGCCTCTTCTTCAAATTGAGTACCATCATCACCAAGAGGCATTGAACTCATTTTCTTGCTTTGAACATGTTCTTGAGGACATTTTTCAATGTTGTCTTCCTTTAGAAATTTTTGCTCTTCTTACTCTCTATATACAACTTTATGCAATAAATCATTGTTAGCAAGATAAATAGAATCAAGAGCATCCCATATATCTTTAGCACTAGAGCAACTCTTAATTTTAGCATAAGCATCATCATTTAAACTATTTCTTAAGATTTGCATTGCTCTAATGTTCAAGGAAAAACATTTCTTATTATAGGCATTCCAAGAATGTTTTGATTTGCAAGTAAATCCATCAACTACAATATCCCACAAATCAATATCAATAGATTACACATAAATCTCTATTCTAGCTTTCCAATAAACAAAATGCACACCATCAAAGAATGATGGTTTATCAATTTCAAAATCTTCCATTTTTAAAAGCTTTTTAATGGTTGCCAACAAATAAGGATCTTTAACTCTAAGTGGTTAAGCTTTCACCAGAGCACGAAGCTCTGATACCACTTGTTAGCCATGACAACCATTACCCAAGAGGGGGGGTGAATTGGGTAATTATAAGTTTTAAAATACCTTTGAGAAATTAAACATTTTGAAGCACTCAATTATTAAATACAGCAGAATATGCATAACAAAGGTATAACTATTAGAGATTGAATACTTTACTCACAAATAAACAAGCCAAGATAGAAAGTATTCAAGCAAAGTTAAATATCAAACTTAACTCAAGCATATATAATTAAAGCATAAAGTAAAGAGATAGAGTTGAGAAGAACAAACATAAGGATTTATCCTGATTCAGCCACCCCTTGTGACCAATGTTCAGTCCTCAAGCAAACCACTCAAGATTTTCCACTAACCTTCAACCTTGAATGGATGCTTGAAAACCTTTACACAATAGAGCACTCACCACACCTTGAGATACCTCACCCTTTGTGCTTGAGCCTCAAAACAGGGATACTTCACCCTTTTCACTAGAGGGATACCTCACCCCCTTTACAACCTTTGAAGGATACCACACCTTCTTTACAACAAGGGATACCTCATCCTTTACAACCTTTGAGGGATACCTCACCCTCTTTACACCTTTGAAGGATACCTCACTTTCTTTTCAACAAGGGATACCTCACCCTCTTTACAAGATAAACAAAGTGTTTGAGTGATAGAAGCTCTCTCAAAGAGTGGATAATACAAATTGAAACTCTATGAGTATCAAGGAATCACACTTTGAAGCTCAAAATAGAGTTTTAGAGAAAGAGATGATGAAATATGAATTTAATGCGTAAGAATGATTTTCAGATTGTTCTCCAACTTGTAATCAATGCCCAAACACTTTCATTTATAGCCCAAATCATTTTAGAGACATTAGAGGTTGTTGGGGGCATTAAATGCTCTCAAAGAGCCGTTGGAGAGGAGTCCTGGAAGTATCCATAATCTGTTATGGCATAGCCATAATCGATTATGGCATGAAAGAAAGATTTCCAACGTTTTTAATTAGCAAAATAACCTGTTATGAGATTTCATAATCTGTTATGATATGTTTCATATTCGAATATGAAGGAATTTCATAATCTGTTATGAGACATTCATAATCAATTATGATTTTATGCCATATTCGAAATATGACCATTTAAAAACAGGTGGTTACATTGGAAGATGCCAAATAATCAAATATAAAGAAGCCATATTCGGTTATGGGCTTTTAAAACATGAAAAACGCTCCTAACTTGTGCGATAATCGATTATGGATATTCCATAATCGGTTATGGCATTCTGGTTTTGAAAGCTAACTTTAAATGGTCATAACTTCTTCATTTCTCATCCGTTTTAAATGAATGACCAGTCATTGGAAAGTTATTTGAGTCTATTTTCATATAAAATAAATTTCAGAACAAAACTCAAAATAGTTTGGAAGTTATGATCAAAAGAGTGACCAAAGGTCAACTTTGAAAAACACAAACTTGACTATTTTTCATAGATTTAAACAACCACCGTAACTAGCTTTTCAAAACTTGTTTGTTGAGCATTTTAGCATGTAAAAATCATTTTTAAAGATTTGAAAACATATTTGAGCTTAGTGTGATTCTCATTTACCTTTATACAAGATCTAAGTCCTATAAGCTATTCTTGAAGATTCTTGGGACTTGATCGTTGCACTTCCATTTCTTATCCTTGTTTGTTATCATCAAAACCATTGCTTAATGGCTTTAGCCAATGCCAATCATAAAAAGTAAATAATCACTTTAGTCTTTCAATATGTCGAGCAATAACACTTTAGTCCTTAAGAAGGATGAATGTGATAGGGTTTTAAAACTTTCAAAGACCAAAATGAGTATCTTTTTTTTTTGTAAAGACTAAAGTGTTACTGCTCAAAATATTCATGGACTAAAGTGACAATTTATTTTAAAAAAATAAATTAAATTCCTAGCTTCTCTCCTCCACCATTCTCTAGTCTAAAGAGAGCTTCTGTAACTTGGGAGTCCTATGTGAGAATGCCCATAACTAACAATCAAGGTTTGTCTCCTTCATCGTTAACCATTTTGGTCGTTCAGTTTTGAGTCTTCATCCTGATTTCATCGTTAACCATTTTGGTCGTTCAGTTTTGAGTCTTCATCCTGAACAAGTTCACTCCATCGAAGGGTTAAGCAAGCTTGAAGCTTTAGCGTGAGTCATTTCAAGAGCATGTCACAAGCTGGATCCTTAAAACTATCTCCTGTTGGCCATGATGGTTTACTTTCGCTCTCATGGATTAGGAAGCTCCTTGATTCCTTCGAACCGACCACGAGGACAACCACCTCGCGTGAAATAGCAAATCTTTGAACTAGTGGTGGCGATAATGCACCAAAAAATCCTCCAGATCCACCATGCTCACATATCCAAAACCATGGACAGAACCACAGAATAACAACCGAGAGCAACTTTGATTTGCGTCCTCTGTTTGCATGGGTTTGGGATGTTGGTTGTAGGGGGTTTGTATCATCTGTTTAGGATTTAGGTTTTGTTTTGGTTAGATGCTTGGTGAGGGGTGATGTTTCTGAATAATTTGGGAATTTTCTGGGTTCAAATTTGATAATGGTTGAATGGGTATTGGGTGCTTTGTGTGGTTGGGTTTGTTGCAGAAATGGAGGCCTCCATTTGAGTTGAGTTGTACTTTGGGTGGTGGGGGGTGAGGATGGTGTTAGTGGTGCAGACGAGGATGATAGTGGCATTTTATTGTGTAAAAAAAAAACAAATAGGGACTAACTTGTAAT